>OW026361.1:44180062-44376171 GCA_932273835.1 Sarcophaga variegata | reverse complement strand
GAAAATGCAAACAAATAAATTTAAAAATATCAGTATATTCATGTGCAATAAATTGGGACTTCTTATTATTTTTAAATTTCGTGAAAATAAGATTTCCTGCAGGGCTAATGATATGCTCAAAATTTCCGCTGCAGCCTATTCCATACGAGACAAAGTCACTACTTGTGATGATCGTCCGCTCATGCTATGAACATTTATTTTATTTCGGGACATTTTTATTTTGTTTTGATTGCATCTACGTTCTCTGTTGGGCCAAGAATATTGGGCTTTTCGTGTTTACGTGTTTTCATTTTTAGATTTATGCTTCTCCGAAGACCGAAGAAGGTTTTAGTATTCCCGATTTCTTGTAATACTTGATCAAACTACTGCCTTGTATAATTAAAAATTACACATTCTGTTGCGAACTGAGGTCCGCAATCGAACCAAAGACAATTTAAAAAAGTATCTAAATAGTGTTGAAATACGCAGATGTTACCTATGTTCGGAGTTGAAAAAAAAACCGTTCATCATATTTTTCAAATTTCAAATTAAGCGGCTTCAACCCAATGCAACTACAATGCAATCCATCTGAGAAGGCACCTTACCGCCTGGAAATGGAAAAAAGGATAACGTAACTGGAACATCAGGTAGTGCCGCTATCGGGCCAGAAAAGAGGTAGGAATCAACAATCAGCAAGATTCCCCACCACTACAACAAATACTCGTAGGACGTTGTTTTTATGCTCCCAAAGGGGTACTGAAAGAAAAAACAAGTGCTGCATGGATTTATATTTGTTTTTAAAAGATATTCATGGTATTGCACTAATTCCTTTAGAGATTCACGATTTTAAAAAATAATCGATTGGAGGTGCCGTGTACAATTGTGCCCACATAATTAGTATGATAAAATATCCCTGGGATGATTTAAAAAAAACTGTGTTATTGAAATATCATAACTTTCCAAACTTCTTTGTCGCTTTAGCTTCATAAGTGCCGGTAAAGATATTTCATAAATTGCATCACTATTAAGTAAAAAAATTATTTTATTTTTTAACTCTAGAACAGGCTCTGCCTCCATTCAATCAGTGCATTAAAATAAGTACATCTTTTATTACACTTTTAAATTTATAACTGTGCTATAATATTAAGCGTGTATTACATCTTTTTTGGTCTTATTTTCCCCTTTTCCCATTGCTATGCATTTTACAATTTCAATTTTAAATATCAAACTATTTTCCAATAAATGAAGCATCTGCCTAGAATTTACTGGCAAGCGGATGACAATAAATTAAGCACATCATACTGTTTCTAACGGTTGTGAAAAATTCCATTTCACAACCAAAGGTGACAGGGTTTATATTTCCCACTGTGCGGGATGTGTGAATTTAGAAAAACCATAAATATGGTACGTATGCTGTGTTTCCTTACTAACGGAAATTAAAAAACAAACTTACATGCATGGAACAAATTTGATATCAAACTTTTTGTATTTTAAAATGTATTTCAGAATGATAATTACATCGACGGCATATAATATCCATATCATACAAGAAACATAACAGAGTTGTTGATCTTACTTCATACAATTTTCAATAAAAAATAACTTTTCTATCAGAAATTGTTTGTCAGCTATGGTTACTCAATTAAAATGATTTTTTTACGTTAATATTTCATTAAATTTTCTCACTGGAAGTTGGTATGAGCATTCTAAAAAATAGAATTTGACTAAAAATGCTCACACACGCATTGTCATTATCATCGTAGATTGTGCACCCTTATAAAAGTATAGCATTTTAATACGTTTTGGCAAGTTGCTTACGAATAGCAAAAGGAGTTGAATCTATGATAGCCCACAAGTTTTGAAATGTACTATAAATTCTTCCAAAAACGACATTTATGTGGTTAGACTACGATAACCTGTTATTTAAGACAATACCCAGATTTAATGTAGATTTGACAAAGTTAAAATCCTTTAATATTTAATTCAGATGCGACGAATGTGTTATTGGTTTCCGAAAGTATTATATATGTATTTAGACTTAGTAGGATTGGTATATACACACAGTTACTAAATTATACGTACGGTTAAAAAATTGCCGAAATTTTTTAACTAATCCGTTTTCGCTGAAAACCTTTATAGTTTCCTTGATGTTAAGACGGTCTTTTGCATTGGTTAAAAAATTTCTGAAATTGAACTGAATTGTGGCCCTGCACAGGCCCACAAAGGCCGATTTACAAATTTCAGAAATTTCTGAACCAAAGCAAAAGACCCTCTTAAAATCGAAGAAAGATGTCAGACAATTATAAATATTTTCAAAAAAAAAACGGATTAGTTAACAAATTTCAGAAATTTTTTAACCAAGACCGTCTTAAAATCGCGGAAAGTTGTCAGAGAATTACAAAGATTTTCAACGAAAACGGATTAGTTAAAAAAATTTCTGAAATTTGTTACCCGTATGTATACTTTTGTGATGTGTACATAGGCCATTGGCTGAAGTCCACCTATCAACTTTTTGCAAATCATGATTGATAGAATCTATACAAAAATGTTTTCTACACGAGAAATAGCATAAAACTGCATGTCATCAGCTACAAATAAACATTGGCCCATAATCATAGTCAAACACTAAAGTCGGTTCTTTTTAAAAACAGCTTTAATATTAAAACCTTTTACTAACTGTTTCTTAACTATAGTGAAAATTAATAATAGTTTTAAGTTGAATCAGCTTTAAGTGGGTGATTAGTATAATGTTTGAAATTTTGCATACAAACTGGTATAAATATTGTATAAGTGGCATCTCTGCACAGCTGATGCAATAAAAGCGCAAAAAAATAAACAAAACATAAATTGTTATTTTGAAAAAAAGAAAAAACAATTGCATAAAATTAATCCGGGGAAAATAAACTATTATCTCAATGGACAATTTAGAAAAAGTGTGTACATAGATCTAATGTTCTTACATTTATGGAGATTTACATACTTATGTATGATTGATTTATAAATTGTCAACAGGATCAAAAGAGGCATCAGGGAGCGAGAGGCAAACTGCGAACACAATTTATAAAAAAATAATAAAATAAAATATATAATATAATAATAATATAATATATAACAAAATATTTATAAAAAATTTAACACAATTCATACAACTTTTGTTTTGATTTTGTAATTTTTGATAAATGAAAAACAGCTGATAGAGTTAAAGTGATCTTAACTTTGTTAAAAACAACTTGAGCTTGTTTTAAGTATAAAACTGACTTTAGTGGAAAAATTAAGCTTTTTATAGTAGCTGAAGAGTAGATATTTTTTGATGACTATGATTATGGCCCATTAAATTTAACTAAAATCGTTATATCGATATAGAACAAAAGAAGCCCTAATGTTGTTTAGCAAATTTGAAATGTTGCCATTTAGACAAACTATTTGAAATCTGTTATAGAATAAGCAACACTATACTACATTGTTAATTAAAGCAGATTTTGGATACTTTTTAGTAGAAGTTTATGATCAATCGTATTAAAAGCCTTGGTATGTCCTAGAAGAACTAAAAACGCTATATGGCGAGTCGAGATTTTAATAATTTTGGTAAACTCCGCACATGCGGATTTGTTAAGAACTTTCAGTTCTAAACACTTCCACCACTTAAAGACATTATCTCGCTTATTAATTAGTTGTTTTATTTAAGTACTAAATCAAAAATGCTGTTTGGATTTCATAACTTTATTTTTACATTTTCCTTTAGCAAGGACAATTGGTTGTTTACACATTCCAGAACATAAATCTGTTTCCAAATATATATTATAATTTAATGTTGTATAATCAATTCTTCGAAAATCGCTGTAAGTGATAGACGAGTGAGTGTCCTTGTAGTCTAGTGGGTGGGTGCCCTTCTAGTCTAGTGGGTAGCGTGCTAGATAATTAGAGTGATGATCGTGTGTTCAATTCCCACCAGAGACTCTGGTCTGTTGCACAACACCGCTCATATAGTCGAAGTCACTCAGCTCGCATATAATGAAATATAATTTGTATATATACATATATCCCATTAAGCGATTTTAAAGGCCTTAAAGGAAATTTTATAAGGTTTCTTTTGAGCAAAAAAAAGCCCATTTAAAAAAAAATTAAAAAAAATTAATTTAAAAAATTTTTTTTAAAAATTAAAAAAAATATGTTTGGAAAGATTGAAGAAATAGCTATCTAATATCCTTTGGAAACTTTTTGCTAGGATCAATAAGTGAAAAGTTACACACATTTTACAGAAACCCTGTATGACCAAAATGTCCAACTTTGATCTAACTCTGGCACTGATAGAGCTGAAAATTTTTGTCTGACCTACTATCCAATAGTACTAACCTTGGTGCAAATTTCATTCAAATCGAAAGACATCGATTTTAAAAATTGGGTCACTTGACACGAAATTGCCCATATACATTAAGGTGAATATGTTTACATGTTCAATTGTAATTCAAACTTTAAAATATTCAAGATAAAAGCATAAAAATGTAAAATAAAACGTGAAAAACACAAAATTTCTAAAAGATATTTATTAAAATGTCGTTGATTATATGAACTGCGAATGTTATAAAAGAAATAAAATAAAGTCAAATACACTCACAACATTAAAACAAAAAAAAAAAAAAAAAAACAGAAAACGGAAAACGGAACCACAAGAACACAAGTGATATAACACAACATTCCCGCTGCCTTATGGAGAAGCACATTTGGATCCCTTTGCATAGACATATGTATGTACGTTTAAAAACATTTACATGCTCACAAATTATTAAACAAACAAAATTTTACTATAGTGGCTCATAGGTTCAACCAATGCCTTTTAAGAATCATTCTTATTGTTCCCTGTTGTGATATGTATCTGATCTTGCTTCAGAGAACTGAATGATAGCATTCACTTTGCCTCAATATTACTGCAGTCATTGCTTTTACAATGCATTCATTCAACAATAATTTCTACAAATTCTACACAATCGCTATTTTTATTGATAGCCTTTCACATACTCTTTTTAATTATGCATATCACGGCACAGAATGAAGTATTCAGAGGCCATCGGGAAACTCGCGAGTTAATTCCGAGCAAAATTTGCGACATCGAAAGATGCGCTCATACAGAGAACCGGACATGGGGATATGAATTGACGGTGATGCCGCCATCAGAACACTCAGCTTTTCTTATGTTGACTCGAAATTAGAATGGAAAGCTGGCTTAGGTCATGTCGGAATTCGGGAGAAATAACAGAAAGAGCAGATTTCTTGGAGGATAGTTTCACGGTTCTGATGAAGGCAGAACATTGTAGGATAATATAAATTTTGTTGGGTAATTATGTGTCAGACTATCGAGAAAAAGCCTATATGGGATCGTAGACTGCAAGAACACTTGTTTTAGAATGGCTATGAATTCAAGCCCAATAGAGACACCGTAATGAAGACAATGAATTACAACAACACATTCTTGGAACCTGCACCGGGATAACAAATCTTCGAAGAAAACACTTGGGTGTTTATCGAGTAATAAGTAAAGAGTTAAACGAACAGGATTCAAAAGTTTTACAAGGTGTTGGGAACATCCTATATGGATTGACTGAGGGTCGGATGATAATTCGTCAGATCGTAGTGCTCTACTACGCAACAGTAAGTTCATTGCTGCAGATAAAAGATCGATATATTTGTGATAAATCGATACATCATCGAAGCTTTCTTGCTATGCATTGCATCGAGGAATCGATGTATTTTTCCAATGTGCCTTACTACATAAGAGTTAAAACAAACTGATTGAAAACATCCGTTAAACACTGTAAAGCATGTATACCATATATTTATGCATGGATTTTATGTTGTCATAGCTATTGTTTCTGTTTTACATACAATACACAGAAATTTGTTCTCCGCATATTGTGTTGCTTGGCAACTGATTTGACTTTCAAACCTTTACATCATCAAAGAGAACATACGAGAAATCTGACTCAAGCAACAACATACTGTCTGACTGTCTAGCAGATGTGTGAATGTGAATGGCTGACTCGTTCACAATTCCCAATTCACGTTTCCGTTTTTTTTTTGTTTGTTTTACTATTTTCGTAATAACAGTGAAAATGTTTTACTGACAGGCAACTATGGCGGCGGATATAAATTTGTTGAGATAAACGGAGACCCGTATGAGCCATTCATAGTCTGAAAGTGTACATAATGCGTCAACCATTCGAAGAGTGGTCAAAAAATTTGAAGAAACTGAGTCAGTTATGGACAGAAAAATTCCTGTGCGTCGACGTTCCGGTCGGTCACCTGAAAACGAAACGAATTCTCTAATACATCAATCCAGCACCGTTTTTAACAACTCTAGTCATACAAAATTCAGCTAACTATGTTGCTTCAAACAGCAGACCCTGGAAAGTTCCAGTTCGTTTTATGGGTAATGAACGCCAATTAAAGAAAGGGAATTTTCTTCTATGCAGCTCCAAATGGTTTAGTGAAAAGACAATACTCACGAATTTCTCAAGTGATTTTCGTGCTTTCGCCTTAATATTTTGAAGAATGACGAAAATGCGTTTTGAAAAATGATTCTTCAATTTAAACCCTCTCCGATGAGATATCAGGTCATTTCGAAGTGGATTACCAAAGCTCACTTGAGCAAGCATAGCAACCACAGACAAGCGCAGACCTAGTACTGTACCTAATTTCACTAAACTAGCGAACAATTGCTCAGCGCAGTGAGCTACCACACCTTCGGAATAAATACTGGATTGGTTTTATAATATTCGAAGTTCATTACAGATGTAATCCTTCCTAAGGGAGATATATAATCTGGCAGTACACTAATGGTTCATCTTAAGATTCCTCATGTTTACTGACAGAAGTACAACTCAATATTGATACTTCAAACTAAAACTAACTATAGTTGGGACAGATATTTACAAACATTGTTTAATAAATAGTAGGTATAGCTCATGAAGGATATTACATTAGCCACCTACGATCTTATATACAAGCATAATATGTAGATGTCTGCAATATTCTAAAATTTTTGTATGTACATATAGATAACTAAAAATTTAGAAACGAGTAATTGAAAGATAAATAAATAATTAAAACATGCCTATATCTGCTATACATACTAAAGCGTTCTTATTCATTTGTTGGTGCCACCACTGACATTATAAAACCAACTCAATCAATATTTCGTATTATTTAGATAAAGAACAACAAAAAAAATTAAAAGAAAATTTGTGAAGGGAAGTTTCAGATTGTGATGGTATTAATGGTGATGGTAATAACGGTGAGTGGTTGATGGCGCTTTAGGACATGTTGTAAAGCACTATCTTAAAGGCTCGTTTCCCCAACTACTAAGCAAATATTTGTGCTTATCTGTTTTTTAGAATTTGTTTTCATTTTATCCCTTTTTAATGCCTTGAGATTCAATTTCATGCTCAACTTTGTGAATATTTGACTATTGATGTACCACAGAAAATATTTTTTAGTTTCTAATGGAGGTTAATATTGATTTTGGTGGCGTAGTTGTTAATGGTTTTTGTCGCTATTTTTGTTGTACATGTTGTTATTTCCATGCTGTATCGAATTGAATTTACACAACAAAGAAATTTTTTGAAATGCTAAAGACTTAGGCAATAAATTTAAAATTCACGAAAAACTATCGTGTATGGAGACAGTCAGATAGTAAAATTCATGAAATAGACACAAGAGAAACGACACTGCCTGCTGCTAGTAACGGATATCGGTATTTCTGCCGAAATTTACATATCAAAACAAATATTTTCGATAAATTGATAATTTAAGGTCCTTAAAGTGACCGTCCGGGCAAACCGATATATTTAACAACAAAATTTTTTTCTACTCCATTGTGTAAATTTTTTCAGAAAGACTTCTGTGGATAAAGTATCATTTTCAACTTAAGGTTCTGGATGCCCTGGTAGTATGCTAGACTATTAGTGTGAGCTTATATGGTTCGATTCCTTCCAGAGATTCTGGTCTGTTACACTACACCGAGCATATGGTCCAAGTTACTCAGTTCATAGCAAATATGATATAATATGTAAATGTATTGTAATTAATAAATAAATAAATAATTAAACGTAAGATGTTATTGCTTGAGACCGCTGATATATGTCTTTGTTTTAATTAAATTTAAGACACTCAATGCATATGCTATTATTTAGGGTAGAATAACTACCAAAGAAAGTTAAGTGACATTTAGGTGCATAAAGTGCGATTAAAAAATTTACCAAATTCCTGTTTAAGAAAAGTTGTTCTATTTTTACCTGTGTGTTTTTTTTTTTGAGTGTATTAAATAAACACAGTGGTGAATTAGTGGCGAATTTTACACGATTTCGTGATATTTAAAAGTAATTTTTTCAGTGGAAAGTTAAGTTTTATCTCTTTTACATTTCATTTCTTCTTTATCATTTTAGTGAAATTGTTGTTTTCCATGTGGGCTGATAATTAAAATATTTGCAGTTTTACTACTTTAATACTGTATTTTTAATATCTGATTTAGTGTGCTTTAAATGATATCTTTATGATGTTAGTCGTAAGATGTGGGAAAGGGGCCTAGTGGTTCCAAACAAGTTAGATAAGTAATAATCAACCTATGACGAGAAAAGAGTGTAATGAAATCAAAAGTACAAAGGTATTGTAAACTCAAAAAATGTACACACAGTCCCCAAACACCATAAAACCACAGCCTGAATATTTTTTTTTTGTAAGTTTTAAACATGTAGTACATGCTCTTATTAAATATCTAATAATATCTTGTTCTGTTTTAAAATAATATGAGCTTAATTTTTTTAGGGGTACCGGTTGAAATAAACTGTGAACCACTGTATGTGTACATACACGTATATACATATATGTATATGTATTGTACAAAAAAGTATTATGATGATAAAAGTATACAACGAGAAAATCACTAAACAGGTACTTTGCTAAATACTTTTATTTATTTCCCAAACACAGGGTTTGTGATTTTTCTGTAATTTTTCTCCTTAAAATCACAGACACCATCGAATATAAACATCGCTACCAATGCTACTCAATATAAATTGAGCTCCATGCTGAGCCACAAGTAAAACTAAATGCAGAAGCGATGAGAACAACGCAGACAAGCATTTGAGGCGTTTTTTGATGCGCACACCGTTATTACATTTTCCGTGACAATTTGCTGGAAACTCACAACGCGATAATTGCCACTTAAAGTTGTCGGCCGCAACAAAAAATAGTTGATGACAAACATACAAATGTATCATTGTAAAGATGAAGAAGAAGTATGTCAAATTAGAAATGGTAAGGAAATCGTAAAAGTTAAATTAACATTGACTAAAAATTAAAAAAATTATAATAATAGTAAAAAAAATAAAAAATATAGAATTTTGTAAACTTATCTCGTTTGAAAGCCAGTTATTTATATGCTTCATGTGATCGCTGTAAATGGAAATCAAATTAAATCAGCACCACTTAACGTTTCCCACCACCTTTCTCCTTTTATAATCTTCCACTCATTTCTTTATTTTTGTTTTCTACTTTTTTTGACTATCTCACGATATACTACAATAGCTGAACTTGTATTTAAGGCAGATGTATGTATGTACAGTATCGGACAAAACCTAAGCACCCCCTCAGTACATTTTTTAAAATGATTATTTTTTTAAGAAAACAAATTTATTAAGATTTTATTTTTTATTTTTTTATTTATTTATATTCTTATTATTGAAAAACACAAACTTAAGGAATTCAGAATTCAATAAAAAAAAGTTATGATTCAAAATACATTTTAAGTCGAAAATATAAGCGGAATCCTTTATTCTGGATGACACACGCACATCTTTTAGGCATAGAGGATGTTAAATTATTAATTATTTTAGGTGATATTGCTTCCCAGGCTATTTTTGCGGCTTCAAATAAATCTTTTTTAGTTTTGCAATTTTCTCGGTTGATTTTTAAGTTAACTATCTCCCACAAGTTGCAGATTAAGTTAAGATCAATTGAGTGCAAGATATTCGATCAGCAGATCAATTATTTCTAGGCCAATTAAAAAGTTTTTGCAGATTGGTGGCACATCTCCTACTCATTCTGGAGGAAGACCACGGGAAACTTCGCGATATGAAGACTCCTGAATTAAAAGGACAATCCAAAATGATCCCACAGCATCTTCTAGCCAACTTGCTCTAACGACTAATAATTTTGTACGATAAAGTAAAAACTGTAAAAGGTAATATAATTAAAATATTTAAAGGTAGAATGCTTCAGAAATATTTTTGGAAAAAGTTTTGTGTAATATGTCAAAATCTACGGTTAGAAATGTAATAAGTGCAGACATAGATATAAAAAGTGAAACTGTAGAAAGAATTCGTCAACGAGGTTGACCTAAATGTATGTTATGTGTCGTACGAGAATTGAAAAAAGAATTTTATATTTCAATTGTCTGGAGTTGTAGATATCCTAAAAAATTGCAAAGTATGGATGCTACCTCGCACAGACCACAAACGGCCTCAGCATTTCAAACCGATATGGAAATATGTGGAAAATTGCAAAATAAAAGTATAAATCTGGTTTTGACACAACAAATAATTTTGTGCAATTTGTAAAAAATATGCAGATGTGTTGAGGAGTGGCTGTTACGCAACAAAAAATGACTGTTTTTAGTACAACATATTTTGTCGGTTTAATTTTTAAATGCATTTAATTTTTTTAATTTGTTATTAACTTTATGTGTAATAATGAAATAAAAATTATTTCTTTAATACTGGGGTTATTTGGGTTATTTTGATCGACATTTTAAATTTTTTTTGATATAAAGTACTTGAGAATTTGGCCTTTCCAATTTTCCATTGTCAATTCATATCGCACTCAAACATCGAGCTTTTTGGGTATCCAGTTTTATTTATATCAACGTTTTATCAAAAAAACTTTTGCAGTTGACCATAAAAAGTCCAAAACAAATTTTAGCCGCAAATATTGTGACATATAATGATTTATTGGATAAAATTTATCATTAGACCACGGTAAATGTGTAAACCCTATTCTAAGTCTAAGCGCATACCTAATAATGAGTGAAAGAACATTAGACTTTAATATCAGTGCTGCTGTTTAATAAATGGATCGATAATTACAATAACAAAGTGCCGCCAAGAACCTCAAAATAATCATCAATAACAGGCTTATATTGATAAATTTTGTTAAAGTATTGATAAGCCAAACTTATAGTTAGATTTGTTGCCGTTACACATTACGCAATATCTGAACTAATACTAGGTTTAAAGCGTTTGTTGTGTACATTTTGCAAATTGGGATTATGCTTTATGTTGTTGCAGGCTTTTATAATTGTCCAACACATCCACAGCAATGCATTTAACACAACATTTGTAATAGTTATACATAATAATTTATAGTTTAACATAATGTGTAGTTTTGTATCTTGTACAACTTTAATAAAGTTAATCTTTTATATTATAAAGAATTTATAGTTCAGTGAACATTGCTTTCCTGTATTATAAATATTGAATAAGAATATGAGGAAATTGAGGAAATAAATAAATGAATTTGAATTGATGCGATTGTAAAAATTCAAGACATGATTCATTTTATTACTTCATGACAAACATGCACACCATAATTGGCTATTATAACTCATCAGTCCGGATTACAACCTATCTTCTCATACCACTTATGTATGTTGAGTGTGTTAGTTTTATACGTCTTATTTATTTATATGAAGTCGCCGTGGTCTAGTAGGTAGTGTGTTGGCTTATTAGACGAAAAGCCAGGGTTCGAGCCCCAGGTCAGACATCAAAATAAAATACAAAAAGTATTTTTTCGTCGACTTCCTCTCAGCAGATTTCTGGCAAAAACTATGAAAGTAAATAAAAATTGCCATGAAAAGTTTCTCAAAAATCTGTCGTTCGGACTCGACTTTAAACTGTAGGTCCCGTCACTCATGTATAAAATTAACATAAACAACATAAGTGGTGTGAGAAACTAGGTCGTAATCCTGACTGAAGGGTTGTAATGACCAATTATGTATGTATGTAATGCTCAACTAGAGAGGAGCCGAGAAGACTATTAATGAAATCTCCCAATTATTTGGTCGCTCTAGAAGAAAAATTTATAATGAAATGAAATATTTTAATATATTTGGATTCTCAAATACCTTATCTACAGAACCCAAAAACCATCTAAAGCTGGCCAACTTTAAAGAGCTCTAAAGTTGAAGAGCGCTAAGACTTGAATTAGCGTCAACATATTATATTAATATATTATCTTGCACTATTAAACGACGTTTTAATAAAGCTCCTTTACGTGAATGCATTGCATACCAAAAACATTTCGTATTCAAAGAAAAAATCTAAATCCAGGATTTTGTCAACTAAAACTTGAAGATACAAATGTGTTATTGGAAAAATATTTCAACGGGTGAGGAATAAAAATTTAATGATAATGGCGATCAGATGATAAACGGTAAGTATGACGTCCAGCTAACCAACATCTTAGTTCCAGATATGCCATCTAAATAATTAAAAATGATGGCGGGTACATTATGGTGTGGGGATCTGTACGTTTACAAAACCTTAAGCAATTTACAATGCAACTACGCCTGTGCACACATCATCTCCTGGTCGCAATCCAATTGAGGACTTATGGACTGATATTGGAAGGAGGATAAAAGGCAATGTACCAAAATCGCTATTCCTCTATATCTAAGAGTTTGTCAAATCGATGTAGAAATGTTATTAAAAATAGAGTTTATCCGAGCAAGAACAAAAACTATTGCAATAAAAATGAAACTAACATACGTTTAAATTGTAAAGCCAGTCCAAAAAAACATTCTTTTAATATTTTTTCTTTATAAATTTGTAAATTGTCCATTTGACAACTGTATTTAAAACTGTTTAATGTTTGGATTTAAGAACTGAAAAATATATTTTTTAGCTTTTTAATTTTCATAATAAAATGAATAATTTTCTACTATTACGAATTTTTTTATTTAAATGACCATCACTGTTTCTACCTTGCTTAGTAAAGATAGTTTAGATTTTTCTCCTTTTTGCCTACATTTGAATACTTTTTAAATAAAATATTTAGTCAGCCATTTTTCGGAAATAAACGTGTAAATTTATTTGTAACCATCAACTATGTTTCTCTTAATTAGGTGCACAAACCTGCTGAAAACATATTTTTCAAATTAAGAATAAAAACAACAAAAATTCAAACACTTCTTATCGGTCAAATCTAAGTCCGAAATTACAGAATTATGTGCATAATCGTATGCAAAGGCCAACAAGCAGAATTAATTGGCTGTCGTTATGACCCCTGATTCCAGTACGGTTGTGCTTAACATCTAAACTAAAATCATAGGAGGTATGTATATTAGGGTGTACCGAATTTTTTTTTTAAATTTCCCTAACGCAAGACCTACTAAAATTTGCGTAATTAATCGTAGATTACCAAATAATTTTAAAAATAAAATTAAACTATATCTTCAGGGTTCTACCAATCTTCAAAGTTTTGAAAAGTAGTTATTTTCACGATTATATTTTGCTATCATTAATTTCGACACCTAAACTAAATATGCCACGACTATGTATAACAACAATACTTTACTGGCGACTACGAATTTGCTAGACACAGTGGAGTTCGTTTATAACGAATTTTTTATAAAAAAAAATCCGGAAGCAATTTTTTTCCGAACCCAAAACATTCTCTTTTTGACGTTGCTGCTTGCAAATGCACTTCATTTGAATTTTGTTCTTGTTTAAAACCTAAGAAATTTCCAATCAATGAAAGAGGTTTTTTGTTGGATCAAAGAAATTACAGGAAAAGGGTTATATGTGGATTTGATAAAAAAGAAACAGCTCGATTAATAAAAGGAAAGCATTGATAAACTGAACATTCCATAACGGCAGCAAAAAAGGAGCGTTCTACTCAAGAAACCGATTCTATCTCAGATGAAGTTTCACTGTATGAATCTTCCCAAGAAACGTATCCGATAACGGAGGCATCTCCCACTAACACACTTTCGACAGATACACCTTCGACTTCAACGACGAATCGGAATACATTGCCTTTGCCAACAATTGGTAAGGTCTGAGATAGATAGTGTTTATCGACTCGTTCTGCTGCTTCTATTTCTTCTACGGTTTTGACTGACTTCGGATTAATTTCTACCGAAAATTTAACTCTGGTAATTGATAAAAACAAAATACACAGAGCTGTATTTAAAGTCCGGAAAGAAAATTCAAAAGAGATTGGAGGTATTGTTATTAAAAGCATTTACTTTGGTGGTCGAAAAGACAAGACTCTGATAAGTGAGAAAACAGGAGATCGTTGCCATCGCATAGAAATTTTAGAAGAACACATCTCAATTTTAGCAGAACCTGAATCAGTTTATTTGGGTCACACACAACTTTATTAGAAGATAAAGGTTGGAATTTAGATGACGTGATTTTTTTTAGATGTAATAATAAACCATTGTAAATTTATTTATAAAAAAGTACTCATTAAATCTGCCTTAAAACAAAAATACTGCAAACTACAGTCCAGGATATATATGTTAGCAGCAAACCAAATCGTTTCTTGATTGTAAGACGTTGTCTGGAGTATTTGTCTTCGGGTGAGAAATGAGCAGGATGGGCTGAAATTGTAGGTCTACCGTCTTCAGTACGTTTCTTCAATGTGTAGACACGTTCTCCATTTTAGTTTAAAGTGTACATTAAATACATAGTGTCAGCTTTTCTTTAATAGGTTTATCAGAAATGGACGAGAATTATTATTTATTGTAGTAAACCACACACGTGTACTTTATTTATTATTTGCATTGAATTTTATATTTGCATTGAATGTGACGGAACTGCAACTAATACCAGTTGGAAGGGTGGCGTTATTCAATATTTGGAGGAGTATTTGAAGAGACCGCTGCAATGATGTGTTTGTATGCTCCATGCCAATGAGTTACCCCTTCGTCATTTATTCTTGACTTTAGATGGTTGCACTTCGGGACCTAGAGAATATTGTGGACTTATTGGAAAACAATTAGCTACTTGTGATAATGAATCAACGGTGTCTTTTTGTGCGGTGGCTGGTAATTTGCCTGACTTGCCGAAAAATGTGGTCGATCAACTAAGTACGGATCAAAAATTTCTTTATAAGATATGTAAAGCTGTACAAACTGGTAATTGTGGTCCTGAGCTGCCAAACCGTAAACCTGGAAAAATTGCGCATTCGAGATGGCTTACCTTTGCTAATTGTCAACTGCTTGTCAATTACGTTGTTAAATTATACGCTCCGATTTGGTTCCCAATCAAACAAAACCCGTCTTTTAAAGAAGAAGCCAAACATATTTTTCATTTGTTTATGTACTCTCGTTTTTTACCCGAAAATATCAGATCAGTTGTGAATTCTGTTATCGAAAGAAATGCTTTTTTGCTCACCCGGAAAATCTACTTGTCAGTATGCTGTTTGATGATAGAGACCATATTCGGGAGTTGGCATTGCAAAGAATAATCAAACCTAGAGAAGCTGAAAGTAGCACTAAATACAGAATATTTAAACCACCAAAAATTAACTTCTCAGCTGGAGATTACACCGAAATTATGAAATGGCACGAGTGTAGGGTTACAGCACCGCCGGTTCTTCGGCATATTTCCAATGAAGACCTTCAAATCATGTCAAAAGATAACAGCTTGGAAATTGATGACTTTCCTTGTCACATACACATTGTCGAATGATGTGTTAAACTTTTAACAGAAGCCTCTCAATGTGTAACTAACGCTGCTTCTAGATATGGCCTTATTAGAACCAGGTTTAAATCACGAGCAGAAATGCCAAATTTTGGTCGAAAAAATATGTTTAAATTTTAAGTTTTGGTCATTTATTATAAGTTTTATTTTCTTGTACATTAATTGCAAGTATAAAATATATTAATAAAATAAATTTGTATCACGTTTTATTGTTTTATTTTAAGTATAGGGTTTAGGTTTGTAAAAACGTTTTCAAAAGTAGAGCCCTCAAGATGGCATGTAATTCGATTTTTATTACTTTTACCGTAATCTGTGTAAAATTACGCAAATTTTGATACCCCTTGCGAAAGTGTAGCTCAAAAAAACTATTTATTTTAGTACGCTGGAAAAAAGTTTTATTTCCCCTTAAACGAATTATGGTTTGTTTTTGACTTTTTTTATCAGCAGCAACAACGACAATTATTTACTACTAGAAAACAGAAACACAAAAAAAATAATAATAAACTGGCAGTATAAGTTTCGAGAAATATGCAGGCAGACAATAATGAATAAACTTTTATGGCTGCGAGTGTAACAGGACAATAAAAAATGTTTCACCAAAGGGGAATGTATTCAACGGTTGCATGGTTTATTAAACAATTCATGATCATGGCTCAGAGACTTAAATGTGGCTTTCATTGTTGAAGTTTCCATAACTTTAAATTCTCATTTTAAACCCAAATATTTATGCATTTAAGGTTTTAATATTATTTACACTGAACTATGGATTCGAATTAACCAATTTCAACCATAAAGATCTCGTAATATTTTATATTTGTATTCTGGAAATATGAGAAAGTTTTAAGACCTAAATAAGTTCGATATACTTTGGCTCATTGCCATTGGATAAACATATTGCAAAATTTTAGTTAAATTAAATTTATAAATTATACTATTGTAATTCTTCTTCTGATGATCATATTTCCCTCTATGTTCCGCAGTTCTAGGGCTACGGTAGTTATAAAAAATTTATAAATTTTTTCCATGACGGTGAATTCGTTGTCTTATTGAACATATCCATCATTTCCAAAATATACTACGTTGTTTTTTTCGCAAGATCATTGATTATCTTCCTGTTGTTTACTTATGTAAAGGGTACATTGTTAATTGTATTAGTAAAGAAATTGTATTGTATTAGTTAATTGTAATGTAGAAAAACAAGAGAGTTTTAAAAGCAGTCAGTAAAAGTATGTACTAAGGTAAAGTTGTATACGGAGATTTTTAAAAGTTCTCATTGAAAGTTGTTTAAAACTATAAGTTGTTCTTAAAAATAAAAGTTGTTTTTAAAATTATTTAAAATTACTAAAAGTTGAAATTAATTGGAATAAAACTTGAATTATTAAATTATAAAATTTAAAATACTTACAGTTTGTGCAATGAATATTACATTGAATTTGAAAAAACTATGAATTTCCTTTATTTTTATATAAAATACTGTAATAAATTTTAAATAAACGTTAAAACATTTTGTTTAAAAATATCCTTCTTACATTTATAATAGTTACGCATGCGTTTCACCAATGCCAGATACCAAATATTCCAAATGGATTGCCAACTGTTTACCCTAATTGAGGAGTCAATCGTGGAATAATTAGCCATTGTAGCGTATACGAGTATGTTTTATTTTACTCCCTTTTTTTAGCGCGTTTTGCCTTCACATAGTGCGACTCAGATAGACAGAAATCTAAGTTTTGATTCCTCGTATTCTATTTTGAGGTACGAAATAGTTGAATTGTTTGATATGTCACGTCGGAATATAAAAGTGGCATGTAAGCGTTTGCTCATGTTTCCATTATAATAGCCATTTCTGTAGGTCACTGTTATGTGGTTGTGGTTGTTATGATGTAATAGTGAGATCTTGATGAATTTTAAAAAAGTTTCTAAGATCACGTGTATCCGTATTTTTTTCTGGCAAGACTTTCAACATCTTTGGAAAGAAAGAATTATTAATCATGTTATTGACTCAGATACAATATTCTAATACTAAGGAATAAGGAATATTTTTTAAAGCAATATTAGAAACGTTGTCTATTCCGGAGGGTAATTTTCCCTTTAAATACGAGAATATATAAACTATTCCATCTGGAGGTATAAAATACTCATCAGCCATTGATATGTCTGATTATTTACTGTCTTTTCGACGTTGAAGTCGATAAATGTAAAATTAACACAATTTTTTTTCCAAAAAAACTGTGTGTGATATTCATCCACTTTTCTATAAACAACATTCTTATTGTCTGAATCTTGGCAGCTAGAATATATTCAATATATGCGTCCATAACTTTTAACACATGGTCTTCATTCTTCATTTTATATTTGTCGAGGGTGGTTTCTCGTTGAATATGTTGACGTTTAATACCAACCTTATTTAAAAGATTTGAGTTTGCCCTATCAATATAAATTAAAATAACTTGTAATATTGAATACTTCCGAAACTGTTTCCTCACACCTGGGAACATTCGTGATGGAACCTTTGGGCTTATATTTTAAAATTTCCTATCTAAGTATTTGTTTACTAAGGTAACACAGTTATCCATCAAAACTTTCCTAATTAGTTTGAGATATTTTAACGAAAAATGTAACTCATTTGGTGAATTAAACACTCTAATCGATTATGTTTCTCAATTCTTGTTAGTATTCTGTTTTTCTCCTTGTGTTATATTTTAATGATGGGATTTATAAATTTATGGATGTTGCCTTTGCTTTTAATTTTCAATTTTCAATTTCGTTCATGACGATATCATGGTATCTTTCGAGGAGGCAGTCGATTTCTGTGTTGAATAGGTTACTATAATTGAGAACGAATAGTTCGTTTATATTATCTCGACTAAACTGTTTCTAGTCTGTATTTTGTTGGTTTTATACTGTTGCTATTATCCTGAATTCTATGATCTACAATTGATATTATTATAGCAAATAAATTGTCCCTGAAACTTATTTCATTACTTCATAACCATTTTTTTAGCATTCTTTTTTTGCCTTATCCTATGTTTATTCAGTATTTTGAATTTAGATCTCCAGCTAATATATAAAAATTATTTGGATCATCTAGTTCTAGTGAATCAAAAAGTTGTTGAATTTCATTTCTAAATCCATGAGGGGTAATATGTGCAAATAATGTATAATATTTGATTCGATCGCATATGAAGTTTAATAATACAAGCCTCTAGTTACTTATAGGTGTATATTTTAGTATTTCGATACGTTCTGTAATTAAATGTTTTCTTTATTTAAACCGCTTCAACCTCCTATAGAAACTTCGACTTTATCCATTCTTATAAAATTTTAATTTTCAAAACAAAGCATATGACTTGAGTTTATGTTTGTTTTAGTCAACGAAACTACATCAGGAGTGTTAAGATTAAGAAAATTAATTAGTTCGTAATATCTACTCAATTTTATTAATGAATTGACATTTATTGCAATTGTGTTTAATTTTTTCGATATAATATTACTTGTGACTGCAATCAAAATCATAATGCATCAAAAAAAGAAAACATCATATCAATTTTGTCTTTGACAGTTTATAATTTAATTTGATAAGTTTTCAATTGAGTTTTTGACATCTTTTAAAACAGAATTTATTATAGAACTTCTGTTATTAGAATTATAATGCACTTGTTCATTAATTATTCTATTACCGAAGCCATTCAATCTTAACATGTTAGCACGACTTACGTTTGGATTAATATTCGAAAAATTACAAAATCATTATAGATTTCATTAACAGCAACCGATACAGTGTAAATATTCTTCTCTGTAGTAAGCACTGTTGAAGTCGCCGTGGTCTAGTAGGTAGTGTGTTGGCTTATTAGACGAAAAGCCAGGGTTCGAGCCCCAGGCCAGACATTAAAATAAAATACAAAAAGTATTTTTTCGGCGACTTCCTCTAGCAGATTTCTGGCAAAAACTCTGAGAGTAAATAAAATTGCCATGAAAAGTTTCTCAAAAATTTGTCGTTCGGAGTCGACTTTAAACTGTAGGTCCCACCACTCATGTATACAAATTAACGCACACAACATAAGTGGTTTGAGAAACTAGGTCGTAATCCTGACAGAAGGGTTGAAATGACCAATTATGTATGTATGTAGTAAGTACTGTTTGCATACGGATTAGTGGGTTCAAATAAAGTTGAAGAGGAATTTGGTTACGGACAGCCTCAACAGTTCAGGGCTACCCAAAATAGATTTCTGAAACAGAATAAATTTTCATCAATAAATTATGATTTGTAATAATTCCAGCGTTTTTTACTAACTGAAAGAACTGAAAGAATTTACTATGAACTAAATAGCATAAGAAGTCCAATACAGTAAAGTATCTAAAGCCTGAAACATTGCACGAAGCGCGAAGAACACGTTGAAATTTAAATCCAAACTAAGTGATCAACATTATTCGTATTTCTTGTTGTACATATCGCAGCAGATGACTTGTAGTATCCAGTGCTACTTCTCATTATGGGCGTGATACAGCCGCACGATGTATCTTTGCAAGTTCATCTGAACACAAATATCCGTATATTACAAAGTTCTACACCAAAAACATGAAATTACGTTTTGAAATAATCAAGCAATACAGCTATTTTAGAGAAGTTAAAACTGTGTGTATTCAACTGATGAATTTTTTTGAAGACGAACAAATTTAAAACTCCAACTCATGGGCTATTGAAAAGAGACAATTAAAATAGTAAATTTTATTTCAAAATAAAGGCTGCAAATGAAAACAATGTTATCTATTGAAGTTAAATACACTGCCCGTCATAACTATAGCCGCACCCCTATTAATGTTAATATTTCAGCCTGTACATCTTGTAAGGAATTTAGTTTTTTAGTATAAGAGAAAATAGACGAAAACTTACATTATATAATAAAAATAAATTATTTATTCACTTTAGTTTCATAAATATAATTAATTTTAACAAAAACAGCTGTTTCATAACTATAACCGCACTTTAACAAATTTAACAAAATTATAAATTAAACAAAAAAATATATATATTTAATAATGGGTGGACCTCCTTTATTATGAATCAGCTCAAAAATCCGATCTGGCATACTTCGGACAAGTTTTGTCCTCATATCTTCACTAATTGCTCGCCATTCATCAATGATTGCTTCCTTTAGCTCGAAAACATCTTTGTATTGCCTATTTTGGGCATAAACGCGGCGGGTCAATATTCCCCAAATATTTTCTATTGGGTTTTGATCCGGAGAACAGGCGGGCCAGTCAATCACTTCTATATTTTTTGATTTAAGCCATTCAATCGTCTGACGACTTTTGTGTACTGACGCGTTGTCTTGCTGAAAAATGAAAGTTTTTCACCCTGGGCTTCCAAGAAAGGCATCAGTTTTTCATTAAGAATGCCTATGTATTCTCCGGAATTCATTCGAGTGCTCGGAAAGGCCAAATCAAGCATTGCATCGCTGCGAAAGGCTCCCCATACCATTAAGTAACCGCCACCGAAATTTCGTTTAGAGAAATATCGTGGTTCCTTTCGCAGATCCCTCCAATATCCACTGAAACCATCTGGACCGTCAAGATTAAATTTTTTCTCGTCTGAAAAAATCACCTAAAAGAGAAGAGAATCAATTATAAGACAAAAAAAATAAAAATATTTACTTACCTGACTCCAGTTTGTTTGCAAATTTTTCTTTGCGAATTCCATCCGGGCTGTCTTGTGGCGCGTGAGTAACCTTGGCATAGTCATTAGCGATTGTCTAGTTATTGTTCCGGATTCCTTTAGCACTCTACTTATTGTGGAATTTGACACTTTTACGCCACAAGCGGCAGAAATCTGCGGAAGGCTTTTCATAGAATTGCTTGCGGCTCTAACAACTCTGCGTCGATCTCTTTCGGATAACTTTCTTTTCGGTCCTCCGGTTTTATTTTTGCCATACTGACTCTGGTTTTTGGCAAAATTTCTTACCACCCTGTCCGATCGACCTAGTTTTCTACCGATCTCTCGAAAACTGAGCCCATTTTCCAAAAAGGCCAAAATTTTTCCTTTTTCGACGTCTGTAAGATATGTTCCCCTTGGCATTTTATTTTAATTGAAATAAAACGTTAACTTGCCAACAAAAAACTTACAATTTCGACGCAGTTATAATTTATTTTTAATTTAAACGCGATGCGGTTATAGTTACGCAACACTAAGAAATACATTAATTGTTGTGGATTTGCCAATTCAAAGAGTAACTGAAAATTTTTTTGTTTGAATAAAACTACCGTTATAATACTATAATATACCGTAAACCCTTTCATGAAAAATTTCTTTTTACGTTGAGCAAAACGGATAATGTAGTGCGGTTATAGTTATGACGGGCAGTGTATCATGAAGAAGTCAAATAGACTGCCAGTCTTCATTTCAAGGTACCTTTTAGAAGTACGCACAACATAAAGTGCACGTACATTTTAGACATGAAAGCAAAATATTATACAGTAATTGTACGTCAAATACTTCGTCATAAACATTAGTTGTCTGCTTTAATTTCACTACAACAACGGATCAGAATTACACTGATTTATACTATAAACATACTTAATAAACAAAGAATGTATACCGGTTTTCAGTTTTTATTACTCTGCTTTTCTTTTATTATTCCTTAAAATATAATTTTTATATTTCATAAACAAGAGGGCAAGAAGTGTTCCTTCTCATGACGCAATTTTATTCATAAAGAAAATGTTGAATTAAAACAATGTTCAGTATTTAAAAACGGAAATAATCGAAAATCAATTTAATCAGTGATGAAAAACCATACTAAAACGAAGCCGAAGAAAACAAACAATATGGAGGAGACCATTCAATTTAAACTGGTGTGTACTAACCCCACACTTGTACATACCATACATTGCACATGAAATGCACATCTACGTACCAGCACATCGTACGGGTACAGCTGAAGTAAAAATTTCATTAATCGACTTTGGCACACAAGACTAGGAGTAGAATTTTTTGGTCAAGTATCCTTTAGTTCGTATACTAGTTTTTGTGATGCATATACATACATATGTACATAAGTGTAGTAGACATGTTATAGAGTGTGTTAGCTAGTGTTTGTGTGTATTTTAGCAAAGTCCTGGCGTGTTTGAAGCATACAAATACAACTATATTTCAGACAAAATCGAAAAAGAAAAGATAATAGGAAAAAATTTATTTTGCTGTGTATTGTTCGATGTTCCGTGAGTATGTGTATAAGCCTTACACTTTGATAGATGTTCTTGCCAGAGATGGAATGTATGATTTCAGGTACTAAATTTGGGTACATTTGTAAGAAAGAAGACAAAGAATTTAAGGTCCCTAGAAGTAAATAAATGTATGTATATGTGTGCGCATTTAGATAAAAATTTAAATAATTAAACAAATTTTATTACATTTGTTTTCTGAGGAATTTTGACGTTTTCTTTTGAAATATCTACCCAATTATTTTTTGTTATAGTATACATACGTATGTATGCGTGCATGTACTTAAAATAGAAAATTCATTGCCCATTTTATAGGGACAGCAGCTCTTAATAGCTTTTTTTGTTATAAACTTATGCAGCTCAACTTATTTTGAAGTACTAAATCTGTACCCTTGTAATCATCACTAAAGAGTACATATGCATTTGTACATAAACGTGCTATAATGTGTATGTTAAAAATTACCTCATCTGCATCTATTTTGATGAATAAATAAACTTTAAGGATGACCTCTATAAAAATAGAAAAACTTTGTATTTTTTAATAAAATTTTAACAAAAATTTTAATGGTATACCATACAACATTAAGGGCCAAAACAAATTTTGTTTGAAATTTTTGTTAAGATAATATTTTTCATGTTATATTTTGTCCGAATTTAAATACATTTCGTCTTAGAACTGATGATCAGTCTATTTAATGAGTTAATTTAATTTGTTTTTCTTTTTTATAAATTTTGTTCTTTTATTAACCGTTATAATGAAATATTTTTGATCCTCACAGCAAATATGAAACCAATACCAAGTTTGGCTAGTTGAAATAACTTGTTGTGTCCGAATACACTCATAGTTATCACATAAGAGTTCATAGTCATATTATGTGTACCTTCAATTTATAAATCTACGCAGAAGTACATTTCTACACATTCAAATATTCACACAGAAAATATTGTACAGCATATACAAATATTCTAAACATCTGTAAAAAGAAGTGGATTTAGTTTCGATTTTATTTTAAAACCCAAATCCAATTTGATTCCAATATTAATTTTTCATCACACAGCTAGAATAGGTATTTTATTTTAAACTAAGTTGTATTTGAAAAATATTGTAATCCATTGAAAATGCATTACATTCTTCAGCGGTTTTAAGTAGCAAAGTTGAAATAAAATTTTTAATTGCAGCAGGTTGTTTGAGTTGTACACTAATGGTTGATGAAGAAATATTTGAGAAACACTAAGATTGTGACTCATTTGACCAATACCTACCAATCTCTTAAAACATCTACACAAATTATAAAAATAGTCTCTGGTAGGGTAGGTTAGGTTAGGTCAGAGGACGTGTACTTGTCAATTAAGACAAGTACAGTACCCGGAGGTCGAATTGACCCATTGTACAACGTCCTAGTTACTCACACCACTTATGTTGTGTGTGTTAATTTTATACATGAGTGGTGGGAACTACAGTTTAAAGTCGACTCCGAACGACAGATTTTTGAGAAACTTTTTTATGGCAATTTTATTTACTCTCAGAGTTATTGCCAGAAATCTGCTGAGAGGAAGTCGCCGAAGGAATACTTTTTGTATTTTGGTCTTGATGTCTGGCCTGGGGCTCGAACCCGGGCTTTACGTCTAATAAGCCAACACACTACCTACTAGACTACGGCGACTTCTGGTAGGGTACGGCATTTTTTATTTTATTGACAAAGAAATGTTTTGTCCTCTTTGGTAGCCTAGTTGTGTCAATATTAGTAGTCGCAAGGTTGGTATAACTACTTTGGTAGTCCCTTTATCAGAGGTCAAGACACAGTTCAATACTTGCACGTACACCTAGAATGATTCACTTGTATTTTGAGGCTTCTGGCCTAGCGGTGTAATAATAATTAAGGCTACCTTGGTCCACTGCGGCTTACCAAATATTTTCTAATAAACTTAAAAAGTTGCTAATGGTTCTTCAGCTATAAATTCTTCTAAATCATCGTAGTTTAGCGAGTCAAATTCATCTTTTCCACTATATGGCCATGTAGTTTCCCAGCATGCGTTTAATGTTTGCAGTCGCAGTTTAGAAATCGCTAATGCTGCCAGAATAAATTGTTTAAAACGACTTGATCAGCGGTTTTTATGTAGTATTTTAAAATGTGCAAATTATGCCTTGATCTAAAGGCTGAAGTTTTAAGGGCTTAAGATTAAAATAAAATCCAAAATTTTAAAATCTTTCGAAATTCTAAAAAAAGTTAATTTTTAATCGCCTAAATTTGAATCCGCATAAAACGAGACCTGAGTGCATTTACTTAATTATTTAATAACACGACCTAGTTTCTCACACCACCAGCCATGTGTTAATTTTACCCATGTAAAGCCGCCTCCGAACGACAGATTTTTTGAGAAACTTTTCATGGCAATTTCATTTAGCCTCAAAGTGTCAGAAATCTGTTGAGAAAAGATCGTCGAAGAAATAATTTTTCATATTTCGTTTTTCGAGATGTCTGGGCTGGGGTTTGAACTACGGTTCCATGTCGAAAAAGCCAACACACTTCCTACTAGACTACATGTAAACGATCCATATTTTTGCGCCTGAGTGGACTTCAAAACTATATGTATAATGCCCATAGATGTGATTTCGGAACTATTTTTTGCTTCATAGTGACAGCTCGTATAGTGACAGCTGATAATCAAATGCTACGGAAGTAAATTTTATGTTCTAAGGATCGCAGAAGGCAAACATTAGGTGTCATTCTTATGAAATAATCTGTCTGATCTTATTAACTCAAGTTGTACGAGAACAAGTATTATTTAAATTACAGTAAATTACTAAAGCAAATTTAACAACAACGATACCTAAATACAACTGAATTTTGTAATAAAACTCACACAAATAATCTGAAACATTTCAAAATTCACACATACTTGAACCAGAACAAAATGTTATTAAATTAGAATGGAAAATCATAAAATCAAAGGAGAGGAAATGATATGGAATGAAACGAAATAAAGACTTGTGTTTTACAAAAAACAACTCAACAAGGTATACATACAATACGTACATATTTCAAAAGAAGCAATGCGATAAGGATACATACATACACCAGCAGTAACGCAAGCACACACAGCAGTCGAGACTGATTTCTTTTTGTTTGTTTCTCTACAACCATGGTACACAAATGAAAGGAATCATGAAAAAAAGAATGGAAATAATATGTAGAAAAAGAAACAAATAAAAAATACTGAAAAAAGTCACGACAGAAACAACTGACAACAGATATAACCGGCTGACGTCGAATGGAATAGTACTGTGATATAATGGCAAAGCCACAGAAGGAAACCGTAACAATTGAAAGTATAATACAAAGCCAGCGGAAGCAAAACGAATAAAAAAAAATATGTTTCCTTGATGTCGTTGGCAACATCTATGATCAATAACGACAATGAGTACCACCATACTTCTATAAAATTAATAGCAAATAAGTTTCAGCATAGTTGTGGATTTATTGCGAGATTGACTGACAGTTTTACAGACAATTACGTAATCCATCATTCAGTATTTCATAATTATCTGGTCAATTTATTTATTTTCGTTTTAAACAATAAATATTTGAATAAAATTTTTAATTAATTTGCACACGCTGGCCAATTCATTACTTCGATTTTTGTTTATAGAAACCAATTTTTTGTGTAAGAACTGTTGTTAATTATAGAGCTAAATTATCAAAACTTTCAACGATCGTATAAGCTCTCCACCGTGGAACCCACAGGTTATAGTGGCTGACATATCTACTACATATGCAAAATATTGAAATGATTACTAATTCATTGGAGGATTGAAATGTGTAAAAATATTATAATTCTGTCCGTACGACAACACAAATCTACATATATTAGTTTGTAAGTGTATACCTCCTGTAATCTTATGAGCCCTGTTCTAAAATCTATCAGTCATGTTTTCAACTCCACCATATAAACGACGTTCATCGCCACTGTATTAGAATAAATTATCTCCCAAATTTATTAACGCTAATTCATCGACTAAACCCCTATGAATCTCTCGTTTAATTACTGATACCGATACCGAATACAGAAAATTTTCTCAGTGTATTGACAGTCGGTATTGTGATGAAGATCCCTTAGAAGGGGTAATGTGTTAACTGGATTGGTATAACGCTACTTAATAAAAGAAATGATACAATAGTCCAAATTGTACATAAACAGACATCGGAAATGATTAAAGAAACGATTAGGTTTTCGTATTCATAGGTGGTATGTGGCTAACATAAATAGCTTGTGGATAACTGTAGAACAATCTGAAGAATTGTGCTTACCTAATACCAGTTGACTTCACTAAAGCGTTCGACACAGTAAACTAAAACTTTTTACGCAACACACAAGTTTCTAAAGGTGACCCGGAGAAAACAGATTCCTTTATCCGAAAGGCTTAATCCTTTAAAGATTCAATATAAAGTCAAGTGTTAGACAGTTATTGGTACTCCATCATTCAGTTTTCAACAGTAAATATTGGGAGTTATCAGCAAAATCATAAGTTTTCTAAGCATTTCAAATATTTTTCTTCGGGGATTATGTAAAGTTTTACAATGTTACATCATGACATATGCAATATTATTCAGCAACTGCGAATAAGTCTGGCTTAAGTTAATCAGTACTTTGAAATAACATAAAAAAGGGACTGTACGAACTCATTTTATCTGTGGTTTGTTTTGTATCTTTTCCAATTAAAATTATGATCCACCCAAATTCCTTAATATTTATACGCAGTCACTTTTTCAATTAGCGCAGTTGATGAAACATAATGCAGTGAAAGATATTTTCTTTATCACGCACTTTATATCTCATTATCACGCATTTTAATTATAATGTGGCACTGCGGATCCCGTACTTAACAAGTGCAAGTTATAAAATTATTTTAACAAACGGGCTGTACACACTTCGCTTATTTTATGATCGTCGTAATCGTCCTGTCGAAAGGTCTATTTGCAATATGGTTGTTAAATTCTACTGCACTGATTAAGTAAACGATCCAACACCACTGTACGTCTACGAAATGCAAGATCAGCCCAAAAAATCGCCGTTATTCATGAGAGTATGCAGGAGAATCCGAAACAATATATTTTGAGTCGCTCATAAAAGCTTGGATTTTTTGAGACTAGAACTTGGCGAATTTTGCGCCGTGAGTGAGACGGAATGTGAGTGGACCCATGATCAGATCTTCAGCGATGCCGCCAATTTCTAGATGGATGGGTATCCAAGAAAGTTTAGAGTTCGGCGATCAAAATTACATAATAAATAAAAATTGTATTCAATTAGACGTATGTTAAAGTTAAAAAAACTTCAACATTAGTACTTTTAATGCATGCAGGAATGTGGCCCAGCGTTATCGTTGGTGATTTTAAAGTGCCAATTTGAGTCCTTCTTAGCCATCTTGGCACTTTTGATGATCCTTGTTTAAAACGACCCAATTCTGACTCTTTTTACGCATTTTTTTATTCGCACCCAGTTTGAAGAAAATTGTGTGGCTTTGTTAGTAAAAATTAGTAAAATTCAAAAAGGTACGTCCCTTACAAATAAAATTTATTTACAATGTTTGTTTCGCATTTTTAAAATGATGAACAAGTTAAACAAACGTTTTTAAAGTGAGTCTTCCCAAATTATATATTTAGTTTCCAGCCAGAGAGAGATGAAGTCGCCGTAGTCTAGTAGGTAGTGTGTTGGCTTATTATACGCAAAAGCCTGAGTTCTAGCCCAGGTCAGGCATCAAAGACAAAATACAAAAAGTATTTTTTCGGCGACTTCCTCTCAGTAGATTTCTGGCAAAAACTCTGAGAGTAAATAAAATTGCCATGAAAAGTTTCTCAATAAATAAAAATCTGTCGTTCGGAGTCGACTTTAAACTATAGGTCCCACTACTCATGTATAAAATTAACACACACAACATAAGTGGTGTGAGAAACTAGGACGTTGTACAATGGGTCAATTCGACCTTCGGGTACTGTACTTGTCTTAATTGACAAGTACACGTCCTCTAACCTAACCTAACCTAACCTTCCAGCCAGAAAAATTTTATTAGAAATGTATAAAACCTTTTTGAAAAAGCCATACATAAATAATAAAAAATTAGAAAAGGTTGATCTTCAAAACAGCTTGCATTTTAAAGAAATATCGACCCCTTTGCGCTAAATTATCGTATGTTATAAAAACCAAATTTTACAGGACAGCCATTTTTCTACTTTTCTCTGCTTTCGCTTGCAATATCAAAATGAAAATATACATGTGCTTAGATAATTAACTAATATAACTACACCAAAAGTATTCCGGTCGAAAAGTTCAAGTTTTCCGACAAAAACGTATTCTTGGCTTACGATAATTTCATTCACAACATTTCGTAGATGCGTGTGTAGAAAATGGCACATACGATATAATTTGTCAGTGTTAGAAATAAATTAAAACAAAGATTTATTAGTGGCTTTATGTATTTGTTCATTATTTTTTAACTTAGAATGGTACAAAGTAATAAAAAATTTAACAGAAGAATACATAACATAACATAATTGGTCATTACAACCCTTCAGTCAGGATTACGACCTAGTTTCTCACACCACTTATGTTGTGTGTGTTAATTTTATACATGAGTGGCGAGACCTACAGTTTAAAGTCGACTCCGAACGACAGATTTTTGAGAAACTTTTCATGGCAATTTTATTTACTCTCAGAGTTTTTGCCAGAAATCTGCTGAGAGGAAGTCACCGAAGAAATACTTTTTGTATTTTATTTGATGTCTGGCCTGGGGCTCGTCTAATAAGCCAACACACTACCTACTAGACCACGGCGACTTCAACAGAAGAATGAATTCATTAAAAAAAAACTAAAAATAATAATAATAATAATAAGTGAGTTAATCCTCTTCGTCGCTTTCATTTAACATGGCTTTTTCGCGTACAGAATATTTTAAATTTAAATACTCATTATGGTATTTTGGCGGTATGCTATTTTTTAAACACAGATTATTCAAATCACTGAATTTTTGCAAAGAGATACACAAAGGTGAATTGTACAACTTTTAAAAATTGTAAAGGTAAAATTAAAGTTATTTATAGTTTTTTTTAGTAAAATTGTTGGAATGAGTTCAATTGAATGAATTCAATTGATTTTGATTATTTGTCTAATAAAGCTATGCGAACTTTATTTATGTTTAGTTTAACTTTGTATGGTAGTAACAGATTTGCAAAGGACTTCCAGTTTTCAAACTCTGAGTGGCCTATTTCAATACAGTTGTACCCCGAGGGATTAGTTCGTGCATTGCGAATAGTTGTGGCCTATTTACTTGGCGCCCAAATGGTACGCCTGCGTACAAATAATTCAATTGTGCTATGCACAGAATCAACTGGCATCAGTGTATGACCGGGAAGTAAATATGTAATATGTATTTTAATTTTTTCAACGAATTTTGACAAATTTAAAAAATGTCAACATAGCTAATACAGCCTTGTTGCGGTTTTGACAAGTGCAACTGTCGCAATATAGGGCTATGTCTTTTTAACTGTCTTTCTTTGGTATGTGATTATTAAATACATATACAGGGCTGTGGAAATTTTATTGCAGCCTCGTTTACCATCACGCTAACCCCACAAATAACAATAGCCACTTCTAGTGCCGTTTTCATAAACACTGAAATTGTAGTAGGCGTACTTGCGTGAGTAAAAAATGGTTATATTATTTCCGAACGGAGTATTCAAAATTTTTGCAAATCGTAGCTGGCGCAAACAAAACTAGAAACATTTTTGCTTTTATTTTGGTCTCTTAAAAAATTAGCCTTGGCTGAGAAACCTGCTATTTCATAATTTTTTTATTAAATAAAATTTTAATATAGGCTTTTCTTTAAAATTAGCGGTAAAACGAATAGACAAAAACAAAATGAAGCGAGCAATTCCCTTTACCTTCAAATTCTAACTTAGAAAGAAATATGTAGTAAATATTGTAACAACTACAATATGCAAAATATTCTTCATTGGCAGATACGATAAAATCGCTCACAAGAAAAAATGAAGTGTAACATACGATAAATTATTCAATCAATTTTTGGAGCAACGAAGTGGAATTTGCCTACAATATTTTGTCAAGGGACTTCTCTTTGAATGTAGAACAAGATTGCATCAAAAACTCAATTTCAAAAAAATTGGCATATACGATAATTTCGCGAAAAGGGGTCGATATTAAAAGTATACATTGGTAACGAAACTGAGAAAAATATTGCTGAACTTAATGAAATTAATATTTTGGATTTAATATCATGGATTTTGGATTTATGATAAATTGTATAAGAAAATAATAGCAAAATAAACACATTGAAACATTTAGATACATTTTATATTAAATCTAATACTATGTTCAGATATGCACTTTTATTGAGTCAATATTCGGTTAATTAAGTACAATATTTTAAGTGTTCAGGCATAATAAGTTCAGCTCCTTATTCAATATTCATTTGACAGCTGGTACACAAAACAGCTAATTGTTTCAACAACATTTCTTTTGTTTGTCGTTGTTGAGAATTGAGTTGTCAAATATAAACAGAAAGTGTTCCGTTAATTGTAATATGCTCACTAAACATGCTTATGACAGTGCTGTCTTTTAAGTTTTACTCAATATTATAACAATTTGCGTATTTATTGCACAATAATTAATGGAAACTTTATATGAAATATTGAGCTCAATAATGGCGTTTTTTGCGATTTACGCAATAAAGAAGAGATAAATTATGCCGAACTAGTTTTAAAGTTTTCTGAATTTATTATTTATCCTGAAGATTTTGTTAACGAATTAAAGTTATTAGAATCTAAGATCAATGAAAAAAGCTACGAACATATAAGTATGACTTTAGATGTTGAAAATTTTTGGTATGAAATAGGAAAATGTAAAGATATATTTAATGAATGTTTGTATTGAAATTTTTACGAGTTTGTCTTTTATTAAGATAAATACCTGTGATTCCATGCTTTCCTCTTTAAATTTATTGGAAGAAGATTTGGAAGATTGGACTCAAAGTACTGAATTTCTGCAAAAGTACAATCAATATACATTTGTGCATTTTAATGCTTAAAAGCAGACTAAAATAATATAAAAATAAAATAATTTGAATAATATATTATTGAGACATTATATCTTATTAAACGTATGACCATGGTTCAAACCCCAGGTCAAACATCTAAAAGAAAACGAAATATGAAAAAATATTTCTTCGGCAACTTTCTCTCAACAGATTTCTGCCTAAAGGCACCAAGGTGTCTTTCCTTCTCCGGCAAAGTGAAGAACATCGTCCTCCTCATCGTCGTTTCTACAGCTGTCGTTACGGAATCCATTACTGCATCCTCAATTATGTGATAAGCCGTAGGTTTTTGAAGGGGTTCCCAAATTATTGAATTTAATAAAGAGTACGATGGTTGTGCCACAACTTTCCAATTCAACCGCTCTACAGTTAACTGGAATGCTCATCACATCACATCGTTTCGCTATCTTCGTGAGGTATCGCCGACAGTTATTCATAGTCAGATTAGAATTTAGTGCTTTGATGGCCAGGCGGCTATGTATGATAATATTTTGTCTGATTTTTTCTGTTGGACGCAGTCTGTATAACTAACACCTCTGCTTGAAAGACGCTACCGTGATTCGGCGGCCTGACGCACTGGGTTATTCCAATCGATTCCAACAGCAACAGTTTCATTCAATTTAGAGCCATTAGTGAAGATTGGTACAAATTACGAAGTGCATTACAGCATTCTTCCAGACTTCTTTATTTAGAATGGATGTTCCGAATTTAATTACGAAGTATTCTTGAGTATTTTTTGAGAATACTTGCTTGACCAGTATTTTATCCATCTTACCCCACAGTCGCCCAAAGACGCTCACTAATCCTAGTCGGCAGCTGAGTAGCTGAATTAGAATTATTTGGCAATTTGTTTATCAAAAACACTAAAGCATTCATGTTACAGATTGCTGAGTTGTTTATACTTTTTTCCAATCCTCTCTTAACAGGTAATATGCACAGGAAATTCGAAATGGCTAGTATATACGTTGGAAAGTATTTGCAGGTATCTGTTACGTTCAAATATTTGAGATAAATTAAAATAAAAAGGAAATTAAAAATATTAAATTTTATTCAACATTTTTAATAATAGGAACACAAGTAGAAGAAGAAGAAAAATTTTGAAATAAAATCAGTCGAGTTTAATTGTTTTTTTACGTTTGTATGTATGATACTTTGCTATTTGAAATTCCAATTGTTTTGAACATTATTTCACGGTCGTGCTTTTTACGACTCCAAACAAACCACCCTCATATTTTAAAGTACATATACAGTGTGCTAAAAAATAAACAAATTATTTGTCGATTCCGCCATAGTTTACACCCTAAATTTTGAAATAAATTTGTTTACATAAATAAGAAGACAATAGTATGTTTGTAAATAATTTTTAAATTCATTACATTAAAAGCGAGGCAAATGAACAACTTTATGATGCACTGTAATAATAATACACAGGCGGTTTAAACGGTGACGTATACAAAGGCATGGCATACACTCTCATACATATACAACGACGCAAAAATGGGAATAGAAATGAACATTTAAAATGTTGAAAACAATTATTTTTTTTACAGCTGGGTGCCCCCCGAGCTATTGTTTACTCTCCTTGCAATTCCTTTGTGACAATTGTTTCTTTGAGTCCATGGAGCATAGAAACCGAGCATCATATAAACGTTGCTCGTATTATAAGTATTCTGTCCCACTCTAACTCGCTACATACGCGCAACTTATTATTTTGTCATATAACGTGCAAAAGTCCCAGTTGGTCAACCTTAGAAAACAACTCTTGCTTCAAAAATTTTTAATTCAAGTTTTGCAAAATTGTATGCCATTCAGTTTATTGTAATCATAAGTTTCATAAAAGTTAAGGTTTCTTTAGGAATATCGTAAAATTGTCACATCCAAGACATTTTTGTCTCATGATATCTTAGCACTGTGTTCAAGATCTGCTCCTTTAAATTTTGGGCTAAAACCGAAACTGATGACTTATGGCGCAAATGATGACTCAGTATGAAAATTATGAAAATCTTGAAAAGGTGGAGATATCGGACTATCATCACATTTACAGTTAAATGTCAGTGTTTTCTAAGCCTTACTACAAATTAGATCAATTAAGGACAATATGACGTGATATAATCATACTTACTACCATATTTTGCAGAATTAATCCTACAGAGCTAATAAAGAGCTCAATGTTATATCAAAATCGACTTTAATAAGTGTTTCCAGCATAAAAAGTTTTTGTTTACAAGTGCATCGAATTATCTTGAAAGTGTCAAAATCGATAGTACAATGAATCAAACTTCGTACGTGGAATCTTTAATTCTGAAGAAACTGTTAAGAAACTTTTAAAACAGTTTGAAATTTCAAATCAATTGTTATAATTTCTCGGAATACGACGTGCCCCGATAGTCTGACGAGTTGTGCGATGCTATATTAATATAAGAGACGTGGGTTCGATTCTTATCACAAGCTCTGGTCTGTTATATTGCACCTAGTAATAAGGTCTTATTTGGTTAGGTCGTAATAATTGGAATATGATTTTTGTAAATTTAGGATATATTTGTGTTGTAACAAATAAATACATTCTTGGATTCAGAAGAAGTAGAAAGTGGCATGCAGTATTTTGTTAAGGAGAATATGACAATCTTGTATTACCGCTGTAGTTCGCGGCTTATTCGCACTCACCGCAGAAGACAGAAAATTTAGCTGTTTCTCCTTTGCGGTATTATTTTTGGATTTACAATGTGCACCAAGAGAATATATTTGCAATTCTTACGAAAAGACAAATTCTTGAAAGATAAGTAGTATGTTTATGCCGCTTCTCGACCAATGCCTCCATACGAATTTGGGATCATGCCTACGCTACAGTCGGTAGTTTAAGTTAGTTGATAGGTTTGTAACATGTAGATTGGACGGACAGAATGTGTGTGTGTGTGTGTGTGTGTGTGTGTGTTAAAATTTGGGATCATGCCTGCTTCTTCTTGTTCCTTTTATTTGTATTACTTTACAAACGAATGATTGGACGGACAGAATGAGTGTGTGTGTGTGTGTGTGACATTTTTAAAGTGTGTGGTTAGCCTTCCTTTGATTGAAATTGAGTAGGTTCGTCTTGCTTTTGTTTATTTAATTTTTTTTTTTTGCATTTGCTGATGGTGAAAAGTGGGACAACGACACACTGTTACAAACAATAGCAGTGCTTTGTTCTAAACAAAACAACAACAAACAGCGGGACTCCTAAAGATTTCTTATTCTTAAGCATAAGTTCAATAAGAATATTTTTTAATGTAAACAAATTTTAAAACGCTTGACTCATATTACATTTTTTTTTAATGTAAACAAATACAGAATTTTGGATGTGGTTATGTTTAAATTATTTTTTTTTTTGTAACAAATATAGTTGTACGAGTTGTTGTTGTTGTGTTTATAACAGCGCTTTGTTTTGAGCAGGATTTCTTTTTTTTCAGTTTTTTTTGTCAGGTTTTAAATAAATAAAATTATATAATAAAGAGATTAATTAAAACAAATTAGATTTTTGTTCCTAAGATATGTATATTTTATTTTCAGATTTTGTTACAGTTCACATATTTCTATTTCTCCTTTAAGAAAATCTATTAATCACTTAATTTTATCATTTCCTTTAACATATATGACAGAGTATAGTTGTTCCCTTTTAAATTTTATATATTTAGTTTTTACTGTTTAAAATAAATATAATTATATATATAGTAAAGAGATTGATTAAAATAAATTAGTTTTTTATTTCATTAGATTTTTTCCTATGATTTTTTTAAGATGATTTTGTTATTGGTTGAAAGGTATCTTCTAAAAAATTAACTTCAACTATTTGACTCAGTTTAATAATTTTTCACTTTTCCTTTAGATCAGCCCTTGTCTTTACAAGATCTTCTAACATTTTATTATGATAATTTTTAGACATTATAATAATTTTTTATATTGATTTTGATCTGCTTTATATCTGGTAACGATCTGCTTTATATCTGGTCACAAACCGCTTGATATCTGATCACGATCTGATTTGTATCTGCTCACATCTGATTTATACCTTATCATGATCTGCTTCATGTCTTATGTCTGTGTATTCTGAATTTGAGTACGGTATATCGTGCTTTCTACAATCTGCATCCACTAAATGTATTCCTTTGTCTCCTTTTGCTAATCGATTTTGAAGTTTTGCATCAGGTACACAAAACTGTTAACCAGGTAGATGTAATTCAACATTTTGAATTTTTAACAATTTGTTTATTATGTTGTTTACAAAACCTTTTCCAATCTTACGCTAATTAGGTTAATTTTTTTTTTTGTTTTGATTGTAAATTATAAGCATTTTGTTATTCATTAATTTCATACCCCTTCGTCTGAAACACTGAAACAGTGGCTAGCTAGTTATACCAGCAATACTAGCTATATCAGCTATACAAGCTGTACCAGCTATACATGCTATACCTCTATACCAGCTATATCAGCTGTACTAGCTATACCAGCTATACCAGCTGTATCAGCTATATCAGCTATATTAGCTATACCAGCTATACTAGCTATACCAGCAATACTAGCTATACCAGCTATACTAGCTATATAAGCTATGCAAGCTGAACTAGCTATATAAGCTATACTAGCTATACCTCTATACCAGCTATACTAGCTATACTAGATATATCAGCTATACTAGCTATACCAGCTATACTAGCTATACCAGCTATACTAGCTATACCAGCTCTATCAGCTATACCAGCTCTATCAGCTATACTAGCTATACCAGCTATACTAGCTAGACCAGCTATACTAGCTATATAAGCTATGCAAGCTGAACTAGCTATATCAGCTATACTAACTATACCAACTCTATCAGCTATACCAGCTGTATCAGCTATATCAGCTATACTAGCTATACCAGCTATACTAGCTATACCAGCAATACTAGCTATACCAGCTATACTAGCTATATAAGCTATGCAAGCTGAACTAGCTATATAAGCTATACTAGCTATACCACCTATACTAGCTATACCAGCTATACTAGCTATATAAGCTATACAAGGTGAACTAGCTATATCAGCTTTACTAGCTATACCAGCTATACTAACTATACCAACTCTATCAGCTATACTAGCTATACCAGCTATACTAGCTATACCAGCTATACTAGCTATATAAGCTATACAAGCTGAACTAGCTATATCAGCTATACTAGCTATATAAGCTATACAAGCTGAACTAGCTATATCAGCTTTACCAGCTATACCAGCTATACCAGCAATACTAGCTATACCAGCTATACTAGCTATACCAGCTTTACCAGCTATACCAGCTATACCAGCTTTACCAGCTATACTAGCTATACCAGCTCTATCAACTGTACTAGTTATACCAGCTATACTAGCTATACCTCTGTACCAGCCACAGTGATGTGAAAAATAACTGACATTATATTTGAAACCGAATAAAAACTCGAAAATTCTTTATTGTTTAAACGGCTTAATTTTTTTTTTCTTAAACGGTAGAAAAAAGATTAAAAACAAAATTATTGCTATTTCTATAATGTATTTTGATTTTTTTTTTTGTGATTTTGTATGAGTGTATGTATTTATTTCTTAGTTACGATATTTTTGTTTTTATAATTATATCTATTAAAACTTTATCCAAATTTATTAATATAAGACATTTCGTTCAGTCTTCTAATAAATTATGTTAGATTCTTTAAGTTCTTCAATAATAGAGATTATTTCGTTTTGATGATTGTTGTAACCAGCACCTTCCGATGAAAGAAGTAAACGTAGTCTGTCAACTAGTTCATTAGGATCATCCCAATGTATATAATTTGATTTCAGATTATTTTGTAATTTTAGCATTAAACCACTGCCTTTTGTTAAAATGTTTGTTGTTGTTTCGAATAAATGTTTAATTATTCGTACATATTTGAAGGCTCGTGTTCCTTTCACTTGTTCATTAGGTTCATAGCGACGTTTATGTGCATTGGTATGAATTAAAATCTCTTTATATTTTTTCAAATCATTTTTAGAATAATGGAGAGGTTTTTTATGAAATACTAGTTCAAATAATCCAGGCGTCATTTTCAATTTCATATTTCCTATCCGCATAGTATTATCTCTATTAAATATTAATTTTTCCTTGCCATATCTCCAACTTCCGTCTACATCTTGATTAAAACCATAAATTTTATCTATTTGCTTATTATTAATAAGTGATTGAATATTTTCAAATAATGGAGAGTTTTTCGTCAGCTTTAAACTTTGTTTTCTTTTCAAGTTTTTCAGACGTGTACTTGATACAGGTCTATTATGATCATAGTTTTTTTCATCATGATTGTCATCAGTTGTCATATTTTCATACTGAAAATCGTTATTATCACCATTTACATCATCATAATCATCGTCGTCATCGATAGTGTTGTCTATGTCCTTATGCTTATCTTCAAGTTTTCCGATGATTTCATTATCACCATTTACGTCATAATAATCATCATCATCATCAATAGTGTTGTCTATATCCTTATGTTTATCTTTAAGTTTTCCGATGATTTTTTAAGTAGTTTTGTTATTGGTTGAAAGGTATCTTCTAAAAAATTAACTCTATCTATTTGATTCAGTTTAATATTTTTTAACTTTTTCTTTAGAACAGCCCTTGTCTTTACAAGATCTTCCAACATTTTATTATGGTAATTTTTAGACATTAGAATAATTTTTATATTGATTTTGATCTGGTTATGATCTGCTTGCTATCTGATTATGATCTGCTTTATATCTGGTCACGAACTGCTTGCTATCTTGTCACGATCTGATTTATACCTGATCACGATCTGATTTATATCTGATCACGATCTGCTTGATGGCTTGTGTCTATATCCATTGATTTTGAGTACGCTATATCGTGCTTTCTACAATCTGCATCTAATAAATTATTCCTTTATTTCCTTTATTCTTGCTATTCGTTTTGAAGTTTTATATCAGGTCCGCAAAACTGATAACCAGGTGGACGTAATTCAACATATAATTTGTTTATTAAGTTGTTTACAAATTTTCTTCCAATCTTATACTAAATATATATATTTTTTTTTGGGTTTGACTGTAGTTTATAACCATTTTTTTCGTAACTCTCGTACCTCTTCGTATGAAACAGTGGCTGGCTAGTTATATCAGCTATACTAGCTACACCAGCTATACGAGCTATACCAGCTCTATCAGCTATACCAGCTATACCAGCTATACTAGCTATACCAGCTATATCAGCTATATAAGCTATAAAAGCTGAACTAGCTATATCAGCTATACTAGCTATACCAGCTATATCAGCTATACCAGCTATATCTGCTATACCAACTATACCAGCTATATCAGCTATACCAGCTATATCAGCTATACCAGGTATATATCAGGTATATACCAGCTATTACCAGGTATAGCTATACCAGGTATAACCGATATAGCTGGTATAGCTGATATAGCTGGTATAGCAGGTGTAGCTGGTATATCTAGTACAGCTTGCTAGTGTAGCTAGTACTAGCTATACTAGCAAGCTATACAATCTGTACTAGCTATACCAGCAAGCTGTACTAGCTACACTAGCAAGCTGTACTAGCTATACTAGCAAGCTATACAATCTGTACTAGCTCTAATAGCAAGCTGTACTAGCTATACCAGCAAGCTATACAATCTGCACTAGCTATACTAGCAAGCTGTACTAGCTACACTAGCAGGCTGTACTAGATATACCAGCTACACCTGCTATACCAGCTACACCTGCTATACCAGCTACACCTGCTATACCTGCTATACCAGCTATATCAGGAAAAGGAAAAGTTAAAAAATATTAAACTGAATCAAATAGATAGAGTTAATTTTTTAGAAGATACCTTTCAACCAATAACAAAACCACTTAAAAAAATCATCGGTAAACTTAAAGATAAACATAAGGATATAGACAACGCTATCTATTTGATGCAGTTTAATATCTTTTAACTTTTCCTTTAGAACAGCTATTGTCTTTACAAGATCTTCTAACACTTTATTATGGTAATTTTTAGACATTAGAATAATTTTTATATTGATTTTGATCTGGTTATGATCTGCTTGCTATCTGATTATGATCTGCTTTGTATCTGATTATGATCTGCTTTATATCTGGTCACGAACTGCTTGCTATCTTGTCACGATCTGATTTATACCTGATCACGATCTGTTTGATAGCTTGTGTCTATATCCTTTGATTTTGAGTACGCTTATCGTGCTTTCCACAAGCTACATCCAATAAATTTATTCCTTTGTCTCCTCTTGGTAATCGTTTTTGAAGTTTTGTATCAGGTCCACAAAACTGATAAACAGGTAGATGTAATTCAACAGGTATGGAGCAAGAATTTACTATTAAAAAAACAACCACACAACCAACTTACCCTTTCTTATCAGTTTATATTTCTATTTCTTCAAAAATTTATTTATTTATTTTATAATTTATTATTAAAAAACGATAATACCCATTACATGTTACAAACCTATCGACTAACCGACACTACCGACTGTAGCGTAGGCATGAGCCAAATTTTGTATGGAGAAAGTGGTCCCGAACATATAAAAACATACTACTTTCATGGTAGCTCCCAGTGAACCATTTTTATCGAGATCTGAATTTCTTGACATCTTTTGAAATATGTGCATATTTTTGTTTATTTAAGATTTACACAAAACAATCTAACCGATTAAGACAAATCTTTAGAATTTAATATCGATTTCTAACCTTTTTTGTAGTGTAAGTGAATCAATTTTACTGTGATTCACTGTGTATGTATGTAATCATATATACATAAATTTCGTTTCGATTAAGCTCCTCTGTTCTGTTCCTCCTAATAAGAACAATAGTTTCGATCACTTATTTTCATAATAAGTTGGTAGTTCCAATGTTTGTCCACACATAACCGATGATTTTATATTTGTTTCATTTTCAGCCACCAATACATTTTGCAGTGGCAAAAACACTGTCTTTTTTAGACAACAGGTCATATTATGCTCATTATGTTATTGCGCATCAAACTCATAGTTGTACTACTATACCTCAAGTTATTCATTTTCAAATTATATTTTAATTATTACGAGATGACCAGAGTCTCCGTTGGGAAACAGAATCGTAATCGCGCAGAATTAGTAACTTTATCACGGCATTTTTACTGATGTAATGTGGCACATATTTCGCACAGTTCAGTAATTTATGTGTATATAATTGTTAATTCCAGGCTCCGAGACTGCATGATTATTTTAATTTCTTTATTGGATGATGATAAAAGAAAGAAGAGTGTGTGAAATTTATTTTGAAGTTGAAAGCTGTGTGAAGTAGTTTTAACCATTCCTACGACAGTAAAAAGAAAAAAATACGGAATAGTATGGGAGTCAAACATTCGCACGCAGTACTATACAGTCATCCAGCCAGATTTATCATACCATTTATACGTTTTATTGTCGTATAAATTTGACATCAGTTTTTGTTGCCAAATAATACATCGCAGCATGGAATGTTACTGTTTTCCATCTGATATCTATGTATGTATGTTAATGAAGTCTGTGTACATAAATATATACATGTTTAGTCAAATATGTAAAACAGAAAATTAAAACAACAGCTATGACAGCAAATGATACATATTGTACATTTGCATACATAACTAAAATAAATTTGAAGGAAAGACATTACACAAATATCCAATTAATTTTGAGTAATTTTATTGATTTTGTTTCGCGTTGTCCAGATGATTCAGATGAACGGGCCTGAGTAGTACGCATTCGATCAGTTTCTAATCTCTCTTCTCGTTGTTCAAGTGGTTCAAGCCAACGGCTCTCAGCGGGATATACTAGAATATTTTTCAGTCTCAATGCACTTCTGATTCTGAGGCTTGTAATGCTCTTTTCTTCCGTGCTTGAGGTGTAGGTCGACCAATTGCTTGTCATTCATTTTGAATAATTTTCAGTGACGCTATCCATATCGAAAATTAATCGCACCAACCTTTGTTGACTCATGCGCAACAACTTTGTTAAAGAAAGCACAGTTTAGGATTTAGTAATTTTCAGTGGCGCCACCTGCCGGAAATTAGTCATACCAAATTAAAAACCTTCCCCGGCTTATGGGCAACAACTTTGTTAAAGATCATATCATGATCAAATACACAGTATATGATTTAGTTCATTTTGAGTAATTTTCAGTGGCACCATCAGTCGGAAATTGGTCACACCAACTTAGAAACCTTCGTCGGCTCATGAGCAATAACTTTGCTAAAGATCATATCATGATCAAATGCACAGTTTATGATTTAGTTCATTTTGAGTAATTTTCAGTGGCGCCACCTGTCGGAAATTGGTCATACTAACTTAGAAACCTCATGCACAACAACTTTGCTAGAGATCATAACGTGATGAAATGCACAGTTTACGGTTTAATTGATTTGAAGTAATTTTCAGTGGCGCGACCTGCCGGAAATTAGTTATACCAACTTAGAAACCTTCCCCGACTCGTGCGCAACAACTTTGCCAAAGATCATAACATGATCAAATGCATAGTTTACGATTCTATAAGGTACATACAAACAAACATTAATTTTTATATGGGTATATGGGCGTGGCACCTCGCCTACAAATTTTAAAGCCTATAGCTCCTTCCACACATTCAGGAAGGTACTGTTAAAATTTCAAGAAAATCAGTCCAGCCGTTTAGCCGTCTATAGACTTCAAATAAAACCCACAAACAAATAAACACACATTCATTTTTATATATAAGAAGAAGAAGAAGATTACATAGAGCTGATGGGTGACGTATACGTAATATTTTGTTAGACAATAACACTCATACTTTTTTTATTTATTTTATTCTATTTTATTTGCCTATTTCAACATAAAAAGTAGCCTATAGCTCCTTCCAGGCATACAGGAAAATACTGTGAAAATTTCAAGAAAATCGGTTCAGCCGTTTAGCCGTCTATAGACTTCAAATAAAACTCAGAAATAAATAAACACACATTCATTTTTATATAATTATAAGATATTCTATTCTGTATTTATGGACTAAAATTTAATAAGAATTTGCATGTGATTGTCAGTGGTCTCGTTACTTTATTAGCGATGTGAGTTATTTTTAAAAAAATTTTCCAATAGTAAACACTTTATTAAATATGCTTGAGTATCTACCACTCCCACACTTTTAAGTTTAAATTATAATTAAATTATTTTAATTAATACGTTATATAGATAAAAATAAAAACGCCTTCATATTGATTTACTCTGGCAAGAGCTGGTTTAAAATTTTAGTTTCAATTTATTCTTCAGTGATTATTTTCAGACAAACTTGCAGTCAATAAACGTCAAATAGACAGAACTATAAAATAAAAAATTTAAGTGGAAAAGCGAAATAAAAAATGAAGAAAGCAGGAGACTTCAAACGAAATCAAAACAAAAGAACTCATCTTAAACAATTGGTTGTAAAAAAGTGAATAAATGATGGGAAAAGGAATGTCCAAAACGTTTTTAGTAAATTAACAGACAAATAAACAGACTGTTTTTATCGTCAAAGCGACTGTCTGCATTTCATTTAATAAATTGATGAAATACAAGTTCGTCTTAATTGCAACCACACGGTTATGAGAAAAAAGGAATGTCAATTGGTGTTGTCATTTCCGTCTTTATATTTATAAATGAATGTTTGATTTTATTTTATTTTTAATAGCAGAATTTATAATATACTTTGGAATCCGCCAAAGGGCAGTTTTGAACCAATACCCAATGCCATTATGTGCCCTTCATCATGTTTGTCAGTAAGATATAAGTGCCTCGGGCTCCTCTTCTGATTGAGTTTTCTCTAAATATACTCAACCAAATTTATCATATTTGCTTTCGTCTTTGATCGGGACAAGTGTCTAAAAAGAAAATCGGATCCCTTAATTTCTTTTGTTTAAAAATTAATTCTTGCATTCGCAGCTACCATTAAAATTATAGTTTTGGAGAATTAGGCGTTATAGATATTAATGTTTTGCTCACATTTCTCACAATTTTGGAACGCTTGCTTTAGTCATAGGTTTTTTTCGTCAGGTTCCGCTATTTTCTGCTGTAGTCATGCTTTATTAACGTTTTCTGCAATTTGCTTCTCACCTCTTCTATCATATGGTGTTCAAGGATCAACTTTTAATTTGCCATGTGGTAAAGCTGCAAATACTGAAATTTTAAACTAAGCAATAATTAAAAGAATGACTATTTAAGACTTTGGTGTATTAAAATAAAGAATTGAAACCCAAAGAAGAATGTGAAAGAGATCCCTTATTTTTCATAGAAGTTTACATATTTATTGTAATATCAACTAAATATCAACAATTTTATTACCGTTACGCTGACTCTACATATCTTTGTTTATTGAAGGTTTAACTAAACAATCTAACCGATTAAGGCCTTTTCTTCAGAAATTAATATTGATCTTTGGTAAGTACTTTTATAATTTGTATTTTAGCATTTCGCCTTTTTGTTTCTGCTATAACAATATTTCGATTTAAACTGTTTTTAGTGTATTTCTAGAAACATATTTAAGGAGTTGCAAAAGAAAGTTTATATTAATGTACCGAATAGAACATAAGAAGAAATAGAAAATGTCTATAGAAACTAAGCTAAATATATTTACAATAAAGAAATGTTTTGAACCACGTGATTTTAAAATGGTTTTTTGTTTTTGGTTTTTTTTTTCTTGAAAGCATATTTTTTATATAAAAAATAGTAACAGTACAAAGTTAAAAAAGAAAAAAAATAATTATCACTTGACTTCTTTTTACATACATTTTGCTTTGCTAATGTCAGCACTTAACGCCAAATAGAGGTTTATAATTAACATGTAGCAGATGAACGATTTAAAATATGCTGATAACATTACACTGATTTTCGCCAAAAAGGACCTTATGGAAAGTAAAATAAACGGCTGCCGAACAAACATACAAATTCATGTAAGTAAGTCTGTCGGACTCAGATAATCTTCTCTTTGACTGTAAGATTATTGCAGAAGAGGCACTGTTACATATGTAGGGTAGCCATTTAGTGCCTAACAACGGGACCACAGAAGATCGATGTCAGACTCTGTAAAGCAAAAAGAGCATTCGCAAAACTACATCTAAAATGCGGGTTTAGCAATTATCACAAAAATAGAAAATCTTATCTCAGACGGAGGCACTTCCAAATTCCAGTCCTTTATAAATCACCGTTTGCGTAACATACACGATTTTGGCACTCTAACCAATCAAACGGTTTATGGAACGACACAGAAAATGAAGGCAAACAAAATGGATTAAGCAAGCGTTGCCGTAATCTTCATTATGGAACCCACAATTAGCTCAGACTACAGGACATCACATCGTTCAATCAGTTTATGTCCCCAAAGATAGTAAATTTATATAGCAAGTCGTAAACACTAAATCTTTTCATAACGAAAGTAAGTTAACGCAATAAAACTGAATTTGAGTGAATTATGTATATTGGACTAATGCAACTAAGTAGGTTATTCCATAGGAATAACAAGTAAAAACGCATCTTGTGGCGATTCACACAGAGTATGGGACTGACAGGGGAGTGCTGATTTGATTCATATTACCACCGAGTTCGTTAAAAATTTTCCACAATAAAATGGAAAGCATATTGTCTGCAGTATTGTAAACGCAAAACGGAGACTATTTGATCTGAATTAGAGAAATATAGGTTTTCATTTTCTGCAAAAATAATTAAATTCTTATTAATTTCTTTTATCAGTGAACAAACACACTCTGTGTGTGTTTCTGAGATTTAGCTTTAGTCTGCATGACCAGATAACTTTTTGTATTAGTGGGTATAAAATATTTATTATATTAGTGAGGATAAAAATGGTTATGCCAATTTAAAATACTCAACTAATATGTCACTAAAAGAGAAAATATTTTAAATTTATTTTTATTTAAGTAATTATTTATTATTATTTAAGATTGTGTATACAGACTTAATAAAAGATTATTTTTAACAAATTTCTTCTTAATCCTTGGAATCCTGGCTATTAGGATTTAACTATGAAAAAAGAAAAGCATTTTCTAATACTGTCATTCTTAGGTTTTTAAAAAATTTAAACATACTCTTAATAGCTCTTTCCTTTGAATTCGAAATTGATGCTTATTAGTTCCGTACTCATTCCATTAAATTTATCTCCAGAATGTCCTAATCAATCTCCACATCGTAGAAATTTAGGAGGAAAACACTTTCCACTTTCCCGAGGTTCACCGAAACTTCATTCGCAAAATTTTAGGCGTTGGAAATCCCATGGATAACTTTTGGATAGCACTTTTTTAACCCATTTCTTTTATCCAAGTTGTGAGGCCTAACTACAGCCCAATTTGCTTATTCAACGCAACTATTAATGCAAATTAAGACTGTTGTCTGTGTACACTATACAGATGCAATAGTACATACTTGAGTTCAAATATAGAGTAGGTAGGAGAAATCATAAAATTAAAAAGGACTTAAAATGGAATTCGGACGGATATAGAAACCAAAAACATACAGATAATGTTTTATTCAAATGAAGACAGATGGTAGGGATATGAAAGACATCAGCAGTAACTAAAGTATACAATATAAAAAATATAAAGTATACAATATAAATTTACCGGAATACCAACAGTAAAAAAAAAAATAAATATAAAATGCAGACGACAAAATAGAAAAATATCGACAGTGAAAACCGGCAACCTACCGATGACAAATAGTATTGTTCCTTTTATATAGCACCGGGACACAAGCCACAAAAGAAAGATAAGTTATTTTACAGAACCGTTGGCAACAGAGCCAACAAGAAATAGATGTACATATACGTGGACGTTGGCGATGAGAGAGATCAGAAAAAATAAGAATTTCTATTAACTTAATTGTTCTTATGTGCTAAATACAGATAAATATAAGATTTAGATTTATTGTATGAATGACGTGACTCACACTGGTTGTCAAATTATTACAGGTACTGAGGTTCTTATTAAAGCACTGATAGACGACAAGACAGAAATCAAAAAACTTGCAAATGACAGACAAAATTTAAAACAATATAAGTGGAAAAAAGGTGTCAATAATATAAGTAAAGAGTTAACATCGTTGGACAAGCAATATACACGAATGAGACTATTGAATTAAGGACTTTTATATTAAATTTTTTTATATTCCATAAGTCTCTTAAAGGATGAGTTAAATGTAAAATGATTAACAATATTTTACATATATTTCAGGCTAATATTATTACCATTTCAAAACTATCAAGATTAATCCCTCCCTTTGGAACCAATCGCAACGACGTAAATCGAATTACATATTACTCATACGTACTACAAAGTAGTATCTTTTTAAAAGGGCATTTAACAACTTATTTAAATATAGTCGATGAATTACAAAACTTATACAAAAAAGTTATCTATCATTGATGTTTCTTATTTCGATTTGTGCAGGCATTTTCAATGTAATAGTTTTAAGCAAAGTGAGAGAAAGTGTAATAGTTTTAAGTGTGAGAAACTAGGTTGTAATCCTGACTGAAGGGTTGTAATGACCAATTATGTATGTATGTAGTTTTGAGCACAATTTTTTTATTTCGTACATATGGGTCTCGAAACTATTTAAGTCTGTTATCTTTAAAAATTTTTCACGGACTTTTTATGCTGTAAACATTTCAGAAAGCTTTGCACATATAATCTATAAACGTCCTTTACATGTCCCGATATTCGTATATCAAATATTTTTCTTTACAAAAAACAGTTCTAAGTAAGTGGTTGTCTGTAAAATAATCAGCAAAATTCGGTACCAGACAATCCTGTTACGTGGAATAATAAAAAAAGATTAAAACATTCTGTTTAACTATTTAGCCTCTATTAGTCAGCCATTCCTGCACGCAATGTTCTGTGGAGTATGGTTCCAAAACGTGCAGTGAATCACACTAAAATTAGTTCACTTGCAAAAATAACAAAACAATGTACAAAAAATCTCAGGAATCTAAAGGAAAAGCTTTAATCGATTAGATTATTTTCTTTAAATTGTTTGATTAATAAACAGGAGCAGGTAGTATCAATTTAAGAGTTAACAATATTTTAATATTTTGTAAAAAGTTAGTAAGAACTCAGTCACAATAAAGATAGTGCTCTGTGAGCTGCTATGAAAAATAAGACATCTCTTTAACATTCGCCTTTAGTCAATTATTTATTTTAATACACGTAATTATTTAGTTAAAAAATTTTAATATTTACCGCCACTCTACAAATTAAAAAGTTCATCCTTAAACACCATAGGAAAAAGTCAAAGGAAATTACCATAATCGTTAATATAGCTTGACCAACAGTAAGTAACATTACTCACCGTTTTCGAAATAAACGCCGAGAAAGAAATGCTTGTAACGTAATGTGAATGAAGGAAGACCGCCAACCAGATCAAGGTCACCCAAAATTATGAGATGTAATGTAATGGCATGGGTGCTTGTTCTGCTATCTCTGTAAATTACATTTTGTTGAAATTTTGAAAGAAAACGTATAAAGTGTTAAAATGCTTTGGATGAAGCACATTTTTGATTTTTATCAAGATAATGATCTTAAGCATACAACTGTAGTTTTTAATGGCTGATGAACAATTGTCCTCCTGTTATCAAAACTCAACCCCAGCACGAGATTTAATCACTATAGAAAATTTGTGACAAAAATTGGTAATTAAAATTAGAAAACAAACAATTTCAATCAAAACAGAACTAAAAAAGGCCAATTTGGACTATATTGTATTTTAAATATAAATTTATAGTTCGGGGTGTACCTGTTAGCATTTTAAATTGCCATCAGCTATTATAAGCTTGTAGGTGTATAAAACTCCACTTCAATTTGATCTTTGCCAGGTTCAGGTATCGTTTTAACTAGTGAAATCTTCCATTGTTGGCTGTACAAGGCATCTCGTTACTAATTTTACCAAATACAGGGAAATTTTACGGATTGGGTCAGCAATAATATTCTGAATATCACGAAACTCTTCTTTTTATTTTATTTCGATGAAATTAAAACCACCGAGGGTTCCATTTGATGGTTTCTTTGCCACGCTGATTCCTTTTAACAGTTTCGTGGAGATCATCTCACACAACATAAACACCACGCAGCTTACAATGAGACTTTGAATACCCAAAATCATGGCGATGTCATGCAGCTGAGATAGATTGTTGGATTTCAATTTTCATTACAGCTTTCTCTGCCAGTGCCTATAATCTCAGAGGAGTGAACAGAAATGATAAGCAGTGTTTCAATATTACACAATCCACTCAAAATTACTCGATTGACTTATTTTAGTCAGTCTGAGTTGGACTCATTTTAATCTCTACAAAATATTCAGATTTTATTAAACTTTGTTCACAAATCCACCAGGGTAGTGGTGGTCATTAGTTATTTCTACACGATTGTAGAAAAAAGTTTAATTCATTTTTTGTGAAAATAATTCAAATATCTGTTAAAAGATTCTAAAAAATGAAAATTAAGCTCGAAAAATTCTGTATTGACATTATTAGCAACACTAACGATTTGATAGAGAGCATTGAAATACTGAATAAAATCAGAAAAAAAACTTGTTCACACAAAGTCAAGGTCATTGCCACCAAGTATGTACGTCTGCTTTTCCCTCATATTTATGTATTGTACATAATATTTGTACTCATTATATTGTATTTATATACTTTATATACCTATGTATGTATGTATATATGTTTTATTTTCATTCTCTTCTTCATACTCCTTTTACTCTCTATTTAGCACGTGCTTATTGATTCTGCCGTTTTTTAGAAAGAAATGAATATTTATTACATAAAATCCATGAAATTATATACAGTTTCTCTTTTGGTTGGTACAATCTCAGTCCTTAAAAAATGTGAGTGAAACCGATAAAAGAATGGATCATTATATAATAAAGTATTTAATCCTCCTGTGATTTTATCAAACGATACGTAAACAGCCGGTATAAATATTTCCACTTTTCATAAATCAAAGCATTATTTTTTTTACTTCTTTATTTAAATTTATGTTTTAAACTGAATTTACCTGATTATTATTAAAAATAATAGAAAATTGTGGGGTTTTTCAAAGCAATTTTGATAGCTGAAAGCGGCTATCTTGCTGAAGCTACATCTGTCAAAATAGTTTTTATTTATTTAGTCTGTTTTGCTAAATCACCATGGGCGACCATAGATAACGATGGTTTTCGCTGAACAGTCTCTTCAGCAGTTTCCAACTAAATCCAAATTTTCATTGAAAAATCTTTGAAATTCAGTGATGAGGCCTGTTTTTGTATCAATGGGTACGTGAACAAACATGATTGTCACATTTGGGACGATTCCAAATCTTTGGCTGGTCTATGTTTTTATAAAACGATACTGGTCAGGCTTTCACCTGAATTGGATGACGTGGACGCCCGTAACCTGGTATCAATAGGTCGGCGCTTAGTGCCATATAGGCCCAAACGTCAAATGGAGCTGATGTGAACTGGCCACCAAAATTATGCGATTTGACACCATTAGGTTCTTTATGAAAATAGGCCACAAATCACAGCAGTTCTCAAAACCAAAATATCTGTCAAACTCATTCTGATTTAACGCGCAAGAGTCTTGGAAAATTTGACATTTCGGATGCGCTAAATTCTGAGAACCCGTGCCGAACATTTGAACAATGTTATATATTTTCCAAAATAATGACAAACTAGGTCGTAATCCGGTCTGAAGGGTTGTAATAACCAATTATGTTATGTATGTATGTAATGACAAACGAATAAAAAATTTCGATAATATCTCACATACACATTGTTTTTATTTAAATTTAAAAATAGGAAACGCTTTAAAAAACCCTTCTGATAGTAAGTCTTGATGTTTGTTAAACTAAGATGGTTGAAGACTACAATTTAAAGTTCAAATTTGTCCGAAGAATTTGTAAAACTTAGAATTCATTTTTTATCTGTAGCTGATAAAGTCACCGTAGTCTTATTGGCCGCGGTTCAATCCCCAGCTCAGACATCTCGAACAAACTGAAATATCAAAAAATATTTCTTCAGCGACTTCCTCTAAGCAGTTTTTTGTCGTTCGGAGTCGTCTTTAAACTGTTCCGCCACTCATGGATAAAATTAACATTTACAACATGGGAGGTGTGAGAAACTAGGTTTTAATTCTGACTCAAAGATTGTAATGACTAATTAAGTAAGCATTTAATACATTGTGCTGTAGTCGTAACAATCTCATAATATGAACTGACAAAAACAACTCATACACAAAAACAAAATAAAGAAAGAATCAAAAGAAAAACGTACGAGTATACAAAAGGAATAAAAAATAAAATAAAATTGAAACTAATCTTTTAGGTTAGTATGTTACAAGTTTTTAACAGTATACCTCATTTTAGTACAAAATAAAGCGAATCAGGAAGTATACAAAATTATAAATTTATACCAACAATTCCCATGTTTATACTATATTAAAATGCCACATACAAGCGTAGTGATTAATGCAAGAAATTGCAAAAATTATGGAGAAAGACGTTGAAATAAAAAGAGAAATAAAGAATTTGAATGTGGAAGTATCGAAGAAGGCTAGGTATAAATCAATTATATGTAATCTTATTTTTTAATTGTTTTATTTTTCTCAGAAAATTTATTGCTTTGTTAATAACTTTTACGTTATTGTTTTCTTTATTTGTTTGTTTTTGTTCTATTAGTTTAATGAATTACAATAATTTTACTTTCCTTTTACCTTAAAAATTAAAATGTTATTAAAATACTGTTGAACATAAGAAAAATCTCTCTAGAAATTTATTTCATGGTCCTGAAAAGGACCGATTGGTGCGGTAAATTTGTTTGGTGGCCCTGAAAACGACTGATTATTGCTGTAAATTTTATTTATCTAATTGTTACATGATTTGCTACCTGCTTCTTAATTTTTTACTATTAGAATTAGACATTACCGTTAGTTATAAGAAAATTAATTTACACTTCCCCTCATTTCACTAGTGATGCTCTCTAGGTAACGTCATTATGCCTGATGGTAAGTCTAGAATATCTGATTCCAGATTACGATAACATGGGATTATAATATTCCTTCCTCCAAGAGATCTGGCAAATCTTACTCTCTCCTGTAGATATTAAGGCACCTGACTGCAAAACATTTTATGGCTTAGCAGAAGAAGTTTTTTGAAAGAAACATCTTAAAGACTCGAAGAAATATATAGTTAAATTGTATCACACGTACTATGTATCTCATATGATTCTACAGCAGTGTATATAGGAATATCAATAGAAATTGATGTTGAATGAATGCATTGCAAAAGCAACGAATATATGAATATTGAGAAAACACGAATGCTTTCATTCAGTTCTATGGTATGTACATTATCACATAAACGATTATTGATGGGCGTTTGTTTGTTTAAGTTTGCCGGTAATATCCACAAATGCAGTTGGCCAGTTTAATAGCACAGGAGTCGTATACTTATTGTCGGCCTTATAACATTTGTTATTGTAATAATTAATTATGCGTATCATGCGACAAAACTATGTTGCCTTATACTACAATGCACACTTTTATACATACTCATAGATTCGATAACTCATTCTCATACAAATATATTTCCATGTGGTTATATACCTAGACGTCAACGACCAACTGACCGATTTATGTCAGAAACACACACACAATTCATGTATAAAAATGATGATGCTGCTCATTTGCGTGATGACACATTACGACAGTAACATAATACAAACTTGGCGAATTATTTATTTCATACAAATGAATGAAATGCTTTTTTGTTTATTGTGATGTATTCCGTTTCTTTATTTATTGCTTTTTCCAATTTACAATGGATATATTTAAAATGCATGTTATTTCCTAACATTTTTAAATGCAAGACATTGTTATTTTAAATAATTTGGATTTCATAATTCATAAACAAAATTTATTATCCACAAATTTATTATCGTATCATTCTGACTTCCCAGGCTTCTGTATTAATTTTTGTCAAATCAGAATTTCTTTTTGGAAAATTATAGGAGTCATCCAATTTGTTTGTTTTATTTTACGGCAAATTTAAATATCCCACACTTGCTTGATTTAAATTTATACGACCGGCATATCATCGCTCAATCCAATCCATTTTGCTACCTTCTGTATTGGAAATTTTAGAATTTCATAGTTTTATGTGGTTTTGTCAAATTCTTCTTCTACCCATGGACTAAAATGTTTAGAAAACGCGAGACGTGAAGAAGAATGAACAAAAAAATGTTCATAAAGTTTTTATTTCGTAACTACTCCTTTTGTTTGTTATGTTCTGAGGAAATTTATGTAACCCTTTGTGCAGGAAGCGTATTTTAAACCGTCTGTAATGGTGAAATACCTATGACTGAGAACACAAAAATAATTTTCATTTCAATACTGTCAAGGAATGTTATAGCTTTTGCCACTCGTGATTTGGAGAGATCTAATGAAACATGTGAGTAATGAACTGGTGAATTTCGTTTTCTGTATGTGATATGGTGAATTTTTGATGGTGAAATGAAACGTTATGGTATACTTTTAAATGTGTATGAGTTTGATAAGTAAAAATTTAGGAAGTGCCATCATGGCTGTTATAAATTTTTTTTAAATAAAACTTATAAGTATACATATATACACTTACATAGTAATATTTGTGCTGGCACCGGTAAACATAAAACGTTAATATCGTCAACAGTTGTGATAAGATCCCATTGAAGAATTTAGAGGAGAAGCCATGTTTTATAATGTATGCTCCTGGCAATTTTTTTAACGCTTTCATTTCACATTTTTGTTTCAATGCTTTTTTAAATATGCAGATAATAAGAAGTGTAAACATATTTTGACATAGGTTTTGTTCGCTTATCATCATTAACATATAATTTACAATAACAAATAAAAAAATATTTCTTGAGTTGTCATTTATTCAGTCTGGTTTACCAAAACTTCGTGGACGGTGATTTAATAACACTAGCAAATAATAAAATTGCTTTGTAAGCTGGGTTTTTTGTTCGTCGACGTATCGTGCACATTTTACCACAGTTATAATGTTATACCGAGAGGACTATTCGCTGTATGGTTGATAAATTCGAGTCCACTGGTTCAGTATATGATCGAACAACACCCGTACGTGGAGGAATTGTAACATACGTCGAATACATAGACGCTATCCATGAAAGTGTGCAATAGAATCCAATGTAGTCGATTTTGCTTCGCTCACTAGAACCCGAACATAGATAGACTACAACGGCGTGTGTTCGCTGATGGGATCAGGAGCATTACCCAACTGACTCTAATTGCCATCGAGACACCATCTTCAGCGATTCGGCCCATTTCTGGATGCATGGGTACCTGAATCAACAAAATTGTCGAGTTCCAACTGAAATTTATGAACGTTTAATACATTGTAAAAAAGTGACTGTCGTCGTCATAGATCCATATATCTCTAAGAAATATCACGGTCAACTTGGAGCACTATAGTTCAATGATTACCAACTTCGTTTGGCCTGAATTAGATAATGTGGACACCAACGACGTTTGTTTTAAACACGATAGCTCTATGTACCATGCTGCCCTGGATATTCTAATCGACCGATTTTAGGGAATATCATCCCTCATGAAATTGATCATGAAGTTGATCCGAGATCAAGCGATTTGACAATTTTGTAGGGGATCCAAAGTTGCAGGTGTATGCGAACAGGTCGTAAACCATTTTGGTCTTCAAAACCTACATAACTATGCCATCCGTCAAATTCACTATCCAGTGTCGTACAAAATTGAACATAACACATGCGCTCCACTCAGAAAAGACGTGGAGGGCATTTGGACGATGTTATGTTCCACACATAGTGGCATCAATATGTCTTTCAATTGTATAAACAATTTTATAATCATTGCGGAAGAGGTACCAGTAATAGTTTTACACCACTGGATCAAGTTTTTCTTCCTCCGTGAACTCCGTGTATCGGCAGATTTACCTCCTAATCGTTATATTTGTTTATGTCGGAAAGACTGATGGTGGAGGCCCTTTTGGATGGTTTTCTGTGCATCAACTAGGAAAATAGATGCTTATAGACAGGGCTAGATTTTACTTTGTGCTCAGACACAATGCCTCGGCTTTACTATAAAAAATCAAAATTTAAGAAAAAAACTAAAGCGGGTCAATACCATCAAAGGCATTCAAATATCTGTTTTAGTCTTTTCGCCTTTTACAAGTTCAAATATCCATCTCTGAGGTGGTATTTCGGGTCTCTTTAATCGTTTAGTCTCCCAATCTATAATCATTTAGTATCAGCAACACTATTGATATCACAGAAACCTGCTTGCAGATCAAACTTTGTGTTTCTAATTTCAGACTTTTTGTCAGTGTATCAATCATATATGTTTCGAACGAAAAATTATATTTATCGACGCATGTCAGCAAGACGCCACGGTACCATGAACAATTTAAATTTCCTTCTTAAAAACCGAAGTTAGTTTGGTGAGCAATTAATCACACTTTCTGTAATATGGAAATACTTTCTTGTTCCAATACGCAAAGACTCTCAAGAGCGAACCAGCTATAATTCGAGCCTTAAAAGACATTACAATTGCCGCTTATGAAATACTATTTTTATTTGTGTGATATTATTAGACGAAAGCTCGTGGTTCAACCCATGACTCAAACATCTCGAACAAAACGAAATATTAAAAAATATTTCTTTCGACGACTTCCTCTCAGCTTTCGTCTGGCAAAAGCTCTGAGAGTTCGGACATTAAACATTATGTAGTACGTCCCAATTAACACACACAACATGAGTGGTGTGAGAAGCTAGGTTGTAATCCATATTAAAGGATTATAATAACCGGATGGGACGCTTACGACATAGCGGAGATCAATATTTTCATGAAATAATATAAAGAAAAATATGGAAGGTATTCTTTTATTGCTCAAAAAATATTTCACTGACTTTTACAAATTTTTTCTTATTTTCTCCAAACTTCAGGAACAAATGAACAACATGTGGAACAAATTTAATAATTTTTACTCCCAATTTTCGTTATTATTTTTCATATAATGTTTGTAGTTTGAATTTGTTTAGGTCGTTTCAAGCCTGTAAAATTTTATTAGACTTTGACGAAACGAATTATTCCAGAATTTGAAATGATATAAAAAAATCCTTCTGTCTACTTGCAGTACAAATTTTTTAAGTCTTCATTTCTAGTTGTTATTTATATCGTAGTGGACACGAGTTAAATTTGATTAAATTTTTACAATTCGAATCATACCTTTACATGCAAGTGAAGCAAATTTCACAGTATTTTGTTTCTGCTTTTTATTCGTTTCCTGTATTTTTTTTAATGAAAATTCAAATCCAAAAGCTGTTTGATGGTTGCCAATATGTAAATTATATTTTTATTTAAATACAATCCTCATCTCATTTCTTTTAGCACACCTTTAACAAACTCATGTTACCAATGCCAATAGAAGCATAGTCTGTTATAGTGCTTCTGACATCCAATGGTAAATATCTCTGGGTAAGTTTACCTTTACTATTCGACTAAATGATGTTGTAATGGGGAAAGGTCCCAGGAAATGGATCCATTGCCTAAGGTTTATTCAAAATGTCACATTTGCAAGCAATTCTGTAAAGGAGTTTAACAAAAGTATAACTCCTTTCCAGCATACGTCATATACACATCAACATGTAAATTAATGTATACATACATACATATTGATACGTATTTGTGAATTAGAAAAACAAACAACTTGCATGTAAAAACACATAAGAGACGTTGAAAGCAAACACATAACAACAGAAAAACTTTTTTTTCGAGAACAGCATTTCCATTTGTTTCATGATCATGTACAACAGGATTCTTTTACATCCTTTGAAATTTGTAAATGTTATTGTAATGAAAATAATGTTTATATATTGTTTTTAATTTAAATTCAAACTTAAACTACAAGAATTTAATTTAAATAATGTTTAAAATACATCATATTAAGCGAAAAAAATTTACCCATGTATTCAAATTAATTTGCCAATCATACGCTATATTGGCCCTCTAATATTTTTGCAATTAATTAAAATCATCCTGTAAAATAATTCTACTTGGAAGTATGCAAATCCAACTTTTTTGTTAGAAGATACGCATGTTATATTGATTTATCTTTGATGTTAAAAATTCTAACTTGTTTGTTTTGTAGTTAGACCGGCTCTAATTTGTTCTACTCAGTTGTATATGTGATTACTGACTGCTACGCTCTTGAAGTTTTTTAAAGCTATTAGAAAGCTTTTCTTTTCTGCGTTTATGGGGATATTGGGTCCTCTAAGAACTACACCAGTTAAATAATTGTTTACTATCCTTAACTAGCTACCACCAGTCATGTTGGCGAAACAAATGGCTGCAAAATCGAAAAGTATAGAAACTGTGATTATGTAAACCTCTTGGATATATTTGCTATGAATATACAGATCCTTTGTACGATAACTGAACTGAACAAAGGATTATATCATCCAAGTATGCACTGAACGGTCAAGATCACGCGACAAAGTTGGATGAATATTTTCAGAACCACTGAATCTTATATTGCCACTTGCACTACCTAATTACTGTAGTCATAACAGAATACCGAAAATTTGGCTATATCACAACAAATCATGCGTTAAATATGACCCGATTCCATCTTAAGAACGTCATGGCAGTTAATCGGGAAACTGGCTTCTGATTGCTCACGCCGGTAGATTGCGAAGTTGTAAAGTCGAAGAAGAAAAATAGACCACAGGAAATATTCTCTGCCATTGCCTGGCGTTCGGGAACTTAAGGAGGAGGAAATTGTCATAAAACTCTCCGAATGTAATTTTGGTGTTACGACAAGACTTTATAGGACCCCAGTAAGCAATGCCCATTGAGGCGGCTGCCTATTCAACCTAACCTAACTCCTATAAATCTTTTAAAATATTAATCAATCATCAAATCGTGGAAGACTACTCACAAATTTTAATGGATGTAAACAATAAGAATTTTATTCACTGGCCCAAAATATTTGATTACAACTCGAGTGGAAACTGGGAATTTTGGAATTTCCGAAGTCGCAAAAAATCTTTTTTTAATGCGTCGCCATTCCCAATAAGGAAGTAATTGAGTTACAACAGGAGTTATCCAAAGTGGAAATGTGATGCGTTCTCAGGATCTGCCAGTGTCATTACGAGGACTATTAGAACAAAAAAAAATTATTTTATTGGGGCACAAATTAACAAAAATCATTTTAAAAACTAACCCACCTGTTTTAAATTTATATGACGTTAATAAAGATGTAAAACTACAAGTAGATACTAGATTCTAAAAATTAAAGAAGACAAATTCATAGTTGCAAAATTAGGCCCCAAAGTAGCCAGCTTGCAGTAATCACCTGCAATACCAGTTCGGCAATGGACAACCCAACATGTATTTTGTTTCTATAAATAACAGACGCATTAAAAAGTTTTTTTTTTTTAAATAATTTCTGTATTCTGTCCTGGAAACAATGCAACACAACAGCTAAATATGCAAATTGAACAATTTACATGTGTGTAATACTTACTAAATTTAAATGTAAAATGACAGCATACTGTTTCCAATAGTCGATGTTGGAAATATTCCAAACTACATAAAATTGTTCATAAAAGTAAAGTAAAATCAAAATGTAACTTGAATAACTTTGCATAACTCATGAAATGTTTAAACCTAATTAATTCTCATAAAGAATTTAAAGAATTTCTTACAAATATTTAATGAAAATATTATTTTTCATTAAAGCATTGAACAACGAACTTAGAATGCTCGAAAGGATATTTAAATAAAAAAAGCCAGAACAAAAAACAATAATAAATTGAGTTTTTTTGTTAAAGTTTTAATCATTTTTTATGGCTTTATTTGGAAATGAATTCATTGCGTCTATAGAAAACCAGAAATTAAAATATTTATTCTGATTAAATATTTGACTAATCCAATTCGATAAGTCTGTGTACATACATATATAATGAAATAGAAATATTATATGAAATTTATTTATCAATATGTAACAATATTTTCAATATTACTGATTGCCGATTTAACAGTTTACTTACATAATTTGCCACTACAACCCTTTCGCCAAGATTACGACCTAACTTCTCACACAACCCAAGTTTGAACTAATCAATAATAGCCATAAATTTAACTTTCGTAGTTGCAGTTATGTAGGGTTTTCCAACAGGGTCTTCCGGCCTTTGGCAATTAATAATGTCCGTCTTGGGAAGTCTCTCAAACTGCTTGCCCTTTTCACCGTCTGTTTTTCCAAATCACCATGGATAGCATGGATAACAAGTACTTGTGCTTCTTGAATGGTCTCTTGAATAGTTTGCAACTGGCATGAATGCATGGACATTTCACGTGATGTTGATATGAAATGAACACCGAGACCTTATAGTTTGACCCCGCTACACTTTTTCTTTTGTGTTTTTCTTAAGTCACAACTGTATGCGCGGAAGCCACAATTCAGACTAATTCTTGCCACAGAGTCATGGAAAGTTCGACATTTGAAATGCACTCTACCCAGAGAAGCCGTGGCGTATACTTGAGCGATAATATATTCCCGACATAGTGGCATCAAACAAAAACCAATTTTCGATGATATCTCTTTGATATCGATGATATCTTTCTTTTATTGGAATTTACAGCTAGAAAATGTTTAAAAAGACCCTGTATAGATATGTTGTGTAGGGATTAGAGCTGTAGTTGTACAGGATGTTACGAGCCAAGGGATTTGGGCGAAATAGCATTAAGAAGTACTTCTAATACTATGTTCAGACCTGCATTTATATTGAGTAAATCGCAGTAAACGGTATTATTGATCTCAATACAGTCGAACTTCTATAAATTGAATCACCATTATCCAGAAGAAAACATCAATTTCTAGAGACTTCAACTTTGGGAATTAAATTTAAAAATGATCCAAACTGAATAAACAACAACTACTTTTAATACCAATTCATTTATATTTATCACCAAATTATTTTAAGCTATTTGTAATTGTGAAAAGGTACTATTTTATTAATTAATTTATTTATTTGTTATTATTTAATTTATTTCTTCAACAGTTAAATTAAGTTTCGGTGCCATTCTACTTTATTATAATATCGTTTGTACTCTCTTTTTAATTACATACATAATTGGTTATTGCAACCCTTCCGTCAGGATTACGACCTAGTTTGTCACACCACTTATGTTGTGTGTGTTAATTTTATACATGAGCGGTGGGACCTACAGTTTAAAGTCCATTACGAACGACAGATTTTTGAGAAACTTTTCATGGCAATTTCATTTAACTCGCAGAGTTTTTGCCAGAAATCTGCTAAGTGAAAGTCGCCGAAGAAATACTTTTTGTATTTTGTTTTGATGTCTGGCTTGGGACTCGAACCCTGGCTTTACGTCTAATAAGCCAACACACTATCTACTAGACTACGGCGACTTCCCTTCCATTTCTTTCTAAGATATTGGAAAATCTTAATACCAACCAAATGTATGTCTACTTGACACATAAAAACTTGTTTTCTGAACGAAGTTGTACAACAGCTCTTGTAAATATGTATAACCGAGGAAATATGTACGTTGACAATAATAAAAAACATGTCATATTTTTTAATTCTACTGAACCACAGTAAAGAATTCGAGACTATTGATCATAAAATTTTGATTAGTAAAACTGTTTATACAGTTCTACCTCTACTTCTCTGAGAAAGGTCATTTACAGAAGCCACTGTGTGACTAGTTTAGGGTCATTATCTTACTGACAGAAAAAGTGACCATGAAAACAACATTTTATGACATTTTGTGGTAAACTGGTTTTTAAACGACTTTGAGACAAATTCTTTTGCTTTCTTGTAATTACTTATCCATTTTTGTTTAGAACAAACTCGACAAACTCCACAAACTTTAAAAAACATAGTAATGTTTTTGTATGAATAGACCTTTTTTATGCCAAAAAAAAGATATTTTTCTATTTTACCAGATGTATTGTTATAAAGTTAGCGTCGAAATACAAATGTACAAATTGTGAACAAGCCTTAATTGTTTGTGTGCTGGCAATAACATCTGTCAAATATATTCAGTACACATCAAATCAGTGAACAAACAACAGCATATTTTATCATCGTGTTAAAGATGGCGAATGCACATTAAATTATAATTTAGGAAAGCTATATTTCTTGTTTTCGCACATTGTTGGTTCCTTCGACTATAATTCGTTTTCATCGATGGGTAACGCATTGGATGTACAGGACCTTAATTACTACGAGGAAGGCGAAAATTGTGTGACTAATTTTTTGTGACGAATAGTTTTATTATCGTATAATCCACAAATTGCCAAATAATGTGTAGTCAGTATACATCCAATACCTTGAATAAAATATTTTTTACTTTTGCGTTAAAAATTAATTTTCTTATTTTCACGAAAAAAAAACGATCACTTCATACCTGTTCTATCGATAAATTTAATTTTACTGATAATTGTGAATTATTCATGCTCCGAATTTTCATATGGTGTGCTGCAATCCACTCCGTGTAGCCAACTCAGCCACTCCTCACCGTGTAGCCAATAAACTTCGAAATTGAGAACCGGCTGTGTGGCACAAAAAAAAAACAAATGTAATTGAAAGTGAAAAGCAAAATTAAAAACCATTTTAAAAGGACGTTTTTTTTAAGTTTAATAATTTTGACTACATAATTCATTTCTAAAACGAATATCTTATAGATTCTTCCTAAGTCTATTCCCTTGTAACATTTTTGAATTCTGTGTATTCATTGATTGCGTTATATTCATCGAAGAGCATAATTCTGTAGCTCTAGTTTTAATGTAGAAAATATTTATCTCGTATCAAATAAGCAAGCTGTTGCTTGAAGATTCTAACATTAAACATGTCTTACAAGATTCATTTTGATTTAGTTTTAAAATTAAACTGATTATGATTTTATTATCACTCACTTCATAATTATTTACCGTTAATATGTTTACATAAGAAAAATAAAAATAAGGAGAAGACAGCGAACGTAACATTGAGTTTTATGTTACAAAGTTAATATAGAAGTTTTAGGTGCCCAAAGTATCGTCGCCTATTTTTTTGATAGTTTTCACGTTAGAATTGAGGTTTGGTTACGTTATAGAGTGTGTTGAAATTAAAAACTTTTCTGTAAAAGCCGATGTCGAAAAATTAAGAGCTTTTACGAGTTTTTATGGAACACCATCTGTTGCGATCATATGAAAGATTTTTAAAAGCGAACTACGTTAGGTGGTTGATTTTATTTTACACGACTTTGTATCGTGTATGTTGTATTGAATTCACTTTTTGTTTGTGAACGATCAATGCTATGCTGTATTGTGTATTTCGTATTCCAAACGTCAAAAAGCGATAAGAAGACGAAGGCCAGTATTCATAATTTGAATTTTAGGCAATAAAATGAAAAATATTACAGTAAAAGGTAAACTAATTAATTTTCTGCGCGAACAATATAATTTTGAAAAGTTACATAGAAATTTTTGTATTTTTATTTTTCTTCTTCATTACTGGCATTTACATAAACTGATAGAACGAAACCATTGCAACTTTTAAAACCATATGAAAAAATGTTTATAAAGGTACGGTCACACATGGCAAATGTTTGCCACAATTTTGTTTTGTGATCACACTACGCACATTTATTTTTCCATTTTTGTTTCATCAAATAGCGGCAAACAGAAATATGGGAAAACATGTTTGCCATGTGGTCACACTTAAAAAAATATTTGACACAAAACAAATATTTGACCAGAGTGTAAAAAAAAATACTTGTATATGTGTATTTTCATACATAATGGAAGATGAATATTTTCGCGTTTTGTGTTGCGGATCTTCAGTGATATTTTATGAGGCAAAAAAGAAAGACAACTATGGGTTCGAAAATGGATTCAGCGCAGAAAAGAAGAAGGAAGGAATGACTAGTCATTTGACTGGCATTTGTGATGTGTAAACACATCACTCGACTCATAAAGTTAATAAGGGCAATGTGAAAAACTTGATTTATTCTTTTTTCTTTCGACTAGAAAATATATATCTAACCTGTTCACTCTACTGCTGTTCTTAAATAACATTTGATGTAAACTTTACTGAAAGTTGAATAGGAAATGGGTTGGCTAGTCAAACTTGATGTATATACCGTTCACGTTTGACATGTATTTGGGTTACAGTTGACTACCAAATTGATTCATACTTTTTACTTAAAAACTTCATTTTTTATAAGCAATTTTTTGTCAAATCAAATTTTAATAATTTCATATAAATATAAATTTAATAATTTCATATAAATATAAATTTAATAAAAATTTCATATAAATATTTAAAACAGTATATTTCGTCAAGATGCGGCTCACAACCGAATTCATTCCCCGTCAATTTTTTGCCACTGGTATGGTTTACGCATTCCTTCTTCACTTTATACTTCACAGTCCTTGAATGTATCATCAGCTTTAATTTTACAATGAGCTAGTAAAAAGATTTATTAAATACTGGTCAAATGATTCACACAGAAAAGATACTTACATTTCCAAACACTTATTGGTTTTTTTATACTGCACTTTGATTTCTTGTTCCATTATATTTTCTAACTTACATTTTTTTAAAGTTCTTATCTTAATTTATTAATATTGTCTCTTTTTATTTATTTTTTCAAAGTTTAAAAATTTTGAACATTTTCAAATCTTTCATTTTAAATTTTGACACAAGTGAAATTTTTCGTTTGAAAGATATTGTGAAAAATATATTTGAAAAATATATTGTGAAAAATATATTTGATACTCAAAAGACCGGTCATTTTACAGTCACTAATGATGTATCAAAAGACCAGTCATTTTACAGTCACTAATGATATATTGTTGGGAATGCTACTCTATGCTAAAAAGAGATATAAAATATTATGTATGTATAAGTAAGTGAATCTTGTATGTGTTAGTTTCGGTCATTGTTGTAGGGTTCTTGTCTACATTTTTGGCAGGAAGTCTCCGAAGATATATTTTTTATATTTTATTTTATTGGAAATATCTGACCTGTAGTTTGAAGCGTGGCCTAAATTCTAGTAATCCAATTCAATATATACTAGACTACGACGACTTCACATAATACATATGTATATTTAATTAAATAATTGTTGCTATCTTTTAATATTTGCCTTTACTCATCATACAATAAATTTTTTCTATTTTAAATAGCTTTGACGTAGAAAAGTATTGCTATTGATATATGCGTTCATGTGTATTGAAATTTCAGAATCTGAATGCAGACACCCAAATATATATACGTATGTATATAATGAATACATCTACAAACGAATAAAAAGGTTTACATAAAACAAATTATTTATTTACTTCAAATTTTATTTCATTTATTTTCCTTACGATTTTGGTGATTTAGTTTTGCTAGTAACAATACAGCCTTAAACAGCTGTTATTTGCCTCTGTTTGACCTTGTGAAAAATATGTAAGAGCAAATAAATATTTGCCCAAAAATGATAAAAATATTTGACAGAGGGTGGTCACACTTAAAACATTTTTGTTTGACGCCAAATAATTTTATTTGCCCAAAATTTAAAATTTTTCTGTTTGACCCTCACATAAAAGAAATATTTTACGTTTTGGGTCAAATATTTTTTAGATGTGACCGTACCTTAAGTGTATCTGATTTTTATATGGAAATTATCAACAACAAGTTGTATATTCGTCCAACAATACACTCAATACAACGATATAAGGGCTTGTGTGAATTGCTCAATCAGATCGGCATGAATTTTGTGTAAAAACACTGAATTCATCGAATAAAAGGAGAACAGTGCATCCCTGTCGCAAAAACAAATTAGCTTTGCGTTATTTAATAAATAATTTAATAATAAATTGGACAATAGACCGTGACCATTCGTTCCTAGAAGATTAGGGGAATTAAAGCGATGCATTTGCGAACATATGTATATACATCGCCGCTTATATTGACGGTCACAGATCTCGTTCCGATAGCGGTCGGAAGTGCGACAGACCCTCCTATCGAACACTCTGGTTCGAGTCAATTAAGGACAATATTCTGTTGAGGCCTACCTGTGTCGTAAAGCTGATACCTTCTCATTTTTGAGAGAGTACTTCGTCGATTGCGCGAATACTATTCTATATACTAATTAATTGTAGTATTTGTAATATAAAACGTAGCTTATATGCTGGCATTAATATGTAAATTATTATATAAAAAAGTATTTTCGTTCTTTTCATAGGTAGTTCCTGTTTATTGTTACTTTATTCAGCTTGTTATTAAGTTCTGTAGCTGATTTATGTTCTCGTTGCCATTACTTTTCCCTCACCCGCTACAGTCCGGACTCGTGTCCCTATGTAACGAGCCCTCCGCGGTCGGGTGGGTTAGTGTGAGGCCGGGGAAGTTAGAAAAAAAAAATAGCAATTAGTGATGAGACCAAAATTTGATGCGACACACGTTTTAAGTCGTTAAATGGGAAATAGTCACTCCCTACGCTTTATTAGCAATCAAGAGAGATGCAATCTTTATATCACAGTGAAGGGTATTTCGTGCGGCCCTTGAGATATTTAAGTAAGCAACATATTGAAATACTATAAATGTGTAGTTCTTTATCAGTTATGACACTAAAGCTTTATTTGTGTTGTTAATAGTTGTGTTTCATAATCCATGTTAAGTAATAATTTTCATATTGACACATGTATTATATTTTTGATAGGTTGCAGTCGATAGCTTGAAGCCTTGTATTCTAATAGTTGCTGGATTCTTACTTCTTTTTATCTGCAGTATTCAGGGACAATTTCTGAAAGGTTGCCGATGTGGTGTAAGGAGCCATAGCTTTCTTATAAAGAACCAAGCAAACATACAAACAAACCAATACAATTAATATACTTACATATGAATGGTATGTAAATGAATGAACAAATTTATTTCAAATTTTTCGTTTTTTAACTTTTTTTGTAAGAGTAAAAAAACAAAAGGAATACAAAAGACAATACGAGACGACAGCATGTTACCATCACCATTAATGGTTGCAAACCCAATAAAAGCTTTTCACATCTCTTCGGTAGTAGAAATGTACACTGCTTTGTGCAATCGATACTGAACCTGAAATGCTGTTCCTTGAATGAAACTAAAAGTCATATTAGAAGATGACAAAGCATTAAATATTTAGGGTGGCCCATATGAGTCTTAAAATAAAAATAAAATGGAAAAATAAATAAATTTTAACAGAATTATTTTTAATAAAGTTAGCTGCCACTAAAATTGATTGATCCGGTTACTCTCTTGTTTTGGAGTGTCTATAAATTATTTTGGTGCACATATCTCTTCTTTTTGATTGATCTGTCTTCTTCAATATCCAACACATGCGTCTATATCATAGTTTACCATTTCATAGCACAGTTGTGCAAAGAAAACTCACACGCATTCTTGTGTTTTTTCATTTAGTTGTCGATCAGACTGCGAGAAGAACACATGTGCGGCTGATGCTTTATCATTTTATTTCAGGATAACACTCAAAAAATATTTCATGTTAAAAATGTTCTATGTTATTAGCAAGGCGTTTTCATTTTTTTTTATTTTGTAGCATAGTATAATTTTTTTAAATGCTTTGGAATGCTCGCTTTTTTCTTTTAATAAAAAATGGGCTTTTTATTCTTTTTATTTTTATTTATCTAAAAAAACATGGCATAATTTTTAAGCCAAAGATGGATAGCTTTATGTTCTTTTAATGAAAAATGGATTTTTTATTTTATTTATCTAAAATTATTAAGCCAAAGTTATATACAGTGAGCGCCATAAGTGAGTCAACACCCTCTATAATTTTAAATTTTCTATTATGTTCTTAGGTATAAAAACAGTTCCTTTATTATGAATTGTTGTTTTTGTTTTAACATTTTATAAGTAATAGATAACGTTTTTATTATTGGAAATTTATTCCACCATTCTCATTTACTTTTCTCGCTATCCTAAGAAAATGAATTATTTCAGTGGTGTTTACTCACTTTTGACGCTTTCCATATGTATGCTGATGAAATGAAAATAGCGTATATTACTAACACCTTTCTATGGCTGTAAATAAATAAATCCTCTCAACTTATTTTCTCTCTCTTACTCACTAACACATAACCAAAAATTTTTTGACGAACCCTGGTCTATACCTACTATTTTTGTGCTTATATACTATTATAAACATATAACTGTGTATATGTGTGTGCTATATTTGTGTTTCTAATGCAGGGTTCGTCAAAAATTTTTTGGTTATATGTTAGTGAGTAAGAGAGAAAAAATAAGTTGAGAGAATTTATTTATTTACAGCCATAGAAAAGTGTTAGTAATATACGTTATTTTTATTTTCATTCCATCAGCATACATATGTAAAGCTATATAACTTTGGCTTAATAATTTTAGATAAATAAAAATAAAATAAAAAATCCATTTTATTCTTAAAAGAACATAAAGCTATCCATCTTTGGCTTAAACATTATGCCATGTTTTTTTAGATAAATAAAAATAAAAATGATAAAAAACACATTTTTTATTAAAAGACAAAAAAGCGAGCATTCCAAAGCATTTAAAAAAATTATACTATGCTACAAAAAAAAAAAAATTAAATACGCCTGGCTAATAACATAGAACATTTTTAACATGAAATATTTTTTGAATGTTATGCTGAATTAAAATGATAGAGCATCCGCCACACATGTGTTCTTGTCGCAGTCTGATCGACAACTAAATGAAAAAACACAAGAATGCGTGTGAGTTCTCTTTGCACAACTGTGCTATGAAATGGTAAACTATGGATTCTAATGGATGCTTACAGTGATATTTCATCTTGTATGCCGCATAAATTCGTATATTTTTGCATTCTCATGCTGGAGTTATCCACACGTAACATAACGTACCGTAGAAAACGTTCTCTTTTTAGCATATGGAGAACAATGTAAACGCTTAAGCCCCAGTTATACTACCGTAACGGTATGTATATGTATAAAACAATACGAATGGTTATAGAAATGTAATGTAACGTAACCGGAACGTAAGAATCTGTAAAAATAGAATTTTCTTACATTTTTACGTGACATCTTTTTAGCAGTGTTAACAACATGTCAATATTAAAAACCACCAAAACTGAAAATTGAAATTATAAACAGAATTTACATTTTGTACGTATGTTATGTTTGTCTGTATGTGGAATTCTCTTTAAATAAAACTTCACATATTTTAAAAACCCAAATTATAATTTATTTCATTATTAACTTTTATAATTTAAAATAAAAATAAACACTATTTTACTATTACATTATGTAGGTAGTGTTTAATTTTATTTTAAATTTGAAAAATATAGCTATCGACTTTTAACTAATTAAAGCGTTCGAAAAGCATTTCAGTTTGCATTTTACTCTTATTAGAAAAGATAACTACGTTTTAACGTTCGTAAAAATTTGGTTTCCGAAATAGCTGACCAGTTTATGTAAAATAAACGATTTCACTTGCTTGTCTATTTATATGGAAAATACAATCAAAAGCACTCAATTTTGTGTTTGTTTTCCTCAAGACAACCTAAATTGAGTGTTTTTGTTTGAGTGAAAGTGAAATTGTTTGGCTTACAGAAACAGTACATAAAACTGATGAACTAAAAAAAAAAAAGAATTCCATGTCTCCAACTAGGTGCCTAAACTATGACTGAAATAACTTGTGTGTTCTTTTTAAAACAAATTCTCTTTCTGAAGATTGGGATATAGGGATTAAAACAAATTGGGCCAATCTTCTGTTGAAAATTTGTTATTATAAGAAATAACGTTTACAGCTGATAATTTTTTTTTAATTTACAGGAGCTGCACTATTGTGTAAATTAGCATGACATAAAAATCATAAGAACTTTCAATATATAAAATTTATTTAGTTTTTTTTAATTGCTTCAATTAATTTCCTATGGAGGTTTGAGGGTTAATTTTTTTGACAAGATGATTACACTTTTACAAAAGCAAAATGCCTGTTGTTTTTGCATTGTTGTATTTCTTGTAGAGATAAGGCTACCTTCTATGAATTTGCCTTGTAAGTACCTTTAAATAAATATAAAATCGTTGAAATGAACCTAGAAACTCTGTAGTGATAACACTGGTTAACAGCTGAATTAAATAAAAACAAACGACGCCATATTGAAAGTGATAAAAGGAGTGAAAAAAAATTTTTAAATTTTGGAATTAATACTAAATATGTTTAAAAAACAATAAATAATATAATAAAAACTCAAACCCAAAAACATGCCTTCTATATCCATAGCTGAATTTTTGGCTTTTAGTTTTTGCAATTTTTATTTCTTTATTTGTTTTTGTTTATTTCTTTTATTGTTTTGTTTACCTAAAAACATATTATTACGTTTTTACGTTCTATAATTGCTCTTACAATTTTACGTTCCGTGCTTATTACTGTTACATTGCGTTACATTACGTTCCGGTAGCATAACTAGGGCTTTACCCAAACGTTCTCTCTCGTTAGCAAAACGGAACGATCTGTATAAAACAGAATTCTCCCACGTTTTTACGTGACATTTGAACATAAGAGAGAGAACATGAGAGAGAGAGTAGTTTTGCCACGAAAAAAAATACTGTAACCAACATTTGTGAAAAATTCACCAAATAAGGAAAAATATGACCAAAATTAAATTCGCAGTTTTTTTATATTATTTTTTTTAAATTTAAATTATAATTGAGAAAAAAGAAACAAAAAATAAGAAAACAAAATTATAATCTTACTAATTAATTAATTTTAACAAAGAAAACAAAAGCTATTTTTATAAGAAAAATAATAACCAAATCCGGAATAATCTACACATTGAACAAGAAACGGCAACACTGATGTTGAGTCTGTATACCAATTTCTTTGCATTGTGTTGTGTTTGTTTGTGTGTTGCTTTGTGTTCTATTTCGTTTTTATTTACATTCTTCGTTGACATATGTCCCGTTTTAAACGTTTCTATAACTACACAAACGTTTTTAAGGCTACGTACGTTACGAATTTACGATTCTTACGCTTGGGTAACCAAGACATCAGAAGATTGTGCAAATGTGTCTGCTTTCGTTATGAGCTCATATGCATAGTTGGAATGTTTTTATGTTGATACTATGCATTGCCACTGTATGGCATTTCGGAATAAATCTCTTTCCGTTCGGTACAACATTCCTAAAACGTTTGATACAGTGGAGTGTGGTTTTGGTGCACCACCCATGAGAAAATTAATCTTTAGAATGTAGTTATATGTATATTCACAACCAACTATACAAACTAAATCTATTCGAATGTATTTTTACCCCTACAAATACCAAGTCATATCGTCAACGTCATATGGAATAAGTTCTTTAAAGAAGTTTAAATTTCCTTTTCTTTTTAATTGCACTTTGTTGTTCCAGCTGGTAGAATTTCTCATCTCACCAGAATTTATTTTAAACTTCGTCTTCCTTAAAAATAGAACAGAAATCTTAAATTATCATAAAATGATCACCCGAATTTCGGAAATTCCGAATCCCGGGATTTCTTAAAACTTATGATGGAATTTTCTGGACTGTAAATTCATATATGTACTTAACGAAGTAAGAAAAAAAATTAGTTTGCAGCATTGTTTTTTATTTAGTATTAATTATTATTAGTAAGTGAAAATTATATATCACTCGACACCGAATTGAACGATAACCCAACTTCCATTGTTAAAAAGTTAACCGCTGCTATCGAATAATACAAAAGTCCAATAAAATCTGTTAATAGAGCTAATGAAGTCGCCGTAGTCTAGTAGGTAGTGTGTTGGCTTATTAGACGAAAAGCCAGGGTGCAACTCCCAGGCCAGACATCAAAACAAAGTACAAAAAGTATTTTTTCGGCGACTTCCTCTCAGCAAATTTCTGGGAAAAACTCTGAGTAAATAAAATTGCCAACTTTCCCAAAAATCTGTCGTTCGGAGTCGACTTTGCACTGTACGTCCCGCCACTCTTGTATAAAATTAACACACACAACATAAGTGGTGTGAGACTCTAGGTCGTAATCCTGACTAAAGGGTTGTGATGACCAATTATGCATGTATGTATGTATGTAATAGAGCTAATGATTCAGATATTCAACTTTCTAAAGAAGTAGTTTAGTTTGTACCAGGAGTTGGTAGAGGTGGGTAGTTACAACTTCTATATAAACTTCTTGAAACCATTTTACGCACAAATGTATATTGCGACTGATCCTGGCTGAAGGGTTGTAATGACCAATTAAGTAAGTAAGTAGATTGCGAAAGATTCCAAATAGTCTTCTTAAAGGGTACAAATTAGTTTTTTCACTAATATATTTATGTATGTATATAGACACAAATGAATTACTTAAATTTTTATTAATTTAGGCTTTTTTGTTACTTTTTGTTTTGTTTTTTTATGTTACGTCCATGTCGCTGAATATTTCTGGATCGGTATTCCAAAATCCCGAATTTCGGGGATTTTAAAAATCATGACATCCCTAGTATGTACGTTGTCATTTTTTACTTAGAAACGGTTATTTCCTGTGGAATTGTTTAAATCCTTTATTTATTTTAACTAAATTGAATTGACAATATTGATAATGTATTATTAGAAGTATTTCTATTTCTGGGATACAATGTGTATACATAATATGTTAGTATGCTATAGTTTTATATAGCATAGATAGTTTTTTTTAATAAAATCGTAATACTTATTCAGTAAAGATATGTATACATAGGTAAGGTATTATGAATAAAGAAATCAACTTTAAAATAAAAATTAACAAAAATAATTCAATATTTTTCTTTTTAAAATGGTTTTAAAAACAATTGAGGCATTTATGGTTCCATCCGACAATAAATTTTTTATTTTGGTTACGATAAAAGACGGCATATCACAAATTTTCAATATTTGCGGTCATTTTACCACAAGCTTCGCAGAAATACATTTCTTTTTTATCGTTGAGCTCTTTGAGTTTGCGTTGCATGCTTAATTTCCTCATTTAAAGTATCCTCAAAAGTTTACTTTTTTTTGCTGCTATTAAGCTGGAGGTCCACACCACGCATTCTACGCGTTTTCGCATTCTACGCGGCTGTCAAAAAAGTAAAATTAATGTATTTATTTGGTGCAAGTTACACGCACAAAAGCGTAGGATGCCATGACGCATAAAACGCGAAAAGTAAATCTACTTTCTACTTTTGTAAGCATCACAAGCGGCGCGCTGATTTTGACAGGTTGTTTTGTTTTAATTAGTTACATTTTTTTAAAGAACAATGGAGGAAAAATTAATCGAGGCAGTAAAGAAACATGAAGTCCTTTATAAAAAAAGCTCGCTTGTTTATAGGAATAAATTTAAAAGAGCAGCTGCTTGGAAATCCATTGCCGAGGAATTAAATGTACCAGGTAATAACATATACATAAATTAAAAAATATTTGTACACATTCATGACGGTATTTTGTATTGCTTTTTTTTAGAGAGCGTTTGCCAATCTCGTTGGAAAACTCTGAAACTCAAATATTTGTTTAATTATTCACCAATTTTAAAATTTTTGTGTACAGACGTCGTTTTTATATGAGGAGCTGCCTACTTCACCATCACTTAGCGTACCAACTATGGATACTGAATCCAGCTCCTGCCCAGTCGATGTGCCACATTGCAGCCGAAAGAAGCCAAGACGAGAGAATGATAGCGAAGCCTTCAATGAATTTTTAAATAAAATGACGAAAATAGCAGAAATTCGTTTTGCCGTTCCATCATCTCAAAGAGAAAGTGATCCGCACGAAGGTTTTTTTCTATGCTGAGAGAAATTTTCGAGGATTTAACAAGTGATGTTGTTAAGGAATCCAAATTTTTTTTCATAAACTATTTGCATGGCAAAGTTGCAGCAAATAAAAAAGACTAATTTTTCAAATTTTATTACATTATTTTATTATATATTATAGTTTTTATTATATTATTATTTTATTAGCTTTAAACCATAAATTTTGAAAAATAAAACGATATTTAAGTTAAAAAAGAATTTAATTTTTATATTTTATTTTTATAAAGGTATTCACACAAAATGTCTCTTAGCTGAAATGCATTTCTGGTTGAATTATTGGAAGAGAATTTTGGGCCTTTTTCCAATGGCTGGGTTTCTTGCCTCCACAAGCCTTCCGTAACTAAACCGTCTTTCTCTCGGTCTACAAAATCTGGTGGGCAATATGTAGCATCGTGCATTTTTAAGTAATTGTGAAGAAAAACCGTGGCGCATACAACTTTTTCAGCAGACTCCGGTAACATATTCAAGGTTCCACGTAAAATTCTCCACCGTGCTGTCAAAATACCGAAAGCATTTTCTATGGTCCTCCGGGCTCTAGATAACCTTTTATTAAAGTTTTGCTTTTCATCACTTAACAAGAGTCCGGGATATGGCCTCATGATGTACGACTTAAGAGGAAAAGCGGCATCCCCAACTAAATAATAAGGAAACATAATTTTGCTATTTGGCAATATTGTGTCCGCTGGAAAATTTAAGTTTTCTGATCGCAATAGCCTTCCAAAATCCGAATGCGTTAGCACTCCACCATCGCTTTGGCTTCCATAGGCACCTATGTCAACCGCAGTGAAAGTGTAATTCGCATCGCACACTCCCATTAGGACAATGCTATATGTTCCTAAAAAACATAAAACTTTAATAACAAATACATTTATAGTCTATAGTCTAGTCTATAGCTAGTCTATATGATATGGTCTATTCTACAGTCTAAAAACATAAAACCATACCCTTATAATTGTAATAATTTGAACCTGAATGTGGTGGACATGTTATGGCGACGTGTTTGCCATCGATCGCCCCCACACAATTCGGCAAATTCTACATATTTTTAAAATCCTCCGCTATTCGCTCCCATTCATACGTGTTTGGTAAGGATAGGTAAATGCCACTTAATTCATTCCACATAACCTCACACGTTTCCAAAACGATTCGTCTTACTACGGTCGCAGACATTTTAAACGTCAATGAGAGGTATTGCCTACTGGTGCCATGCGTTAATTAACTAAATGGGAAACAAATATAGCACTATTTAATAATATACATATACCCAAACCTTTTTGTACACGGTAGATACGTTCCAGTGGTTACCGTGTAAAAAAAATAACGCGTAAAAAAGACAAATATTATGTATGTATGTAAGTATATAAACAAACTGTAGAGATATACATAGGATTGATGCAGCAGCCTACATATGCCTATAAAATTGAATAACTTTATAAAAACGCACAGATTTAGTTCGATAGTATACACAGAGTTTTTATTTTATTAAACGATTTTATCCGTATAAAAAGGAGCGACAAAAAAAAAACCGTGTTATTTCAAATTCGCGTAAAAAAACCGTGTAAAAACAGGTTTGGGTGTAATTTTAAACTTACATTAAAGTTAGGAAGAGCCGACAGTCCGCTGGTAAAGCTCTCGCTGAGTTCTTCTCAAGTTTATCCTTCAGAATAGTGAACAGACAGTCAAAGATGTTTGGAGACATTCTTGTTGCTATCCGGAACTGTTCATGGTCGCTGTTTTTTAACTTTAGGAAAGTTGCGGCAAAAAAACCAGACACATCTCGTTCCAAGTACAAAGGACGCACCCAAAATCGTCGTTTGTTCTTCTGGAGCTTATTGTACACACTTATGCCACAAAATATTATATTCACAAACTCAATTAATTCTATAAATTCTTTAAAATTTTCAATTTCATTTGGCATTTTTGTACGAAATGTTTTATTCAAGTATTTTCAATCAAATGTTTTTATTTTGTTAACAGCTGATCAAAACAAACATTGGCGCTTAAAAAGCGTTGCATGTAACTTGAAGCGTAGAATGCGAAGAAGGTATGAAATGCACACAACGCTCTGACGCGAAAACGCGTGGTGTGGACCTCCAGCTTTAGAATTGGCGAATATCATCATTAATTGTAACTTGAATATCAATTTCATTTTCCACATGCAGAGGCGAACTAAATTATTGGCACAGGAATCTCAATTCACTTTAAGACCGATTTAATGGAATATATAAAACTAATTTGAAATAAGTATTTTGAACAGATAGAATGATGAACTGCCTACAAAAAACTATAAAATTAATTTTAACATTTTTATATCATTATTTATTAAATGAACTAAATTATTGCGATTTCGTTAAAAAATTAAAAAAAAAAAATTGATATCAAAGAAATGATATCCCTTCTGTTCCATAACTCCGACATTTTGTAATTCTTCAATTAGGGCCGGTTTTGACTCGTCCTGGATTGTTATTGGCAGCTTTTTCACTCGTATATCAAAATATTGCCGTAAATGCGCTATCAGGCTGAGGTTGGGCGATTGTGGTGTGTACGTGCGTAACAGCTAGATATTTTAAAAATTTTTTCAAACTGAGTTTTAAAGTTAAAAATTTTTTTTTTATTCCAGAAGAAGGTGAAAGTGTGTGAAAAATATTGGACAGATGAAGAGAATTTTAAAAATTTGGGTAAGTGTACCAATAATTTTGTTCAGCCAAATTGGCTACATTTTGTAAATTTTTAATTTTAATGGACATTATATAAAAAATATTGGATGGAATTTAATTGCATTTTGTAGAAAATTCATCATTCCATTAAGCCAATATATTTGTTAATGATAAATCACTTTTATAATACCACTAAAACAGTTTTGAAGCTTACTATGCTTGAAGTAACAATAATTTAGGTGGTCACTGTATTTGCTAAAAACTTTTGTAAAGATTTTCTTCATATGTTATAGAAGCGTATTTTGATGCGTTACGAATAATATTATTACCTGTTTTAAAAACATTTGGATCTATGGAGTTATCAATTTCTATCTCTTCTTTCACCTATTTCCTGATGAGCATTCCATTAGAAATCTTAATTCAGCACCTCCAATGAAAACCTTCTCTAACAACGAAGAAAATGTTTGTAGCTGGAACACTTTCTTTGAAAGAATTATATTTTTTACATTCAGACATACAGATACGCAGCCCCAGTTATTAAGAAAGATTTTTATTTACAATATTTTTGACAAAGCAATTGGAGAAATCAACGTAGCAATAAATCGAAGGTCATTTGTCACTAAACTGTAGGTCCCGCCACTCACGTATAAAATTAACGCACACAACATGAGTGGTGTGAGAAGCTAGGCCGTAATCCTGACTGAATGGTTGTAATGGCCAATTATGTATGTATGTATGTCATTTGTCACCACCACGTGACAAAACACAGAATGTAGAAACTATTCTTGTTATGTGACCTTAATCGTAGCGACGTAGTCATGACTAGGGGCCTAATATTTGCAGCAATATGCATATGCATAAATGCATATACATAAATGCATATACATAAATGCATATGCATATTTCCGCGGACGAAATTTAATCAACAACTTAAACCTAGACTAGAATAGTTTATCGCGATAAGACAAAAATCCTTGCCTCCAAATGTAATCTTTAACCGCAGCATCAACAACTGCATGAAACATTTAAATTTAAATTAAGCACGTTTAATTGTATGAAACTATTGAACTTTTTTTATTTGATTTTAAGGATTGGTATGCATTCAGTTGCAATTAAATTGCAAAATAATGTTTGCTTTTTTCTAATTTTAGAATGAAATGTTAGATGCTGTAGTACACTAGTTTAACTATTTTCAACTTTTCAAATATTTCGAACAGTTTTATTTTATTCGGTTTGATCAATTTGTGTCAATATTTGCTGTGCTAAATGAAAGATTGTTCTACTTTATTGAACTAATTGAAGTATTATTGATGCTGGTAATAAAGCATTGTTTACATAAAATCCAATGGCATAAATTAATAAAAATTTAATAGAATGTAGTTGGTTATTCAGAAATCATTTTGTTGGATATATCACACTGAGGTAAAATATCAATCTAGTTATATAGAATATCACTAGATTTTCTTTTTTCTTCAATTATTATAATTCGTTAATAGATCAAAGGATAAATCGAGATTTTGATTGAAAAATGCATAGTTGCTAAATACCAGAACTGACATTCCAGTATTCTTGATAATAGCCTAAGTTCTGTTAGCCAAAAACGCCAAACGTACTGTTTTTAGTAAAGAATACCTATGTAGGTACTATGCAGATAGTCCTACAAGGATGTCGTTAATAGGATGACTGATTGGTTTGAATTGCAGTGCTGCTCATCCAATAAATCGAAGCAAAAAAAATAGTAGTCGGAAAGAGCCAGCCTTTGTATCCTGAAACGGTTTTGCTTTGCCTAATTCCCTTGCCGTGTCTTGTGGCCTAGTCGGCGTTTTCAAACTTTATGTTTATCTTCCAGGTTGATTCAGATAGAGCGTGACCATAATGCGCCTTGACAATAATTTAAAATATAATACTTTCCATAAGTCATAATTTTCTGTTTCAAAATTCGCCATCATTAACACGATGAAAAAAATACAATGATGTTTGTTCACTGATTTCATTAAATATGTTTGATAGATGTCATCGCCAACATGAGATAATTAAGGTTCATTCAAAATATTGCTCTCTATGGAGACATTTGTATCATGACGTTCACTTCACCTGGTAAAAAATAGGGCACGACTATTATTCTCTTTTAATAAGAACTACGGCAATTTTTTCTCCAATTTTATTAAACGAAAAATTAACCTCTACAGTAGAGAATGCACTTTAAGAATAATATTTGTTTAAATATGTTTGATATTTATTTAAATAAAATTTTGGGAAAAATAATGCACTTTCTCCAAATTTACCCGATCAAAACTCATAACATATTGAAGATATTTTTGATCGGTTCAGTAAATTTTTGTGAAAAGTTTAAAAGAATTTTTTTTTTTCACATAAAACAAAATTTGAATATTCGTTGAGGTCTACTCAACTAAATATACAACTCGGTAGATATTCGGGTGTATTTTAACTGCCGCATCGTATTAGTAGTAGGAATGCCGTATCGCTTCTACGTTCTTTTTTATTTTTTTTCTGTCGATTGCTCTTTTATTTGAGGATGATGGTAATATTAAAGGAAATGAAACAAGAACGAAACTTAGTCATCCGTAAAATTAAAATTTTGGGAATTTTTAATCAATGGTATGGACATTCACATGTCGATGCAAATAATTTCTTTCGGGTAAACAAATCCTTAATTAAAATGCAAGAATATTGAAACAGAATATTCAAAATTTTAAAACAACAATAAATAAAGAAAATGTGTAAAATTACATACATACATAATTACTCATTACAACCCTTCAGTCAGGATTTTATACATAAGCGACGGGACCTACAGTTTAAAGTCGATTCTGAACGATATATTTTTGAGAAACTTTACATGGCAATTTTATTTGCTCTCAGAGTTTTTGCCAGAAATCTGCTGAGAAGAAGTCACCAAAGAAATATTTTTTCATACTTTCGTTTGGATGTCTGACCTGGGTTTTGAACCCGTGCCTTAAAAAACTATTTGTTAACTCTTGTCATCTAATTTTCTTTTTTTATTGATTCTATCAAATTTAACAATCGTACTTAAAACAGAAAACTTGTCATATTTTCATGTACACACAGTTACTAAAGTATACATACGGTTAACAAATTTCAGAAATTTTTTAACCAATCCGTTTTCGTTGAAAAACTTAGTTTCCTCGATTTTAAGACGGTCTTTTGCATTGGTTAAAAAATTTCTGAAATTGAACTGAATTGTGGCCCTGCACAGGCCTACAAAAGTATACATCCGATTAACAAATTTCACAAATTTCTGAACCAATGCAAAAGACCGTCTTAAAATCGAAGAAAGATGTCAGACAATTATAGATATTTTCAACGAAAACGGATTGGTTAAAAAATTTCTGAAATTTGTTAACCGTATGTATACTTTTGTGGCTGAGTGTATATTGATAATGAATGTATTGTATAAGTATATCTGGAATGTAAAAATTTGCAAATATTGTATTTTTATTAAAAAAAAGGAAAAATTTCTTCTGCGTAGACTTTTCATAGGGTATCCATTAATAGAAAAACGCAATTATTGTATGACAAATTGAATGCTTGACATTTACTTTTCAAAGATTATTCCCGAATGATTATGCGACGTACGCAGCAGTAATGTTATTTTTCAGTTAGAATTGTGGCTGATGTGTACTCGTACACGCTACACTTCTCATGTCTTCCCAAAAAGAAGTTTGGCAGCCTAAGTTCTACTCCGCATTTTAAAAATATTTACTTACTCGTCTTTCAAGAACTTCATGGTATCGCTAACCGTGTAGCATGTAGCACAGTGAACTTGAAAAGATTTTCAAATATTTTTGGCAGCGCCATAAGTCAAAATTTTTTAATTTGATCCATCGGTTATTTCGATTCTGGCAATACTTATCTCATTTTATTCCGTCACAAAATTCAATATATTATCTCCTCTGAACGTAATGAATCGATTTACGCTTGAGCAACGTTGGGATTTATTGAAAACTGGAACCAACGGGGAACTGCACGATGATGTAGATTTTACCAAAAAAGAAAAATTTTTTCGGTTGAAGCTCATTGTCATCTTGGTGAATACGTTAATAAACAAAATTTGGTATTGATGTGAACGATGTTTGGTTTCAAGAGGATGGTGTAACTTTCCACAATCGATTTATTGCGTTAAACGTTTGATGACCGTTTAATTAGTTGAAGTGGGCGCCAAGAAGCAGCGATTTTTCATCATTGGACTATATTTTGTGGGGCGCCGTTAAAGAAAAGTGTTTTGTCGAGGGAGGGAGGGATGCATGCAAACAAGGTAAAGTTTCTGATTGTGGTCAACGTGGCGACCACCAGGACGATCCTTGTCCTGCTGTATTCAAGTTGACACGCAGCCTCCTCGTGGCCCCTCCTGGATGGCATTCTAGCACCCGCTAGATGTTAACTAATGCGTGCAGCGAATGTCCAATCCCCTGGACGTTAAATTTGGGTTGTGCGTAGGGCTTGGAACCCACCACGTAAAAACAATTATCCAATGAAAACCAAGACAGAATCCTATAAAAAGATCCCCTCTAAAGTTGACGACCACGGCAAACGAATAAAGGACTATGATTTACGTATTGGCACATGGAACGTCCGCACCCTTTACAGGGTAGCGCTTCCGCCCTCATTAAATGTATGACTGACATCACTGCCATTCAGGAAATGCGATGGACAGGACAAGGATGCAAAAGGCTTGCATCTTGCGATGTATACTACAGCTGCCATGAAAACAAGCACGAATTTGGATGCGGATTTGTGGTTAATAAGAGACTTCGTCACCTTGTCTCTGGGTTCACACCTGTGAACGAAAGAATAGCCACAATCCGCATCAAGGCAAAATTTTACAACATCAGCCTAATATGTGCTCACGCCCCGACGGAAGAAAAGGACGATGTGGTTAAGGATGCCTTCTATGCTAAACTCGAGGACGTATACGATAAGTGCCCGGCCCATGACGCCAAAATCGTCCTCGGGGATTTTAATGCAAAGGTCGGGCGGGAAGGTATCTTTGGCCCCACTGTCGGACAGTTCAGCCTCCACGCAAACACTACCTCCAATGGTATGAGGCTGATCGATTTCGCCGCGGCGCGTAACATGGTAGTATGTAGCACTAAGTTTCAACATCTCGACATTCACAAGGCCACATGCATGTCCCCTGATCGGTCAAAATCTAACCAGATCGATCATATTGTGATAGACGGAAGGCACGTATCCAGTGTACTAGATGTGCGCACATTCAGAGGTCCAAACATCGACTCGGACCACTACCTTGTCGCAGCCAAGTTTCGATTGCGCATTAGCGCTTCGAGGTCTGCGCACTCTAGTGCATTGCGAAAGCTGGACGTTGAGAAGCTGCGATCACAAAGGACAGCTGAGGCGTTCTCCGCTCAACTCTCGGATAAGCTCCGTCGTTCCCCATCTAATCTCAACGACATTGGCGGACTGTGGGCCAACATCTCCCACTCCTTGCGCACTACTGCGGAAACAGTCCTTGGTTTCGAACGCCCACCCCAACGAAATCAATGGTACGATGATGAGTGTCGCGAGGCAACTGCAGCAAAACACGCCGCATATAAGAAAACGTTGCAGTCTGCCGCTACGCGAGCCATTGTCGAGAACTATAGAGAGAAGAGAAGGGATGAGAGACGCCTTTTCAGACGCAAGAAGAGGGAGCAGGAAAGGCGTGAGCGTGAGGAAGTCGAGATGTATAGATGTAGGAATGACGCTCGAAAATTCTATCAAAAGGTTAAGCGTCTAACCGAGGGTTATAAACCCGGAGTGTATTCCTGCAAGGACGAAAATGGAAACTTAGTAACAGATCCGCAGGGAGTACTGAGGTTATGGAGGAAACACTTCTCTACTCTGCTACAAGGCGATGACGACACCAATACCGCCTTTAGAGATGATGTTCCGAACCCGATCGATGATGACGGCGTGGAGTTTCCGCCGCCTAGCCATGAAGAGGTCAAAGTCGCGATTACGCGCCTTAAAAACAATAAAGCGGCAGGTCCTGATGACCTCCCCGCTGAATTGTTTAAGACCGGATGTAATGAGTTGGTAGGGCGGATGCAACAGCTTATTTACAAAATATGGCTAGAGGGAAGTATGCCCAACGATTGGAACCTCAGTGTCCTCTGTCCTGTCCTGAAAAAGGGAGACCCTACTATATGCGCCAACTATAGGGGTATAAGCCTTCTCCCTATCGCATATAAGGTTCTTACAGGCGTATTGTGTGAACGACTGAAGCCACTCGTCAAAACACTGATTGGACCTTATCAGTGCGGCTTCAGACCTGGCAAGTCCACCATCGACCAGATCTTCACACTACGCCAAATCCTGGAAAAGACCCACGAGAAACAAGTCGACACACACCATCTTTTTGTCGACTATAAGGCTGCCTTTGATAGCCCCATAAGGGATCGTGTTTTTGCCGCAATGTCTGAGCTCGGTATACCTGCGAAGCTGATAAGGCTTTGCAGAATGACGTTGAGCAATTCCTGTAGCTCCGTCAAGGTAGGAATGGACCTTTCCGAGCCTTTTGATACCGTGCGAGGTTTCAGACAAGGCGACCCCTTATCATGCGACCTCTTCAACTTCGTCATGGAGAGTGTTCTGCGAAAGGCAGGAGTGCATCGCAGTGGCACTATTTTTCAAAAAAGTGTCCAGTTGCTTGCGTACGCTGACGACATTGACATCATAGGGCGTACGAAGCGAGATGTTACTGCTGCCTTTAGTGCTATTGAACGCGAGTCTACCAAGATGGGTTTGGCAGTAAATGAGGGCAAAACAAAGTATATGTTATCGACGAGTCGAGACGCGCGGCGTATTGATTCTCAGATTACGGCCGATAACTATACTTTTGATACGGTCAAGGAATTCATCTATCTTGGCTCCGCCGTTACCACCAGAAATGATGTCAGTCTGGAGATCAAGCGCAGGATCACTCTTGCCAACAGGTGCTACTATGGTCTCAATAGGCAATTGAGTAGCAGAGACCTCTCTCGTACGACAAAACTAACACTCTACAAGACACTCATCCTACCCGTGCTTCTTTATGGCGCAGAGGCATGGACCCTATTAAGTACAGATGCAGCGGCCTTGAGAGTGTTCGAGAGAAAAGTACTGCGCAAGATCTTCGGTCCAGTGCGAGTTGGCGATGATTTCCGTATCCGATACAACAGTGAGCTGTATGAGCTCCTCAACGACATGGACATGAATGGAGGAGGATGCGCCGGCAAGACGGGTATTTGATGCGGGAATCTGCGGAAGTCGGCGAAGAGGACGACCTTGCATCCGTTGGAAGGACCAAATCGAGGAAGCCCTGTCATCGATTGGTGTGACCAACTGGCGTAGGCGCGCACGAAGCAGAGGCGCCTGGAAGGATGTGTTGCGGCAGGCCGAAATCCGATAAACGGGTTGTTATGGCCAATTAAGTAAGTAAGTAAGTTTTGTCGACAAACCAGAGACAATTGAGCATTTGAAGCCCAAAATTATTGATGCCATTCAAGGGATACGACCTCATACACTCGAAAAAGTATACGAAAATTGATCGAATGAGGTAGTGTTAGGCCAGTACCGGCAGCCATATGAATAAAAAAAATAGTCCATTTCTAATAAGTTTGGCAAAATTTTAAACCGTTTTTGTTTTATTGCATTTTTAAATTTAAACTTTTAAATTTCCCACCTTATAAAGGGTGTTTTTTATAGAGGTATAGAACTTTAAGTTGGCATTACTTTTCAAGATGGCGACCGATTTAACAGCTGTCAAGTGATTTATTCTCAGTTTGGTTTGGCAATTCATTGTGAATAGACTCACGCCTGAACAACGCTTGCAAATAGTGCAATTTTATTTCGAAAATAATGGTTCTGTGCGGAAAACGTATCGCGCACTACGTCCATTTTATCGTCGACAATCGTCCATCAGAGCAGTTAATTCGATTAACCATGGAACGTTTTCGCAACACGTTTACTCTTATTGATAACTCGCATCCCCAGAGACGCTGTACGGTGCGTACAGAAGAAGCTATTGCTGCTGTAGAGCGTAGCATTGAGGAAGACCCGAATGAGTCCATCCGCCATCGAGCACAGGAATTGGATCTGTGTCCATCCACTTTATAGAAGATTTTGCGGAACGATCTTGGTTTGCGTGCTTACAAAATCCAACTCGTGCAAGATTTGAAGCCAAACGATCATCAAGTAAGGCGTAGATTCGTCGAATGGGCCCAAAACGAGATTACCGTTGTTCCCGATTTTCATAAGCGAATTTTGTTTAGCGATGAAGCGCACTTCTGGTTGAATGGCTGCGTCAACAAACAAAACTGCCGCATTTGGAGTGAAGGTAATCCTCAAGTGTATGTGGAAACACCGTTATATCCAGAAAAACTGACTGTTTGGTGCGCTTTATGGACTGGTGGAATCATTGGTCCGTACTTTTTCAAAAACGATGGTGGCCAGAACGTTACAGTCAATGGTGTTGTTGCGCATGAGTCAACGGAGATTGGTGCGATTAATTTCCGATGGATGGCGTCAATGAAAATTATTCAAAATGAATGACAAGCAATTGGTCGACCTACACTTCAAGCACGAAAGAAAAAAGCATTACGAGCCTCAGAATCAGACGAGATTTGAGACTGGAAAATCTTGGAGTATATGTCGCTGAGACCCGTTCGCTTGAACCAGTTGAACAACGAGAAGTGAGATTAGAAACTGATCGAATGCGTATTACTCAGGCCCGTTCAAAATTTATTTTTAAGAAGCCTTTTTTCCTTTTTCAAACCAACCCAATATACATAAGAACAAATTCTGACTGTTTAAAAGCTATGAGAAAGAAACCAAACCCTGGAAAATGGATGCGACATGAATTGAATAATGGACGAATGAAGAACCTAAAAACCAGTTGTGAAATTTTGCTTCAAGACATGATAGAAAACCAGTAATGTGTTGCATTGAATTATTACTGATAATGAAAAATGGATTTATTTTCAGAGTCTTAACTGGAAAATATCATGGGTTAATCTGGAACAACCATCCACATCGATTCGGTAGGAAGATAATGCTGTGTTTTTGGTAGGTTCAGAAAGACGTAATGCTCGAGTTCTTATTCTTCCTATACTCACGTCAAGATATGAAACACGTATATTATTCGCTGCTGTTCTGTGAGACCGACGTTCGCAGAGGCTACAAAAATAATGTATATCAGTTTAAAAAATTTTGTTAAATACGGTTTATACTTTTAGAAATGTATGATTTTAGTAATAAAAATTAAAATTGTACAGAAAATAAATATTTTATTTATGACTAATAGGTTTTCATTTCAGTTTTTGTAAAATAAGAGCAAATTCATACGAGATCTTCCAACATCAGCCTTATTTGGTCTTCGTCCATTTTAATCTTTAAACAAAACCTGCAAGTAATTTACTAATACATACATACATATATATCAAAAATTAATGAAAAAAATAGGGCTTTGATAAGTTTTCAAAATATAACCTACGCAAACCTAATATACCAATAATCACGTCGTTCCCACAGATCAATTATTGGTAAAAACTACACTAAATTAAAGTTTGTTGAGAATGATGTAGCTCTTCCTTGAAGTGTGAAATCGTTAATACAGATTTTCTCCTTCCGTCTGTTTCATCAATTGCATGTCTGAACAGCATTTCAATTCATACGAGGAAGTGGAAAATTGGATGACAAATTTTTTTCTTTCAAAAGGCCAACAGTTTTATCGGCGTGGAATTCATAGATTGTCTGCATTAAATTCAACTCGCTTCATTCGACTCCATTCGGAGATTGACTGCATGTCGGATTTGAGAGCGTCATTCATTTTAAGCCTTTTCGCCTTAATCTCCAAAAGAATATGAATGACAAATATTGCTCTCTCATCTGCAAAAGAATAGACGGGATTAAAAGTTAGGGAAAGTAGATCGTTAATGAAAGCAAGAAATAGATTTGTAGGCAGGACAGAACCTTGCGATATTCATGAGTTTAACCTGAACTCGTCTTATGGAATCCCACCTCTAACAACCCTTATAATGCGATCTCTGAGAAAGCTCAGTATAAATCGAGAGAAGTAACTACCAAAACCTTTGGAAATTCTTAGACGACCTTGCTCTCATCAAATGGTCAGATAGACTGGTTCTACCTCTCACCAGTAGAACGGGCTCTATGAAAACCGTACTGTCAGTCGCTAATTAGGTTGTTTCACTAGATGAAAACCTTGGATAGTGCGGAGAATAATACTATTAGCCTGCAGTCCTCAGAATTATTAGCACAGTACCTTTTGAGGATTGGCGTTACGTCGATATGAGGCACTGAGAAGGTTAGCGAATAGACGAGCGATCGTCGAAGAACACTGCTACAGGCCCAGCGCTGGAACACCATACGGCCTAAAAGCCTTCTTTATACTCAGAACCATATAAATGCTTTTAACTGCGTAAGCAAGAAAGACTATGCAAATCACTTTTACTGACACCTTTTCGAGTTCGCATAGTGGTTGTTTGCTTCCCTGTATTTTGAAATTGTTTCCCAATATTTCAGTTAAAATGTTGGCTTATGAACGGGGCTAGTGAAACAGAGAGCTTTAGTACGAATATACTGGTCGTAAAAAGCTTTTCGCGTCGCAGTAGTGTGGAACAGTTTGCGCACAGTTGTTTGTTTTGCCTCTTCTCTAGATTGGGCTGCAATTTTGAACTTCCGATTAAACCAAGATTTGTGGCTTGACTTAATCAAAATGGTTTTCGTAGGGGATTTTTGTCATGGAACCAACATCTTGGGAACTGCTCCCCAACTGAAATACCTGTAGAAATCATTAAGCTCAGTCCAACACGTCTTTTCGTAGGTGGTGGTGAAATGAAACAAAGATTAGAGAGCGAAGAGGAGGCGGAATGGTGCAGTTATCCCCGTTTCCGAGAAGTGTAAGTACTTTCCCTTCATACTTTTCAGGCTGTGAAGAGAGGAAGAAGTCGAGCGTATTGATGTGGTCTCCTTCAACATATGATATGCGAGATTGTTGTGCGCTGCGAAAATCTCAATATATTGTCATTCTAAAGTTGCGTGGATCGAATGGTGAATCCTTCGTGAATATTTAAACAACAATTTCACTGCTCAGGCAACCCTCAAGGATTCTAGATTTGAATTCCAGAAGATATATTGTTAGTATATGTGTATGTACATATACGTTAAATTAATAAATATTTATAATCAAAGTAAATATGTGTGTTATGGTTCGATTTCCACTAGAGTCTCAGGGATAATTCGAATAAAGACTCATAAAGCGGCACAAACCTTCCGCATAAAACATACTGTTACGCAAATCGAAACGACCTAATATCGTTTAACAATAAAAACGATAAACAAAAGCCACACGATACAAATACACACTAACACAAGGAATACAATGAACGTGTTGATTATCTAAAGCTGCACAGACACATACAGTATCGGACAAAACCTAAGCACCCCCTCAGTACATTTTTTTAAAATGATTATTTTTTCCAGAAAACAAAGTTGTTAATATTTTATTTTTTATTTTTTTTTATTTATTTATATCCTTATTATTGAAGAACACAAACTTAAGGAATTCAGAATTCAATAAAAAAAAGTTATGATTCAAAATACATTTTAAGTCGAAAATATAAGCGGACAAAACTAAAGCACCCCCAAAATAAGGTACAGATAAAAACTATTGAAATTAATATTTCTATGCGAATCCTTTATTCTGGATGGCACACGCCATTCTTTTAGGCATAGAGGATGTTAACTTATTAATTATTTCAGGTGATATTGCTTCCCAGACTATTTTTGCGTCTTCAAATATTTCGTCTTTGGTTTTGCCATTTTCTCGGTTGATTTTTAAGTTAACGATCTCCCACAAGTTCTCGATTGGGTTAAGATCAATTGAGTGCAAAATATTCAATCAACAGATCAATTATTTCTAGGCTAATTAAAAAGTTTTTGCAGATTGGTCGCACATCTCCTACTCATCCTGGAGGAAGGCCACGTGAAACTTCGCGATATGAAGACTCCTGAATTAAAAGGACAATCCAAAATGATCCTACAGCATCTTCTAGTCACATACGAAACCGCTTAGGTTTAAAAATTAGCGAAAGAGCGATTCGTAGAAGGACGGTAGATGCCGGATTATTCAGTCGTCAACCAGCAAAAAAAAACTTTTATACTTTTAGTGGTAAAGGTACATACACGTTCAATGTTATATGAACTTAACAATTACAAATTAAACTTTTTAACAAACATAAATACTTTCACTTTTTCGAGAATTTTTATTTACACTTTGAAATATTTAAATTGGAAAAGCAAACAAACATGTTCCACAACATTTATATTAAAAATGTGTGTACAAACCTTTATTATTACAATTTATCTCTCGATACATAATTCTGCTGCATAAATTATGTACGCATAAGACAATTTAAACTAACAGGCACTAAAATTTAAGCCGAATGGTGCTTATCGTGTGGTTTAAGTGTCAATTTTTACAAAATGGAATTGAATCCTTGGTTTAAACTCAGCCCTTTAGTGAATATTACAACCTAGCTTCTCACACCGCCAAAGTTATGTGTTAATTTTATACATACAACAACACATTTGTAAAACTTTCCATGGCTATTTTATTTACTCTCAGAATTTTTGCGAAAACACTGCCGAGAGAAATCCGAAAGAAAACTATATAAATCTGACTTGATAAATCTTCAAAAGGCACACAATCGATATTTATAGAAGTAATCTCATAAATGTTGGATGCACTACAGTCAGTGTTGAAACCTATTTCAATATTTTTATTAAGAATTTGAAATTATAATTTAGATTTCAATTCAGGTCAGGTAAGAAGAATGAGTGCTTTAATTTTTCCTTTTCTTACTAAAATATACATATATGAATAATAATTAACAAAAATTGACAACGCAAAGTCAGAAGTTACAGTCACAATAAAACAGCCTTTTTAATACGATAACCAAGAAAATTGTACTTACTGTTGTTGCAAGGCCAGTACTCTGAGAAATAATTTGCGCACAGAAATATGAGAGACATTTCAACCTGTTGGTATTTAAAGAGCATTATTATTTGAAATAGAAATCTGTATTATTTTATTGTTTCTACTTAAAATATCATCTGTTTTCTATACTTAGTGGTGAAAATATTGTGAAATATAAACAGTATAGTCTGAATTAAGAATGGGTATTAAATGAGAGTAAATAAATACCGGCATTGGAATCATAACAAACGTAAGGATTTCCTATTATAAAATCATATATAACACTATAATATAATAAAATACATTATATTCATTATTTTGTGTATAAATATTATATACGTACGTACAACCTTGTATATATTAAATATATAACATAAATTCTATCTCCTATATATCTAATATAAATATCTAATATATCTAATATAACTCAAGCATACAAATAAATTCTCCATCATATTAATAAAGAATACGTAAACACGTGCTAAATGCTTTATTGTAATGTTTTGTATGGCATTACACTTATTTTAAATCATTGTTTTTTTTATTGGCAGTGATCTCATGTTAATTTAGATACAGTGCTTTAATTTTTCCTTATTAGCTTATTTCAATCAGTTTTTCTTTAAGAATATTTTTTTTTTTAAAAAAAAGACGGTATGACAGTGAAATAAAATAAAATTTTTGCAAATTTAATAGGAGGATTTAAGGAATAATTTTATAACTCTAAAAAAAGATTTTACATTCATTCACAAATTGGGATTTTTAAAATAGAATTCAATAATATACAAGTACAAGTACAAGTAAAAAGACACATTTATTTATATACCTATATTTTTATGTTTTATTTTTTTTCAGCAGTTAAAGGCACTCTTTAACGACACGTTTTTGCATGTGTTTTTACGTCAAAGGTTTACATGTTTTTTTTGTGTCTATCAATTTACACAAGCTTTCTAATTATTACCTACAAATGTATATATTAAATTACATCTGTAAAAAATACAAACGGCTTTCATTTGCAAACCGACTTAAAACTGCAGCGAATTTCTTTGATTGCTTCAATTAAGTACTGGTGACACAATCAGGTTTAAAGTTTTTCTTTCTAAATTCCAAGGTAAGTTTAAAATTGTTAATTTTACAGAAAATATTTCTTTCAGTCGGCTAATAATAGCATCCAGCGCCAGCGAAAGTTTATGCAAGACAGAGACATTTGATAACATGCGTAAAAATTAGAGGCCGCTCTAATTGAAATTTTGTCAAAAGACTTTTTTTGTGGTTTTTTACATAAGCACTGCTGTAAAGGCTACATACGACATGTAGCTGTTATAAAAGCTAACTGATATAAAAGTTGATATTTTCGGTGTTAAAAACATGTCGAGTAAGGGCAGCTTAAGTAAACAAAAGGGATCGATTCGAACCCAACATGTAGATTCTACGAGGATGGAAGTTAATCATCAAAAAATTCTTAAATCTTTGAAACACTAATGTTTCCCAGGAGAAGATACCTGAGAGAATATCAGGTGGTGGACAGAGAATTGTTCTCTTGAAGTCTGTCAGCACAACAGGCTTGAAAGGTATATTATAAAACTAATGAGGGGAGAACAATAGTTTTAAGGCCGCAGCATACTGTCACCTGTTTTCGACAATAATAATAATAATTAGACAGCGTGTATTTCTCTTAAAAATAATTGGAGTGCTCTGTGTTTGTTAGTATTTATATCTACTGGACACATAGACAATCATGTATTGTATTGACAATTATATATACGTATAATTAAATATATATGTATGTATATTAGGGTAACCCTTAGCTATACGGAATATTTTTTTGTATCAATTTTTCTAGTCTTACCCCCAGTTTGGTGGATATTGGCAAAAATTGATATTGTCAAAGTTTCAGATAAATCGGTTGGGGTTAAGACGTGCCGCAAGACCGATGAAATTTAGGGGAAACCATAAAATTTAAGTTTCATGACTTCAAAAATATTAATTTTATTGAAAAATATTGTAAGAGGAAGATGTTTCCTATAAAGTTTCGAACATTTTTTACCTTAACAACATTTTTCTAATTCCCAGAAAATCTGACTTTTAATTTTGAGGGCAACCGTAATGTACACACTTAGGATTTCATTAAATTTTAGTTTTAAAATCATGGATTGCAACCAAATACATGTGTTTTTATTTATTTCTAATATCGTATTCGATATATAAAGACACGAGTATATTTTTCCTGTGGGATATCGTTAGTATTTGCATGCCTAAGTTCCATATGTAACAGATTTCTTATCAATCGTATTAAAGAAGCATACAAAATTCAAAATAAATTCAAGTTTTTGTTACACCTAATGTAAGTACATACGTTTAAAAACATTACTTAGTTACGAATTAGCCAGAAAACAGATTTGGATGGCATAATTTTATATAAAATGCTGCACAAGCATTTAAGACATTATAAAATGATAAAATTGATGAATGAATTAATCGAGTCAAAATTATACAAAGAGCTTTAAAATGCTAAAATATCATAACGTAACTTTTCCTAAACTAGAGTCTCTAAAAAATTTCTCATGATAGTCTATGGATATCGTAGTTCAATGATAGAATCCAAGATTATGACATAATTTTCCTCAAGCTGAAATGATTTGTGTATAGTCGGTCTCTTCCCCTTCAGTCTTTATGGCTATTCAGCAGTTTTGGTTCAGGTAATCAAAATTTAATTTAAAATAAACAGAAAATGGAAAACGAAATTAAAATAAATGAAACTCAAATTAATTGTGCTGCTGCCAAGACCTACAATTTAATGACACTAACCCTGCGTATGAGTGATATTTTTTATATTATATTGCATATACGTTGCAGTGCTGAATATTTAAATCTTTCTGCATCGAAAACTCTACTTATAAAGAAATTGTTTCAAACATACACATAATTGAAGAATAAATTAAGAAGTAATCAGCAGAAAGAGGAGAAGGTTTTTAAATTAATTTCAAAACTCTGTTAAATCGGCCAGTACCTTTGAATGGAAGGCAAATTTTAAAGTAATTGAAATTGATTGCAGTGACATAGGATCAATTTTGTTCGATGATAAAGACTAAGTTTTGTATCAATGCGTTCGAGATAAATTAGATTTAGATGCGGAAGCTAGTTTTGACACTTATGGGTTTCGTTCCGGTTTTAGCACTACAATATTCCTATCCATTCCCAATTGTACTTTTGACTTTTGAGCAGTGTTGTCACTTTTTATTTTTTATTTTTACTTTTTTATTAACATTCTTACTTACTATTCTAGACAAGGATGTATGCGATGAGAAGGGTCCATCAATATATTTTAATAATCGCAAAAGGGTTTGCGATAGATTATTTTCCACACAAAATTGGCGCACTTTTACTTGCACTTTATAGGTGGTATCGCTGTTAAATGATTTTACAAAAACTTAGTTAACTAATACAACACGAATCTTAAACAACATTTACTCATCGGTTTACAACGGTTTTCCACTAGCTTCGCATAATTATATTTCTTATTTAATCGATGTCTTGTAAGTTAAATTTCAGTCACAAGTTAAACGATTTGTACTTCGCTTACTTAGGGCCTCCACTGCCGATTAAGTTGATTGCAAAACATGTGGTATGTCGTCTAAAAAAAAAGAATATTTTCTCTTATTCAAATGTTGTCCATTTCTAAGTCAATAAGGACGTTTTATTGACTTATTTAAAAGAAGAAACGTTTCAATCATCAGTTGTAACATCTTACTCAAGACATATTAGTTATTTATGTTATTGTTTATTTTAAAGACACATCTACTACGAAAAAGTGTATGACATGATTTAGACAGAAAAAAATTCAACCAGGTTCTCTTTCTTCCCAAAATTGGAACCATTCGAAATTATGTCGACTATGTTCTTTTCAAATACCAAATTCTACTAAACCAGTTTCCTTTAGAAATCTTAATTCAAACACAGGATTGAAAACCAGTTTTGCGTCGAATTGTTACTGGCGATAAACAATGTTATATTACAGGACAATTATTAAGTTCGACTGTCAGATCGAACAGATCTGTTCCAAATCGATTCCACAGGAGGACAATATCTGATTAGACTAGAGAGGATTGGTATACCACTATCTTTTAGAACCTGCTGAAACCTTTAATACAAATTGCTACCGATAACAAATGATAATTGATAATGATAATTTTGAACCCTGCATTTATCGAAAAACGACAATAATGTACACAAAGCACGACTAGTTAATTTTGCAACAGGACGATGCACCTGCCCACAAAGCAAAACCGGTTCAGGATACAGTCAAAGCATGGGGCTGCTATACCAATGACCGTATTGACCAGACTTTTCTCACTCCGACTACTCATTGTTTTCAGCGATGGGAAACACATTGGCTGAGTAACATTTCGATTCGTAAGAGGAAGTCAGAAATTCGGTGACTAATTGGTCTGGTTTAATGGAAGAACAGTTTTATTGGCGTGGAATATACAAGGTGTTACAATTGTGTAGCCAACAACGGCCAATACTTTAAATAAAATGTTTTTTACTTTCCCATTATATATAAGTGTTTTATTTATAAAAAAAAACGGTCATGTCATACCGATATTTTTATATGTATATCTAAACTGTAACTAAACTAGAACTACGAGTGAACTCGAAATCTTAGATATTCTTGACGAACTATTACTATAGATATGATGAGATGTGTAAATTTATTGTATAATTATTTTCATCAATTTAATTTATTGGAAATTTAATGCTAAAGTAGACAAATAGCATTCGCGTATACTAAATCCTCGAGGCGACGTAATATCATTTGTCTCTGTACATAATTCATCTATAACTGTGATGATTCTTAATATATTTTTTCAAATGCTAAGATGGATTGTTTTTTAATTGTACCACAAATAACAGGAGCAAGCAACTAATCAGGTGCCTTTATTCTTTAAAATTAAAATCAAAATCGTTTTTAACATTGAAAACATTTATTATTTTTCAAATTTCTTCAATAACTAATAGACGGGAAAGTTATTTAAAATCAATTAAACCCATATTTTCTAGATATTGTAAATGGACTCAGATAATTTCTTATTTAATCAACTCTCACCAACAGCAATCACATTTTTTTTTGGGCTTCCAAATTTTTCAAATACAGGAACTATAATATACTTTCTTAAAAAAAAAAAACTCCTTTTCAATATAATTCTATTTCGGTACTGAGGCACAAGCAAAACTGGATGTAGAAAACTTTAGGTCAGACAGCCAGAGTGAACAAACACTTGAGATAATACCACTTGACGTTATTATTGCTACCTTTTTAGGGTAATTTGTGGAAAACTCACAACACGATAATTGTCATTTAAATTTGCCGTTCACAACAACATTTTTCATTATAGAAACGAAAATGATTAAGTGGTGGAGAATAGGAACGAAGTAAGCGTTAAAAACATTTGTCTGTTTTTTTGTATTTTACTTTTGTTTGTGTTAAGAAATAGAAAAAACTAAATAAATAAAAAATGCACGATAATATGTTAATAGAATTTATGACAAGAAAAAAGCCCTCAAGCAAATGTTAAATTCAATGACTTCCTTTTTAATCTTTCCCAATGATCTATTATCATAGATTTTGACAACATTAACACTCCGTATTTACCAGTGACAATATAATTTTATAAATAATTTTAAATTTCTTATTTAACTTGCTGTTACATTCAAACAAAGAATTTTACTAAAATTCCAATTGAAAATTACAACAATGACTATGACACTATCAAGTTATTTTCCTTTACATTCTGTTAGGCGCAAGCAAATAATAATATGCTAAATATAAATCTGATTTCCCCTTTTAAATATTCACCATTAATACAGAACTTTACAATTCACCACACCATATGCATCCTTCATAATACAAACAGCAACAAAAGCTTTAAAAGACTTGAGCTCATGAAATGTATCGTCAGTCATCCTTGCTTCATCGTCATGGACAGTTCAATATTCGGTTAACAAAACTTCAAGTCAAATCCAAGATATGAAATTTAAGAAAATAACGAATAAATTTAATTATCAACAATAAATAGAAAAGATTCAATTAAAAAACGTACGTTAACTTTGGAATACGGACTACTAATTTTCATTCGAAGTAAATATTGCGTATTTAATCCACCGTAATGAAAACAAGAATAATAATTTTGTGATCAAAACACAAAATAGCTTCGAAAAATGGACTTAACCTATTAAGTATGATCATGAACCAATCGATGTTTTCTATATCTTTGTAAATACAATAGTAATAGAAATAATGGTGCACGTCTATGTTCAATAAAGTTGTTAATGAGAACCATTTACTGTCTATGTCGAGAAACACGTCTTAAAAAAAATGAAACGACTTGAAAAGACAAATAAAGGTCTTGTAAAAAATCAACATTTTTAATAAATAATAGACTGTATTTAGTTGAAATAACACCTTCTGGGGAACTAGCATTACAAAATGAGTCTTAAATAAAAAAGTATTTCGTAAGCATTTCTCAGTTTCTTGTTCGACGACAAATGTAGTTGAGAGAGTCTTGTGAATTTGTTATTAACAGGAAAAGTAGTAGTACTCAATATTTATATATTTTTCCTTTGAGTAATAAAATTGTGAAATAAATAATTTTAATTATCCCTTCCAGATGAATTATTATTTATTTATTTATTATTATAATGATTGTTTTTCTGATGCAACAAGATCAAATTATCTTATAAATTACAGCACCAGAATCAAATAAGTTACATAATACATTGAAATTATATTAATCAAAAAAATTATATTAATCAAAAAATTATATTAATCAAAAAAAATAAACAAAAGCATAAATAAGAGGTAATAAACAAAGTCAAATGAAAATTAAAACGATAAATTTATGATAGTGATGGGACTAGGAAAAGACTTAAAAGTATTATAATAAAATTTTTCTTCATCTCTTGGATATTATTTGTATGAACTCTTGTATGAAATGGAAACTTATCGGTATTTACTTTTACTGGAATATTTCATAAAAGCTATTGAACTGTATTGTGAGAATTCATCAAATACATCTCAACTTGGTAGACTATTTTCAATCACATCTTTACTATTACTTGGAGAGCATTTTTCTGATTTATTTCCAAGTACAAAAGAAAATTTAATTCTGCACGAAGATGTTCATACTGTTCCAAAACAAATATTAGAGGAGAATCCAGATATTGATGTCTAAACTTCGCTTTAAGAACTATCATTGCGTTTCATTAAAATTTTCAGTTTTGTAACTTCGATTTTTATTAAATGTTTGGTTTTTAGACTTAATTGCTGACTTTTACTCTATTTATGTCGAGTATACGCGTCTTCGCAGGAAAAGTTTTTTGAAACAAAATTAAAAACCCAAAGTTAGACTTCAAGTGTACGTGAGAATGCTCCCTGCACATATGGCGTGGATTTCCCAAGTTTGAATATTCGGAACTGTTTGTCTAGGAAAGCTGGTTAACGTTAATAATTTTAAGTAAAGAACATAACATGCAATCGAATTACTCTCTGAGAAAATGCTTGCGCATAGGATAAGATAAGAGGTATAATGTTGTTTGCATTTGAGAGAATACTAAGAAGGTCATTATTTGAAATTATAATCGAATGAATTTATTTTTTAATATTATTCTTGGTAAGACAAAAACTTATCGAGGTTGAAATTCATAAATACTATCAAGGTAATCAAGCCTTAAAAGAGAGTAAAAAAACACCATTAAAAATTTAACGTTGTTGATTGATTCAAAGTGAATTTATTTATTCAGACTATTTAGCGTTTTTGTTGCTAATAATTTTTAATTTTAATTTTACAAAATCGATGTCAGAATTTTATTGGGGACACCCCCGTAGAATGGTTCTTTCTGTTAGATTTTAGGATTGCCAAAGTTTGAGCACGATTGGAAGATGTTAACCAGTGCCACTAGGGCCTCAAAGTTTTGAATATCTCGATTTTTGGTAGTTTTGCGATTTCGGTGATCCATATCTCTGGAACGGCTAAAGTTATTTGCCCGTGTCATACATCAAATTAAAGGCCATACTGTTTATAATATTTTATATTCCACACAATAAATACGTAACTAGTACTGAAACCGAAAAAATAGAGCCAATGTCCCTAAAAACGTGACTAGGCACCCCTGAGAGCGAAGATACGTTATTTGTATTATTATTGGTTATTATGGACAAATACTTGTACTTGGAATCACAGGGTTTATTTCTCGTAAAAGTGATGGCTTCTACATCACTTAACGGCAAGTTGTAATAATGGCCCTTAACTTCACAGTAAGCAAATTGTGGAACATATTAGCTAGAACTTGTCGATTGGAGGGCTGCTAACATCTAGTTATGTGATGTGCTAATGATACACTTTTAAATTGATCATCCAATCTGTTAGTAAGCTGAGGGATAAGCATGGATAAGCTGTACAGAGACAATTGTATGTAAACGATTTTCATTAAATAAATACGACTAAGAGAACGCAAACTAGAGAGTACTCAAATGCCGGTATATATAACGTAATCAAACCAACATTCTAACAAAATGTTATACAATATATACAAAGAAAGGAATTATATACTTATGTGCGTGCATACAATGGAGTACAACAATTATTATACAATATATAACATAATATTAATTAAGGGAAGAAGAGAGAGAAACTTGTTCAATGATAATGACCTACATTTTGCGTAATTAAATTATGATTTCTTTTCATGCAGCACCTCTCTGCTCTATTTTAAACTACTACTGGTACGGTACGGTATTAAAACATCGCCTTTATAGTTCGCGTTTTATTATTTGTGTTAAAATTTATCTTTGATAAATAAATATTTAACACTCAATTCCAAAATATTGAAAATGGGGGGAAATATGTTTTTTTTGTGTTTTCCTTATTTACACAAGAAGGGTTACGCAAATTTTTGAAAAAAAAAAATTGCATGGGATGAGGAAAGAGTCGAGTCGGCAAAAATAACAGAAACCTATAGTTCTAAAAAAATTCGTGATATGTACGCAGAATAATATTTTATCGTTATCATATATATATATATTTTTATATATATAAGTTATACATACAATTTTTAAGCTTTTAAAAAATAAGCCTTTAAAAAATAGCACTTTTTATAATGTATGAGAAATTTAAAATTAGTTTCACGTCGTTTCTGTTTTTGGATCCAATCGTGGCGTAAATGGAGGGGTTACTGTATACATTTAAAAATTTTAGGATTTCACAAGTATAGTTATGAGGTCTAATTCTATACAGATAATTGTGACATTGAGAGAAAATAGAAATTCTACCAAAATATTATATATATAATTGGTCATTCCAACCCTTCAGTCAGGATTACGACTCCGAACGACAGATTTTTGAGAAACTCTTCATGGCAATTTTATTCACTCTCAGGGTTTTGGCCAGATATCTGCTGAGAGACAGTCGCCGAAAAAATATTTTTTTCAAATTTTCATTCTAATGTCTGACCTAGGGTTTGAACCGTGGCCTTACGTCTAATAAACCTACTAGACTACGGCGACTACAAATTGTTAAAAACAGTAATTAACTATTTTTGCTTGAAATGACAGTTTTAACGAATTTATAATGAATTCTCTTTAAATTTGAGCAGTATTAGGAGGAAATTGCAGACAAATAATTTTAGAAATAATACGAGCTATACAGGTATTTAAACTTAAATTTACAGCCTGGTAGCTATAAATATTGTAAGGAATCTTGGAGGTGGGTATCATATTAATTTATTAAAACTAGACACCGTTAACTCTCCAAAAATAATTTGGAAACTGTCTTGCTTCTGTTTGTAAAATATGAGATGTCTGTTTTATGAATTTTTCGGCACGATATCATATTATATGCAACATACTAATATAATTAAATGGCCAACCCAGTCGTCCGTCGTAAATCCAGCAGAGAATCTCTGGGAGTGTGCGTAGACGGCAAAATAAAACGAAATCGGGAGTCGGATTATGAAAATTATTTCCTTCAATTAAAAGCAGCATTGGAAAACATTTCGGGAATCAAAATTAAAATTAATTAATAGCTATAATGCCCGCTTTTTGAAATATAGAATAATCCAAAATTTGTTAATATAGGATATATGACAACTTAATGTATTTACTTGTATCACGTTTGAAATGTAAGGCAAAGTGAACGAAAGAGAGTGACTGCCTTTCGGTCGACTAAAATTTCTTACGACATCGTAAGCCTGGTGTTAATCATAAAAATAGTTTTGTCTAAATAATCGACCAAAATTTCATATATCATGTACAAAATGTTTGAAATTGTATTTTATCACCATTGTTGAGGAATTTTTTGTTAACTACAAAACATCTTGGTTGTAAGCAGTAATGTACATGGATTTATTTTGACAATATTTTTATTCTTGGTATATTTTTTAATAAATTTTACTTTTTTTTCTTTTGATATACTTTTAGAAATAAAAACTGTTTTTTAGAATTTATTTCAAGGTTTTATTATTATATAAAATGTATACATACATACATAATTATTATATCGATATTTTGGTATAATGAAAAGCTGTGCAAATTAGAATAGAATTTCATAAAGTAATTTCTATGATTTAATGACATTTTATGTCACCATACGAGTATACACTTTTTAATATAATTTTAGTTTCTTTTTATTTGTTCAGTTCTTTCGCTATTTCGTTTGCTTTCCGCTCCTCTAGATTTTAAAATTTACATTCAATAAATAAATACAAGAACTGCTGCTACCAAAAATAAACGCATCATACGAGCGCTAGACTACGCCATCGTGCAGCCATGTGAGTTATATGTGTACTAGAGATGAGCAATCCAGTGATTTTTGAAGAACGTTGTTCTCAGTGAACGCGATTTGTTAATCACTGTTCTTTAAAACAGTGATTGTGATCACAGTATTCCAAAAGAAAACAATAATGACAATAACCAAAGAAAATAAAGTATAAAAAATGCGAATTTTAACATTTTTTGGAATATTTTTAAAAATATTTCATGACGCGGGGGGAAAGATAGAAGGATACAGAAACCAAGAGCGTAACAATGCGTTGTTCTCATCGTGCGTTTTTGTTGTTTGACCACTTTTTATTTATTTTTCTAGTGTTAAAAACCAATGTCCCTCAGGGGAAGAACATCTTCGGCTTTTTACACACATAGGACACGAACATCAAGAATGTTCGTTAAAAAGAGCGTAAAAATCTTGTCAGCTTTTAAAGAAGAAGGTTCATGTCGCTTTTTTCAGACTTCAATTATACGCCCAAAGAAATATCACAGTAGTATTCACTAATATCAATGAGAAATGATTTCGATTATTGGAAGAATACTTGCCAAGTTAAATACGGTGTCTTTAGGGACTTAGCGCAGTACAATTTTTCTATATTTTCCGATCACATATACATATCATTGGGTTAATAAGTAGACTTGAAATTATTACTAACAATTTTCCTCTAGGTTAACACATGCCTTTGGTTATGGATTTGTGAGTAAGAGAGAGAGAATAAGTTGAGAGAATTTATTTATTTACAGCCATATAAAAGTGTTAGTAATATACTCTATTTTTATTTTCATTTTATCAACATACATGTGTAAGGCTGTCTATCTTTCGCTTAATAATTTTAGATAAATAAATATAAAATAAAAAATCAATCTTATTATTAAAAGAACATAAAGCTATCCATCTTTGGCTTAAAAATTAGGCCATGTTTTTTAAAAAAATAAAAAGAATAAAAAAAACATTTTTTATTAAAAGAAAAAAACGAGCATTCCAAAGCATTTAAAAAAATTATACTATGAGACAAAATAAAAAATGAAATACGCCCAGCTAATGACAGAACATTTTTAACACAAAATATTCTTCGAGTGTTATTCTGAAATAAGACGATAAAACATCCACGAAACATGTGTTCGCTCTTTGTTTGTGTTTATTTTCCTTCTGTCTTCCTCCCTCTCATCTAGAAATGCATTTGATGAGAGCGGGTCGTAATGTTACGACCCGCCATAAGAAATTTTACTTCTACATGATGCGTATTCTATATATCCATATTCTTTGCAATAACGTATTTTATTAAGTCGTAAGAAAGAGACAACTAGATACATACTACGAAAAGACTACTAAACAAAATCAAAGTGGTGTCATCAATGTTATTATTTTTAATGTAATTTTTTTATATGAAGTTTGACAAATAAGTTTCACAGAAAGTTCATGTATAAAAGACAAAAGTAAATAATCAGCATCATCTAATAGTAACTCTGCCTCGCTCAAAATAAAATGAAATAAATTTGAGTACGTAACAATTTTGAAAGAACGACATTATTAGTAACTGTTATTTGGCAATTTCAATCACTGTAGTTACCAGTGAATTATTAATCACCGTGATTAAATCACAGGTTTGAAAATAACGCTCATCTCTAATGTGTACTATACATATCCCAAATCTCTGTGTCTGTATTTGAATTTTTGAATCATTTTCTTGTCCGTTTTCTTAGTTTTTATATTTTATTCTCTTTTCATTTGTTTACATTGAAGTTTGTATGTGCACGTAAAATATGGACGAACTAAAATAATTTCATGAAATTTTCAAGAAAGAAGATTTAAATTTAAATATTGTATCTGTATCTGGCTAGCTTGGAATGCTATCGTATATATAAAAGGCAATGTACCTTACACGATAAGTAGTTTTTACGCCAATACAGTCTTTAAATTTTTTAAAAGCGTGTTATGATACGAAAAATTTAAAATCTCCAACTGGGGAATAATTGTTATTTATTTCTAGTTTTTTATTAATATGCCACTTAATATATTGATAAGACAAATGATATCTGATAATTAGTTATATTTACAGACAAGAGTAAAATTACCATATTTGGATCAGAACATTTATGTGAGCAAAAGCACAAAGCTAAGCAAATACTATATAGTTTTAATTTTTTACAAAATTAATATTATATATTTTATTTATTACTAAATTAATAAAAATTATTGTAAAATCATAGGAGCATTTTAAATATATGAGAATATTATATTAGAGTTGTCTTTGACCATGGAATATACGCTATTGGTAAGTATAAGTAAAAGTTACCAAAGTACATAGTAAATATGCATACATACCTGTTGTACTTACTTTCTTACTAAATAGGACATCGCAACCATTTAGTAAGGAATTTTTGTAATAGAATGTCCTTATTTTTTGTGGACGGTGTCTATTAGCCGTCCCAATTGGTTAACCAGACGCAAATGGACAATAAATCTTTGTAAAATTAGTGTTGAGCTTTTAACACTCTGATAAAGGTGGTGACGGAATCACTATTATCGTATTAGTTTTATACGAAAAATTTTTATTTCGCGAATAACTTTCATCACCTGTATTATATGTATGTACATACATACGAACACATATAAATTGTTAGTTTAGAATTGTTTTATACAACAGTGAACACAAAGTGTTTCCGTGGTGCTATGATTCTCTTCCGTTTATATGATAGTATTTGTCTGGAGTTTTAAACTTTAACACAAGTCTCGTGGAGGTTGCTTGTTTTTTTATTCCCACTAAATGGCTTTTGTTGAAGCCACAATAGTTTTTTTCTTGTCTTTTTGTTTTAAATTATGTACGATAATAAAAGGACGAAATCAAACCACGATTTATTGTCTGGAACATATAGTACTCTTGATACTGTTGATTGTCGCAAGGGATGGACACTTAACAATAACCAATGGGGAACATGGTCATGAAGTCATGCAATTAATTTCTTTCCTTTTGTTGAGTTTGGTTTAATTTTTCTACTTCCAACACAATATTTATTTTAATCTGATTGACAAATTTTCATATTTCGATGTTCGCTTTCGTTTTTTAATTTTATTAAATAAATACGTATAATCTTTACCAATTAAAGTTTTTCCTTTCACTAGTTGATCACGTTGTCGAACACCACTGTATTATAGAAAGCAATTAAATCTTAAAAATGCCTCAAAATTGCAGTGTCCAATTACAATTCCTGCTATAATGCGAACCGCTCCTTGGTTTTCCTGCTGGATAGAACAGTTTTGAAATTCTGGAACCAGGTATTTTGGACCACTTACAGTTTGTTATACTCCATGCTGCTTTTTGCAATTTAAAAAAGTATTCATATATCCTCTTCACCGTCTCTTTCTTAGACATGTCCGATCCCTTTCGTACTAGTTCGTTGGCCTTTACGTTTCCTTCTATGCCACAGTGGTCGGAAATCTGTGGGGGAGGGTGTTGTTTCGATGTATACGGTGTAGAGTCTATGCAAATCGTGTCGCAGATTGACTTGACGAGGTGAGGTCCTAGCCTTTTGATTGCTGGTTGACTGTGTGTATAGGAATTGGAATTTTTCCAGAAATTGAAACTTACCTTATAGAATATAACCCAGTCCCTGTCCTCCTCTATCCGTTTGGCCCTATTGAAGAGTTTTCTCATTTCTTTCCTAAGATGTCTAAGCTCCGATAACCACCACGACTGCTTGGCGAAGGCGGCTAAGATCCCCAATAAGTTGCTGGACGGGTCCTCACAAAGGGAGGTAGCTGGTCGATTAGCATTTCACAACTCTCTTAATTCACCATGCTGGGATTCCATAAGGCAAAGGATATAATCGTGAGACATCAATGCTAAAGGGTATCTGATAGAGTTCCGAACAGTTTGTAAATACCCGATAGTTTGTGACCCGTACACATATGCGTTCAACACTTACGTCAGATCTACCACCAGTGCTTATTAAAGAATATGAGCTGGTTAAGTATGAAAATGCAAAAGCGGTCAACACAGCACAATGGGCAATAGGAATAAATAAACAAAAAAAGAAATTGTTTCTTGTTTTTATTCTTTATTTCGAAGAAATTTTTTTTTATCATTTTACTTCCTTTGTCAGAAATCTAGGCCTAACTTCGGTTCCAAGGAGTCGCCACATCAACCCATACCTTTACAAACAGTTCAACAGGACCTATGTAGGCACTATACAGGTAGTCCTCACATATGAAAGGAAATTAAAACTACATGGTACACATGCAAAGCAGTACATTTGTCGTAAGCCAAATACTGAATTTTTGCCTAACAATACTCAGACTACTTTCAAGCATGTGGGAGTGTCGGAACTGGTGGGAGGATGTGTAACTTATAATAACATAGCAAGATACATTTTTGAAAGCAGTATATAATGTAGTATCTCGCATTTTTCCTACAATATCTACAATATGTCACTGGAAAACTTTCGAAACATCGTATGCTGATTTTCCTACACAAGATTATCTATCCAAAGGAACCAAATTATCTATTTACGTAATTCTTTAAAACTAGAATGGATCAAATTATCTATTTAGATACCAAACTTCTATTGAAATTGAAATAAATAACTAAATAGATAATACCATGCTCCAATTTTCTAGAACTAACAGATGCTACAGGATAAACGCCGTAATGTACCGGAAACAGGTGCCTGAAAAGCACTTTTTTATTAATGCTATTCGTTCGTGAAACCAACTTCCGCCAGAAATTCAATTGAAAAGTCATGTAATGCAATTTAAGACAGCAATTCCAACACACTTTTCCTTTCTTTAGAATTCTCCATTTGCAAGTCTGACTTAAATTTTAAATTTTGCTTTTTTATGAAACTCACAAATATATAATTAACTTAATCCTTATAACATTGTGTGAACATTATAAGATTGGGAAAGATTATATACTTGCTGTACTGGATTTAACAAATGAACAAATAAATAATAATAAAAATGTGTTTGTAGTGCAAGAATAGGGTATGTTCACTTGGGCATTTTAAAACAGAATATGTAGAAAAGTGCCGATAAGTTAAATATATTGGACACATTTCGTCTGCCGGGAAAACGATACGAAGCACGTTGCGAAACTGTGCATAATTGTTCAAAACTACTTCAAACACTGGCACAGGCCCCTGATCTCAAAATTGTTGAGCTTGTTTGGGAAAAACTTCCGCTTAATCCTTATAAATCTAGTATCATCACAATGAAGAGGTTGAAAGAAGGAATTAGGCGGGAATGGAACAACATAACCCCGGAATTTTATGCCCATCTCGTGAAGTCGATGTTTCTATGTTTGGGGGTAGTAATGAAAGTAAAAAGTTTTGTGGTAAAACGTTGCCTTTTATTTGCATTTGGCATGAAATTCGTTATTATTTTTTTTTTTCCTTTTGGTTTTAAAAATATTTTTATAAGTATTATACATTATTTGAAAGCTTTTTTAATTATCTATAATTTCTCATCAAAACTTTTTTGGAAATATTTCAATTGAAGTGGAAAGTCTGCTTTTGAATAATCTCATGCCTTTGCGCCACTGTAGTTATTAAGGAAAAGTATGGGTACGTTCGTAAATGCAGTAGTTGTGCAACATTGCAGCATAATAAAAATCAAATGTTCAAAAATGCAATACTTGGCAGCACTGACTAGCGTCGAACGTTTTTTTTTGCAGACAAATGGCAATGCTGTCGCAAATTTTTGCAAATTTAGCAACAGTTTGATTTCAGTTGCAATAGTTCGCGGTAAACCAGTTGCTCGACAACATTGTAGTTTCGTGAAATAAAAGTTATTACAGAAGAAAATTTAGCTTTATTTGCAGAAAATTGGAAAAGTAATAAAATTAAACCGATATTGTTATAAAAAATTTTAATTATATATGTTTTTAGTTACGAGGAAGATTTCACATTCAACATACAAAAATTAATAATACGAACTAGACTGGATATGGAGTCGGACTTCCAAGAAGGGAGAAAGAAGAAGTCAGTATTGTGGGGAAAAATCGTATTAAAAATTAAAGAACTCAAGCCGGACTTTGAAATGACAAAGGAACAAATAAGAAAATGGCTGTAGAATACATCATCTTGATACCGGTTTATTACTTCAAAGTAATTTCTTATTTTAGGAATATGCCTTCTTTTTAGTTTTACTTGATTTTTAATAATCGAAAGTCTTTTCATTCTTTTCCTTATTCTTTTTTATTATAATTTAATAGAAAGCTCTCAGGTCCACCGTCTAAATTTTCAATAATAATTGTTATTGTTAATTTTGAGAACAATTTTTTTTAATTTTTGCAAAACGTTCTATAAAGCAAATTCTGTTTAGTTATTGTGCAGTAGCAAGCATCTGCAACAGTTGATCACGCATTAGCAACAAAACTTGGCATTACTGCCGCAGTGGTGCACAAATTTGCTGAATTTACGAACGCATCCTATGTTTAGTACTTTGCATTTTGTTTTTGAAAATCGTATCCAATTGGTGGAACTTCGAATTTAATACGGATTTTAGCACGTCGTGGTTACTTCGAATCTTTTTTCATCCCACAGCTACTTAATGGGTTTCAAATCTGGCGATGTTAATATTTTTATATTACCAATCCAAGTAATGATGATTTCTATAAAAGCTAAAATTCCAAGAACTTTGATTTTATTTTATCCGTATTACCTTTTATTTCTGAAGAATACCTAAAATTAGCTTTTTTTATTACATAATCGATTGCATAACAATTGTATGTTGATATCATTACTTTAGTGGTAATGATATTATGTGCAGTCACGGCAGCGTCTAGTTTTATTTAAATTCCAGACATTCGAACTAAACGATCAGACTGGCATATTATTCAGAATATTTGGGCGACCTGGGCACTTCGATAATTTTCAATTAGTAGACTTTTCTTCTCGCTGGGAAATTATACAAGCTCACCAACTAATATGGAAGTTTGCTACAGCATTTTAAAAATAGCCCGTTAACCGATTTCATATACACCGAAAACAAAATATAAATCAAACCGCTTTTTATAACAAAATACATCAGTATATTTACCTTATAACATTGTTCATATGCTACTTTGACATTCTGCTTACTTTTACAAAAAACACAAAAAAAAAATTATGATATACTTTATTTTGGCGCTCATAATATATCGGTCGGAACTCTCTTGCAATAGGAATTTGAATTAAGCCATTTTGATGCATAAACTTAGTAATAAAAAAATTGTTTTATTCGAACTACATACACTTATTTTTGCTACAATTGTTTTATGTTGATGGAGTACGAACTGTACACATATGTATGTATGCATATTGCATCCTTTCATTCGTACAGCTAACACAGGGCCGTAACAAAAGCATTCCGATCGTAATTGTCAGTATATTCTTCAAACACTAGTAACGTCAACAGTGCAATTCTGCCTGCCTTTTAGATTCAGTTCAATAGCGTGCCTTGTGTGTATGATAGGCAGTAATTTTGCATATTTTACTAAAGTCTTATGACTAATTGCAAAGCAACTAATCAGAAATAGAACACAACGATTTGTTTTTTGTTTGTTTGTTTTTGTTTTTGCATTTTGTATTATATTTACATACTCATATTTATTTATACAAAAACACACTAGCTCAAACAATTGTTCGTACACCATGTCCTTTAGTCAACGGCAAGTTCTAACAATGGCCGTTAAAGTGAGAATTTTATTTAATTTTTATGAGATTCTCGAAAAGAAAAATTCATGAAAATATCAAACGTATCACGTCAAACATGGACATGAAACAAATAAAAATATGTATATACAAATATAACATGTATGTTGTATGTTGGCTTCAATTTCCCTTATGTATTTACAAATGCACATGTGTGCATGCATATGTAATTTATACATACATATATTTTTTCGTATATACACAAACGTCTACATTTCTGTACAGGTACATTTAGGTATTATATTGAAGAAAATATTTGTAATTGTGTGTAGAAATGAATAAATTTTTGAAAAAAAATCTTCACAATTTTAATATTCTTTTTCGATGGGGTTTTCGTTTCAAACTCTTTAAAATATGATTTTACCAAATAGCAAAAGACGTTTTCCACAAAGAACATTCACAAGAAGCATTTGCAATTGGACGTCTGAAGAAAAAAACAAAAATTTATTTCATTAGCACACGGAAAAATTTTGTCGATTACAACGTAGACAACGTTAAAGTAAATAAATAAACAGATGAGGTATTTATGTAGGTGAATGTGTTTTTTATAAAGGATGTGTATTATGAATGAAAAGAATGAAGTCGTTTGATCAACAACCTTTAGCAGTGAAATATTAAGCAACTATTCTATACAACCGCTCTTATGTTATGCTCTAATATTTGATAAGGGTATTTAAATTGAATTTAAAATATACGAACTCAATGACATTATTAAAGAGGTGGCTTCACAATTAGGCTACTTTTAATACAATTCGCACTCAGATAGGTAAAAACTTAATTTTGTATTTATCACTTTATTTATTGGCACAGTCGCCCAGCAGTTAGTGTTATAACCTATCAGTGTGTTTGCGGGTTGTGGTTTCAATACTACCCAGAGAACAAATTGGCAGAAATTTGAATTGAATTAAGCCCCAAATCAATCTTATCTGCCCTATTCGCTTACCGTATGGTACTCAAAAGAAACTAGAATCTTCGATTATTTCAAACTTAGAATAAACGTGTTGAAATTATAAAATCAGACATGGATTCGATTATTCTTACGATAAAATTTTGTTTTCAACTTTTATACATGTAAGAATGTTTTTATAATATATAAATAAAAACACTCGGATCTTTTATTTTTAATATTATTTTTAGTTTTTTATTTATTTTAAAATTCAGTTTCGATTTTAATGTTTTTAAGATATAATTTTAAATAAAAGAAATTTAAGAAATTTACAAAAAAATGTGTTTAAAGTTATTTTAAAATTCACAAACTCAACCTCTGTTTAATTCTTTAATAAATTCAGTTTTTTTAATTCTTAACAAATTTAGTTTTTTTTTTCAGTTCTTCACAACTTTAGTTTTCTTTTACAATTTTCTATTTTTCAACTTTACTTTTTTTCAAAGACCTTCGACTTTTTATTTTCACAACTTTTCAACTTTTTTCTGCGACTGCGACTGCTCAACTGACTTGACTAAAACTCAAAAGCAAAAGCCCAAACACTTCCTTATTTCTCTTCTTCATACTTTACAATTTCTTTCTATTATTCTATTAATAAACTACAGAGTCCTATTCTATCAGGGTTGCCATCCTACATTCGGCCATCCTGATACCCATCTGTCCCAGATGACAGTACAGAATTCGCATCTTCGTCATTCACCCACGGCTTCATAAAATCAGAACTGGTAGATGTTTTATTCGGACCTTCAACATTGGCTGCTTTTACCACTTCATATCTATTGTTGCATTTAACCTTTTCCACCTTATAAGGACCCATAAATTCACTCGTTAGTTTTCTTCCTGCTACAAACTGTGTTCTTTTGACAGCTACTAAATCACCAACTCTATATGTATTTGAAACTATGCACTTTTTGTCGAAATCTTTCTTATACTGCTCTTGAGCTTTTAATATTTGCGCCTTAGCGTCATTCCGAATTTCCTGTCATTCGATATCAAATTGCTGTAAAAGCTGTTCTAACATCTTCAATATGTTGTCACTTAAGCTGGTTTTCATCTTTACTCCGAATAGTATTTGAAATGGTGTAGTTTTTGTTGAACTGTGAATGCAACTGTTGATTGCTGTTTGGACTTGACCCACGTGTTTATACCATTTTGATGCATCATCTGACGATATCTTTGAAATTATTGAAATGATAGACCGATTTACTCTTTCTATCTGCCCATTTCCTCGCGGTACACATTAGCACATGTTCAATTCCGTGTTGTTTGCAAAAGTCGTCAAAGAGCTGCGAAGTAAAGGCTGGACCTTTATCACTGATGATACGACTTGTTAAACCAAATATTTCAGACCATACTTTTAAACTTTTTCCGACTTCATCTGCACTTGTTGTCTTTGTTGGGAAAAGCCAGACATACTGGAAAAACCATCAACCATCACAAAGATATATTTATACTGTTTACTAGTTGAGTCCATAGGACCTAAATGGTCAACATGCAACGTGTGTAATGGTACATCACCCTTCGCAATACAATTTAATAAACCTTCTTTTTTCCCAAGTTTTTTTATTGTGTATAATACACTTAATACAACTGCCGATCACCTGCGTTACTTTTCTTAAAAGATGAGGAATGTAAAACTGCTGCTGTATAGTATGCATAGTTTTTTGAACAGAAAAATTACCGCTTTCGTGTGAATTTTTTATAACTTCTTTTTCTAATATTTTTGGTACTACTAATAGATCATTCCCGTTGACGCTCTTATACAGTAAATCACCTTTCATTTCATAGTCTTCATATTGATGTGACTTCAAGATTGTTTTATTGCTTTAATCTGATCATCTGACTGCTGAAGTTTAAGTAATCTAGCTGTGAATTCGGACGAAATAATGAATACGTAGACTGGATATCTGCTTAAAGCATCGACATGTTTCATACGATTGCCTGGGGTGTGTTTTATGGTATAATTAAAATATTGTAAGTACATAATCCGTTGTGCGACGTCTCTCGGAAGGTCAGCTTTGCTTGTAGTTTGTTTAAAGGCTGCACAATCTGTTACAAGTTTGAATTCTTTACCCAAAATATAATGTCTGAATTTTTTAAACGACAAATACGCTGCTTTAACCTCAAGAATATAACTGTGTAAACGACTTTCATTCTGTGACGACTTCTTACTCCAAAAATATATAGGGTGTAGTTTGCCTTCGAATTTTGGAAATAACGTTGCACCGAAACCAAATTTTGATGCATCAGTATGAAGTTCTGTTTCAGCACCTCGACAAAAAATTCTTAGAATCGGTGTTTTTAAAAGGGCTTCTTTCAACTGCTGCATTGCATTTAACTCTTTTTCTTTAATTTCAAATTTGACATCTTTTTTAAGTAGATTTGTTAATGTCAAACCCAAGAATGCTTGCACATCTTTAATATTTTTTGGTACTGGAGAATTCGTAACCGCCTTAGTTTTTGCCTGGTGAAATTGAACCATTTTCAACTATATGACCCAAAAAATCGATCCTAGTCTTCATAAAATGACACTTTGAACATTTAAAATTTAATATATATGAACACTACATATGTTTGTACATGTGTAAATATATACATATGGTTGTTTCGTTGCACTAGCGGTCCACTTTGACAACGGATGTTGTTAAATTTTGACGTTTGTCCTGAAATTTTATTTATTTTCACTTTACTTTCGTCGTACTTGTTAATATTCTTCATAGGTAAACTGCGATACATAGTATGTGTGTATAAAATAAAAAAAAAATTAAATACAAATACAATGAACTCGCAGAAACAAAGAACAAAGAGTGTTCATGCTATCGCCTTTTCCCAGGTTTCCGATTGGTGTTTTTATTATTTTCTTTTTTCTTTAATTACGTTTCATCAATTTGTTGATACTATTTTAGAATTTGAGTGACACAAAGGTAAGGCGTTGCTTCTGAATTTTCGCACATGGAACAGACTCTCCACAGGGGAGACATGTGTTTTGTCATCACAACTTAGACTCATCAGCGTGATAAAGCTGGTCTTTGCATTTTTGCTGGTCTTTCATTTTTTTTCTCAATTGCGTCTGCACAGATAGTTTTTCTCAATACATTTTCAGCAGTCTAATGCCGTACCTTTGCTTAAATTTCCGCATTCAGCCATCACTGGCATTAAATCCGTACAATTGTTGTTTTTATTATTTTTTTTGCAGGAAATCGAAATCGAAAATAACATGATAGGGGTAGAACAATTATTTTTTTTAATTTAAGTTCACATTTGAGAGCTTTCAACTATTGTTCACGTTCACGATAGTCAATGAAACATAAAAAAATCTAATATTTCACGTTTCTAGATCGTCACGTTTCTAGATAATCACGTTTCTAGATATTTACCGCATTACTAAGCAAATAATAATAGTGGGTCGTATGTAGTCTAAACTGTATAGAATTAAAATTAATTTTCCATTCGCTGGCTGACGAGTGGTTTTAAGAGCTAATATGTATGGGCAATTTCGTGTCAAGTGACCCAATTTTTAAAATCGATGTCTTCCGATTTGGATGAAATTTGCACCAAGGTTAGTACTATTGGATAGTAGGCCAGACATAAATTTCCAGTCAAGAACTGCCGGAGTTAGAGGAGGCCAAAGTTGGACATTTTGGTCATACAGGGTTTTTTAAAATGTGTGTAACTTTTCACCTATTGGTCCTAGCAAAAATTTTAGATATTATTTTAGGATATTAGATAGCTATTACTTCAATCTTTCCAAAAATAATTTTTTTAATTTTAAAAAAATTGTTTTTAATTTTTTTTAATTAAATTTTTTTTTAATTTTTTTTCAAAATGGGCCCATTTTTTTTTTTTGCTCAAAAGAAAGCTTATACAATTTCCTTTAAGGCCTTTATAATCGCTTAATGGGGCGAGTGGGATATCTATCAAAAAATTATTTTTTAATTCAAGAATAAGATTTTTCAATATTATTTCAATATTTTATTTATTACTTATAATACGAAATACCAATAGTAATAAAAAATTTAATAAAATTAATATATAAATTTTGAAATTGCCAATCTTTCGTCCTTCTTATTTATTGCCTTCATTTTCTGCTTTTTTCCCCTTCTTCTCGTTTGAAAGTGTGTGAAGCCCATGCTCTGCAACCAAGTTTTTAGCAATTCTTGCTCAAAAAGCTTCTCAAACCAACTTTGTTGCCACTTTTCATTACAATTCTATTTACTCTCAGAGTTTTTTTCAGAATATTGCTAAGAAGAAATCGCAGAAGAACTATTTTTTATATTTCGTTTTGTTCGAGATGTCCGACATAGGACTTGAACTCCGATCACACGTCTCACTATCTACCGGACAACTACTTTACAAAATATGCTTTACTTAAAATATAATTAATTGTTTTCAATACCTGTTGTTTCAGCTTTCTTTTATTGGCTAAAAGCAAATTTTAATAAATGAAAAATTTTTATTTTTGAAATAATTTACTTAAAAGAAATATCATTACCTAAGAACATAAAAATGAATAAACTTTATTATTCTTTTTGTCCATGATAGCGTGCAGGAGATTTCGCATCGCTTCAGTCGTGCGCAGACCACAACTTGTCGAATTTTGCGCCTGGGCCAATAATCTAACCCGAGGCAATAACGTGTGTTGGCAGAATGGTCTCTTGGGCGATTTGATCCATTTAGATCAAAGCGAACATAACTCATATCATCGGTCTAATTTAGATTTATACAACAGGAATATGGAAAATTGGACATTCCGATGCGGTCTACCCAGAAAAGCCGTGGCGGATATTTGAATGAAGTTGTAAATATTTCACACATAATCTCAATAAGTTTTTCAAATGAAAATTTATTGACGATATTTTATGCTCTCTTTGTATATAATTTATTAAAAAACAATGGGTTTTTGTTTATTTTATTTCAAAACAAAATCCGCAAATGTTATTTGCGTCCGCATATATTTAGAACTTTTTTATAAAAGACTATAATCTTATAACGTTTTAAAATATTAATCTTGTTATTATGCAGCAATTCACCACACCGCACATAGGAAACTTTAATTATTAAAATGAATTGAACAAAAATCAAGTAACTATGAAAGAACTTGTATTTGAATCTTCAATCATTCCTGCGTCAAAATCCGAAAAATTTAACAAATAACTTAAAAATTAATGACGAATATTTCAGTAATTTATATACTCATCTAAAATGATTCAATAATTGAATAATAAAATTTGTAAAGTATATCCTGGCTAAAAATCCGGAATATATTTAACAATACAATTGTGTACATTAATTTGGGAAAATGTGGCCACAATAGTTCTATAATGTTACAATACACGGGATTTGGTTGAAATGGCAGCTTTTTTAAGTATGATTCCGAAGTTTTATTTTCGACGCTGGTATATGGTAACTATTCGTAGTATCTGGTTTCAACATCTGTGAATTTTTTCCATAAAATTAACTACTTCTCTATCTTGAAAATTATTTTCTGTAGTTATGTAGCATGCTGTGCGCTTTTCAAAAAATCACTTTCATTGATAAGCTTTCGGATGATAAAAATGACTTTCCAATAGATTCTTAATTTTATGTAATAAAATTTAGTTTCAATTTACTTATTCGTCGTTTATGCCACACTCTGTTGAATGCGTGAGAAAAGTCTATGTAATGAAATTATATTAGTTTAGGAGGGTTTGTTAAATACTGACGTCTGAAGCCAAATAGTTGGAACACTTCATTTCACATTTATTAATGGTTGTGTTAGGCATCAGTAGTTTTTTTATTTTATTTATTTATTTATTTATTCAATTAAATTCAACTAACATACAATTTGATTATTTAGCCTCAGCGCCATATGGGCATTATTGAAGCAAGTTGGCAGTTTCAGTTATACTGACTAAAATTATTAATTTAATACTTCATATACAACAACAAATAAAGATAGGTATAATAATAATAAAAAAAAATATATATATATATTAATATAATATATAATATAATAATATTAAAAATTATGGCTAATTATAAACTTAGGTAAAGCATTAGATATTTTAAATTTTCATATGCATTTGGATATAAAATATTTTAAGTTAATTACCTACATAGCAAGCTTTCCAAGTTTTCAAATATATATTTTCTTAGTTCCTTTTTAAAGACTGACAAGCTATTTATTGATTTTAACCTTAAAGGTAATTTATTATATTCAAGACTTCCAATATGTTCAATCCGCTGCCTGGTTGTTTCTAACCTGCACCTAGCGGTATGTAAATTGCCTTGATTCCTTGTATTGAAAAGTGTTTGATTCTGAGAAAAAGTAACTGATCTATATCCTATGTTCCGTATGGATTTAAACATATATATTAACAGCTGGTATGTATATCGTCCACAAAAAGGCATAATGTTTTTACAAATATCTCTATAAAGTAATAAAGTGGGGTATCGTAGCGGTAAATTATAAATTGTCTTCAATGCTCTATTCTGCATCACCTGCAATGATTTTAATTCACTTGTGTTTCTAAATCCATATATTATTGCCATATAGTTTATGTGACTTTGTACTAAAGACTGGTAAATCATCAATTTTGTTTTCAGATTAAGTTTATTTATCATTTTAAATAAAACCCCAACGGCTGGTGCAATTCTTGATTTTACCTCATTAATGTGTAGATTCCATGCCATATTACTTTGCAATATAATTCCTAAATATTTTACTCTATCTGTTTCCAAAATCAAATTTTCACCGACTTGAATCGCAAAGCTATTATCCTGCACACGTGTACATGGTCTAAATCTGATTAATTTGATCTTATCCGCATTCAGCTTAAACCTATTAAGACGAACATATTCAAGAATTAGAGCAACGTCGCGTTCCATATACGTTTTCAAAACCAAATCGTACTTATAAGGATAAAATAAACAAACATCATCAGCAAACATATACAATTTACCAGCTGTAAGTTAGAAAGGTCTTTCAAATAGATAGAAATAAGCAGAGGACCCAAACAACTACCCTGAGGTACGCCACTTTGAACATCCAACATGTTACTTTTTCTTCACCAATCTGAACGATTTGTTTTCTATTCCTAAGAAAATTCTCAAACAGTCTGAATTCCTTTCCCATAATACCATAAAACATCAATTTCCGCAACATTATATCATATCAACGAGATCAAAAGCCTTACTAAAGTCCAAAAATAGCCCTGAACCCCACTAGAACCTCTATCCAATTTGTCACAAATGAAGTTTACAGCATTCAAAACTACCTCTTCCGTATTACATCCCTTTCTAAACCCAAATTGATATTTGTACATTAAATTATTACTATCCAAATACGAAAACAGTCTCTCATGGATGATCTTTTCAAAAATTTTATCAATAATTGGCAGTAGGGAAACTGGACGAAAATCACTAGCTTCAGAAGCATTCGCAACTTTTGGTATGGGAACAATTTTGCTTATCTTTAAACAATCAGGATATATGGACGAATTTATTATTTTATTAAGAATACATGTTAACACGGGAGCTAGTATATCATTACAGTTGTATATTGCCTTTGCAGAAATATTATCATACCCCACAGATTTATTTAAGTTCAAATTATTAACAACAGAATTTATATGTTCAACAGAAATCTGCTCAAGGTTAAAGCGGAAAGAAGACTGACGTAAAGTACGTAGTGAATTGCAACTATCTTCCGGATACGTTTGAGTTCGCAGCCTTAAATTTGCCACAGACTGAATAAAATATTGGTTAAGAATATTTGCCTTTGTTCGCCCATTTTCTATTAGCTCACCATCATATATGAGATTGAGATCTTTCTTTCTATGTCTTCCAAGAGAAGTGTTTATAAAATTCCAGGTCTTCTTCGGATCATTATTAAATTTCTCCAAACAATCATGGTAATAGTTTACCCTGGATGACTTATTAGCCAGTTTTATAACTTGTCCTAATCTTTTCAACAACATATCATACTTATTGCTCCTGGTCTTTCTCATTTTCGCTAAAATTTTGTGTTTATATAATATTAAAATTTGAAGATTTCTGTTTATCCAAGGAGCAATTTTAAATCTCACTAGCCTTTCATATTCATGTGTTTTTGTCGACTCCCTAATTGCATTCCCAATGCAACTTATTACGTTGCCAGTTAAAACCGAAGTGTCATTAACATTCACAATTGAGTTCAAACCTCCATTCAACAATTCCCTAACTTTTCTATAGTCACAAATAACCTTTCTCTCAATAATTCTATCTTCCGGAACAAATTCAGCCTGTATTTTACAACAGATTATATTGTGATCAGTTAGCGAACACTCCACTGAATCTACTGAAATTCGACCAAAAGTATTACTAAACACTTGATCAATAGAAGTTTTACTTAACGGCCTCGTTACTAAAGTATGACAATTGTGACAATCATAGTTCAAAAATAAATTCGATAAAATATAAAAATTAGGATTATTCAATACATCAATATTCGTATCTCCAACTACAACCAACGGTTGCCGATTAATGGAGCTAATTATTCCTTCAACAATACCCATAAAATCAGAAATTATGCATTTTTGTGAACGATAAATTGATAATATTCTCAAACAATTACCATTTATTCTAAAGTTGTTAATTGATATTAATATATAATCTACGAAATTCTCACTACAACAATTTTCTACATTGAATTGTAGTTTATCACTTACATACAGTGAAGTGCCTCCATATCCATCAGTTCTACAACAATTAACGCTCTTATACCCATAAATTGAATAAAGATCAGTTAATTTTTTGTCAAACCAAGTTTCCTGTATTGCTATTATGTCAGGTAGCCTTGAAAAACGTGCTATTAAGGATTTAAATTTATTAAATTTTGTTTACGCTAATTATATTGAAATAAAAACTTTTAAAATTGGTAATGTATTTATTATAATTAGAAATATTAAGAAAATATTGATTATTCATTTGTTTTTCTTTATCCATAATAATAAGAATAATAATGTAATATAATTATAAGACAGTATTCAAAAAGAAAACTATTCCAAGTTGTCAAAATCATCAGCTTCATCATTTCCAAATGCTCGCTTGGCAGCTACATTGTGTTCCCGTGATATACGCAGAAAATTACCTTTTGTCGCTGATTTTAATAACAACTGATCTATTTCCTCTTCGGATCTAATTATCTGAGGCTTAGAAGTATCAGTTTTCTTGGAGAAAACTTTGCCGTTTTTTGCATACACCCAGTTGAAGCCAATATTCTTTGGAGTTTTAGCATACTTCAGTAGCTCTAAAGACTCTCTACTAAGGAAATCATGAACATAAACGTCCTTGTGATCTGTTTTCAATTTTGGCCTTGCAGCCATTAATTTATCTTTCAACGTTTTTGATGTAAATTTTACAACAATAGATTTTTTTTTGTTGGTGCCATTCTTGTTTTTATAGGGCATAAAGTACGCATCATCAATCTGTTCTGGCTGCATTTCTACACCCACACTTTTTGTTAAATTAACAATAGAGTCAATAGCAGAAACACCATCAGCTACAGTTAGTCCCTTTACAATGCAGTTATTCTTTACACCCATATTATTAAGATATTTTAAAGATGCTTTTAAGTTACTAATTTCCATTTTTAGAGAACAATTTTCTTTTTGTACTTCACTCAATTCTTTTTTTGTTGCAGATAAATCTTTTAAAATAACATCATATTGTTTTGCCATGAAATTTATTGATTCCTGAATTTCAGACAGCTGATCCAGCTTATTAAGTTTTGCTTTGATTTCATGTAGTTCAATTTTAATATTTCCTTCTTCTTCTCTTTCACATAAGTGACAAATAAACACTTCTCTCTCATTTTTAATTAGATACTCAAAATCAGTTTTACTCAGTTTAGTACACTGCAAATGGTAATTTTTGGCGCACTTATCACATTCTATAAAATCATCAGTCTCCTCTTTTATATTTCTTTTACATTGCAAACAGACTATTTTTGGTTTATTTAAACTTTTTCGACCTTTTCCAGCCATCTTTCAACAAATTATTATAAAAAAACAAGTAGTTTTTTACATAAATAAATTTGTAACTTTATTTATTGTGTTTTAATGAAGTAAAAACAATTAGAATATAAATATGCTTTAGCACTATCAAAATTTATGTCTTTTTCACAAGTTCTCTAAATAATTCGGAAACTGTTACATTAATAGGACTATTTGGAATGATCTTCGCTAGGTTTAAGTATAAGTTCATTAAGTTCACTTTTCAATACAGATGTTTCACAGACGCGCCCCACAAAAATCGATTTGTGTTTGATGTACAAATGCGGCACTAGATTTAATTTGTCAGTAGGACCACGTCCAAATCGGACACAAAAAACAGTCTCTGGCCAATTTTTTGAGCACTCAAAAGTTGTCAACTGTTGGAATTTTTTCTTGTGACCCAATACCTCAGTTGGCCCCTCGAGATATTAGATTTAAAGAAACTTCTGTATTTTATACTCGTCATTCCATAACAAGTCAGAGGATCACAGAAGTAAACAATCTGACGCGCAACTGTTTGAAATTGCTTGTGTTAAAGTTGAAATTAGTTTCCTAATTGACGCATGATCCGATTCGTACAACTTAAGGTTTTTTGATTATTGGTCTTGTTGGGGAAACAATTGAATGAATATGAAAAAAATATACAATAATATGTAGAGAAGATATAATAATACACAAAGCCTGTATAAAAATCTCACTACCACAGGTTTTAAGCATAATTTAGAAAATAATGTAGTGACGTTTTGTTCTTTAACCCTTTGAATTTTGAAAGTTGAAAAAACCATGAAACTTATAAATTTTCATTTTTATATTGTGCTTCTGATGAAAGACTTCTTATATACCCATAGAAAATTATGTTTTGAACACTAACCGCATAAAAAATGTGAACCAATGAATTGCTACGAAACTAGTGTTTAATTGTTAATATGTTCATGGTAACGTTCGCTATGTCGTGCTTGGCGCTACTTTATTGACCTCAACTCCAATTCTTCCATTTTGAGCAATAACAAGCTATCGTGCGATATAGTGATTTACTGACTACAACGTTACGATTTTCGTTTTCCGGATGGAGTACTGTACATAAGTCGTACCAAACAGTAAATAACGCAGTAGATAGTGTAAGTAATGTATGAATGAAGTAATTATATCGTAAATAATGTAAGTGTAAGTAATGTCGTATGTACAGATACCGTTCACATATATTGTGTTTTAGGTGCGACGCAATAGATTATTTGAAATATCTCACAATATTGCTTCAAATTACTACGCGTCGTAGTTACGTTCTAAAAACACAATACGCAAATTGAAACGACGTAAAGAGATTAAGATTTTTTATAGTAAACCATATAAAGATCGAAGATATGTAGGTTCCAGGGTTACGAAAACACTACTTTTTAAGAAGAAAATTCAACAAAGTAAACAAAAAAAAATTATGTTTAATTTTATTGCAAAAACAAAAAACAAATTGGAAAATTATTTACCTTTTTTGTAAACAGAAACACCTCGTGAAAATTCAAAAAAAAATAATTATTCTCCTTAAAAAACCACAACACACTTGAAACTGAAAACTGAACTCTAAAATTAGAAAAACGGTGTGAAAATAAAAATATTAAAATTGCGTTTACTTTCAGTAAGTAAGAGAATCCCACTGTTTTGATGGCATGGCGCAATTAGAAACAGAAGTCGTGACATCTTTTAGAAAAAAATTTCAAAAAATTAAAAAAAAAAATTAAATTTTCAAAACAACGCAACTTCGAAAATCTAACAAGGCATAGAGAAAATTAGTATTAAATCAGCAGCGACGCAACTTCGAAAATCGTGAAACGAAACGACGCAAAGCGGGGTATTTTGTATTTTGTTATTAAAGTTGTTGTTGTCTTTATTTTTCATATAAAAGCAGCAACAATGATACTTCAACTTAACACAGTAACGAGGCAGACAATAATGAACAACTTATGCCAGAGCATCAGATGCCGTTAGGAAAAGGCTAAAGGGATTGAATAATTGCAGAATAAAAAGGGATTAGAATGAATAGAACTGTTGAAAACAAAAACAAAATATTAAAACAATGTTAATACACACAGAAATAAAAACTGGATGTGTAAACACTGAATGGCAAAAACTTTCTCTCAAGAGCTATTAACAGAAACTAGACTCTGGAGAGTTTATTGCTGTTTTATTTTCTCTCCTTTTTGCTTTAATTAACTCTCAAAGGTGAAACAACAATAAAATTAAGATTAATTGTTTTAAACACCAACCGATACAATAAAAGTGGCAGAAACTTAAGAGCTGTAATACAATTATGTAATTATTTTTATTTTGGATCGAAAATTATAATTGCAAAGCTTTCCTTATCAGATGATATTAATAATGAATAGAGCATTCACTGGAATTGACCATGAATAATTAATTTGATTAAAAATAAAAGTTTTACCCTTTGTTTCTGTTACAATTTATTTTATTTTATTTTTACATAAGGAACACATTTGCATTGGTAGGGTAAATGTACCAGTAGTCGGCAGTTTTATTTTTTTCTCTTTTTCAAACTGGTCTGATTAGAAGTGGGAAAGTATTATTGAGATGATGTTCAGTTATTACAATATTGTGATTAGTTTAGTTTTAGATCCATTTACCAACTTTGAACATTAAAATAGCAAATTATAAGTCATTTCCATATTTTGTTTAAATCATCGATTGTTCCAGTGCTCGGCACATGTGTTCCTAAGTTCGGCAAAAAATTATCCTATTGTCGGCATTAAAATATTTGTTAAAGAAAAGGTAACGTCATATAGAATTTCAAATTATTTTTATTTAAAATTAAAGTTACTTATTCCACGTTTAATTATGAGATCTATTCATATCTTAAAAAAACTAATAATTTACTATTAAAAAAACTTTAAAAGTAATTGTAATTCAAATCAATTGTGTTCAGTGGCCAATGCTTCCGAATGGTTTAGAACACATTTGGTGTAGTCAACGTTTTCAGGATTTAGAGGATATAAACCACATTTTCTAAACCCATTTTTAAGTGTGTCTTCCAAATCATTAAGTAGTGGGCAAAACGTAGACTTTGAAACTACTTTGTTATTATTTTCAGGCTTTAACTGCCACTCCCTTACGGTTTTCTTCCATTCTGTTTTAAGCGGCTTAAACACGCTAACATACGCAGGCTGCATAATATGGGTGGTGTTAGGAGGATAGGCATACAAAATAATGCCATTCTCTTCGCAAAACTTGCTTAGTTCTAACGTCATGTGGGATTTATTACCATCCACAAACAACAAAATTGGCCGCTGAACATTGTGCTCATTAAGCCAACTAGCGACACCGTTGGCGATGTATTCAAAGAAGGTCTCACTAATCATCAATCCCGTTTCAGATTTGCCTAAAAACCAATTTTCCGGCAAACTATTTACTACATCTTTAGGTGGTCGCACATATGGAAAGACAACCATTTCGGCCAGTATCTGACCGTTTGCTGAGAAAACCAGCAGCACTGTTATTGTTTCCTTTTCATTTCCCTTTTGGATACTGAACACATTTCTATATCCTTTTGGGGCCAGGACTTTTCCGGTTTTAGGGCATAAACTAAAGCTGGTTTCATCTCCGTTAAATATTCGCGATGGATCATTCAAAATGTCAAAAGCGTTTTGCTCTGTCAGGAAAGTTTTTAATTCATTGAACCATTTTTTAATGTATTCTTCCGTTATCACCGCTCGTCCTTTACTTATTCCTTCCGCTTCTCTAAGGGTTAGACTGGGATATCGCTTCAAAACATATAGGTACCACTTTCTTCCTGGGCGACCATTTAGAAACGGTGTGGGTCTTTGATCATCTACTATTATCGCTTGAACTGTATTTATCAAGTCTTCAGCTTTTAATGGGAATGCAGACTTTGCAAGATCTTTGCACCATTTCTCAATGCGTTCCTCTTCTGATTCAGTCAAGACTGTTTGTGGACCCATTTTTCTGGCATCATCAGAAACACGGCCATGTATTCTGTCCTGTATGGTGGACGCAGGACGCCATAATTTTTGCTTGCACCCAATATTGTAGATGTGCCATTTCTTACTTCCATTAAAGCACATTTTAGGGACTCTTGGGAGTATTGGTGTAAGAGCCTTTTTCCGTTTGTGGACATATTAATGAATGATGCCTACTGAACCACGAATTTTCGTCCTGTTATAGCACTTCTAGTTATATAAATGTAAGATTGCCGACTTTAGATCACTCATGTCCTATTCTCGGCAGGTCCCAGTGTATTCAATATAAACTATGCCGACTATTGGGTAAATCAAGTTTTTACTCATTTTTCTTTAAAGAAACAGCAAGAGCGATGATTTCTAAACCATTTTATAAAATTTGAGTTTAACCTAAGCAAAAACCCAATTTCCAGTAGTCGGCACCCCCCTGCCGACAATTGGAAATCACATAATTTTTTGTTCCTAATGCCGGCAGCAATAAAAATTATAAAAAAAATATCAATTTCCTTAATTTTTTACACTTAATTTAATATTTTAACTACTTTCTTACATTAAAATCAATTACTTTCTTCAAAAACACTTAATTTAATGTAAATATTTACTTGTTTAAGGAGGCACCTAAACTAAAATTTTTTTAAAAAAATTTGGCACTATTGCACTTGTTGAAAAACCATCACTGAATTTGGACAAAAATTGACAAAATTCTTCATCCCACTGAAATTTACTCATTTCATAAGAAAAGAAAACTATTTTTTCTACCAAAATCAGTTTTAACTTTAATAAATAATGTTCTCTTTTCTTATTTATTTGCATTTTTTACAAAAACTGCCGACTACTGGTACATGCAGACAGGTACGTTTACCCTATATGCGGCCGTTTGCGGTGTAGATTTTAAAATTCATTAACTATACAACCCTAGTTTCGTAGTCCGACATCGATATTTGAGTATTATCTGAGAGCGGGTAGATGCCCTCAGTGCATTTTTCTGTATCTGGAGAATTTCATTGTTTTCTATTAAAAAAAATGTAGAAAAAAACATAAAAATTTTATGTTTCGGTATGAATTGCCATCCATACCACCCATTTTAGTTTCTGATATACAGACCTGCTAGGTGTGATTGGTATGTAGATAAGAAAAGAATCATTTGATTGCATATTTTCAGGTTTTATGTTCTCTATATATTTCATTCGAGATACATATGTTTGTACTCCACTGCAAGAGCCCAAAGGACTTTGTTAAAGTATACAAAAATGGTTTGTTATATACTCTTACACTTGTTTACTTGAATACCCTACTCATGCATATGCATCGCATATCCACACTTCAAAAGCAAAATTGATTAATAAATTTTTATCCTTCCACAGTACGACCATTACAAAAATATGTTAGTATGTACTCGTATATCATAATTATTACTACTTTATGCATCCATGTGCTAGTGTTTATAAACAAAAGTTAATGCTATGCTAGTGCTGACGAGTTGAAATCTTGTGGGCAATCCTTTTGTGCTTAGTAAAGGTCAGTTAAGAGGTACTTTGCGTACGACATGTCAAGTTTTTTTGCAGGAGAGGGAATGACATTAAGGGAAAATACGGGTGGAAATTTGGTAGTCGTAAGATTCTTCGCATTTTTTCTAACTATTGAAAAAACCATCACCCTAAATTGGGTTAAGGTTGACTATACAATTATCGTGTAAATTTTCTCAAGTTGTTTTTCAACTCTTCTTTGCTTTGTAGCAGAGGTCAGCAATGAGTATTCAGAACGATGAGTAGATTCGAATCATACTTATAATTTCTGATACTTATACGCACTCATACTTATTTTAATGTCATACTCCTACTATTCATATTCAAAGTTTGAAATACTCATGGTACTCATACTTAACAACACGCATGATGTTATTGATTTCGACTCTCCATGACTCATCGTATACACGAATCACAAAATAAGTATGATTCGCGTACAAACACAATACAATACTCACAAGAAGGTTGTGTGTTTGCTCTACTTACTGTCCTTATCTTTTTTGCTTATGTGTCTTCTTTCTTTGTAAACGCAACAACTAAGACTGTAAATTTTGATGAATGATTTGAATCACTCGAATCATTTATAAGTATTATAAGTATTTTTCTAAATTTATGAATCTGAATGAGTAGGCCTATGAATCAAACATATTTCGAATGTTATGAGTTTGATGTCAACGTTGTATTCATACTCATTGCAACTTGTACTTATAAATCAATCTTGTACTGAGTACGACTGAATCAGATTACATAGTTGGATTTCAATACTGTTGACTCACTCATACTCAAAATTTCATCAGTACTTATGAGTAGCGAAAAAGCGATTCATTGCTGATCTCTCCTTTGTAGCCCTTAACCAAAAATATATTTTTAGGATATTTACTGAATTTTTTCCTTATAATGAGTAGTGACGACTCCTAATTTATGGCTCATATGATAGTTGAGACCTGATAAGTAATTAACGTCAGCCTTACAATATGTCTCGTAATACAGCACGCTAAGATGATGATGTTAGGTTTTTTTATATAAACTTTAAACCAATACTTTCACTACAGTTTGACCACTTGTTCTAAATTTTTTAATGCAGCCTTCACCTTTTCTTCCTCACCAATATCTGTACTCTTAAGCGTCTATTACACGATCGAACTTCTCCTGTCGACACTACCTTATGGCCAACTTTTCATACCGTTTATTAGTGCAAAATTCGTTTTTGCAAACTTGAACAGAAAACTTGTTTTAGAATTAAATGATGTTTGTTGGAGTCGATCTTTCTGAAGATCAGAGGAATTCCTAAATGGAATACCTATAGGAAAGTCGATAGCCATAATGAAAATGCTTATATTAAACTGGATTCGAACAAAGACTGCTCGGGTTAGTAGTCCGATTAGTTACAGTTTGATATAAAATGTGAAACAATTTTATAAATCAGAATAGACAATTTTTAAAATTTTAGCTTAAAATTGCTTCGTATATTTAAAAAAATTTGTTCTCTATTCATGGATTTACTATTTAGCTGCATAATTTCTATCGCTAATCTTAAATCTAAATATTCATACTTGTTTTACGAAAGCGTCGTAGCCTAGAGGGTCAGTAGTGTTAGATTACCGCACGAGAGGTCAAAAATTAAAATAATTCTCTCACCAGTTTTCTGAGAGTAACAAATTACCATGAAAAATCATCTCAAATTTGAAGACTCAATTCGTTGTCACACAATAGGTCTGGCCACTCACAAATAATAATCACACGTAATCCTTACTAAAGAGTTAAATTGGCAATAATGCGTATGTATATACTGGTATGTAAGTTTATAAATCAGAATTTTAGAATGTCTGAAGACCATTCTTACCGACAGTACAGTAGTCTTAAGATTACGTTAAAGTTAGGTTAAACTGACAGTAGCCTCAATGAGCACAGTTCAATACGTTCCTATAGTCCTGCTGTAACACCGATTCAGTCATACAATTTTAGCTTCTGGTTGGCATCTCCCAACCAACCGTCTTTTCTTTGTGACAAAATTTTGAGTGTCAAAGAATTCTTCTTATGCGCCGGAAGATGTTCTCAGGTCTCCACTTCTTCCTCGTCGTTGCAGCTTCTACAGAAGTCCTTATGAGGTATTGCCAATCTCCTGGCGTGAACAATCAGATACTAATGTCACGTTATCATTGCTGTGAGGTTCCTCAGATGGAATCAAAGCCTGTTCTACATATATCCATTTTGGGTTGGATCATGTTGGTTATTTGTTTAGTGCAGTTGTTCTGAAAAGATTCCCTCTTCAATCTACATCCATCAGTGAAAACTTAAATGACGCTGCCTGACAGTAGTAAAATTTTTAAAGCATATTCAGATATCGTGTAGTCGATAGCTACATTCAGATCAACCATACCCGCGACTTTGGGATCTGTACTCCATACTCTTAACGCCCTCAGTCTCACTATAGCGCCAATTGTTTCACCAACATGTCTGGTGGTAGCCAGATTATTAAACAGTGTCTTGGCAACTGCTAATATACACAAATACACTCAAGCCGAGTTCGAAGATTCCTTTTCTCTAAAGTTAATTAATTTGATTATAGAGTTGTATAGCCAGTACAGATTTTTAGAGCTAACAGCTCAATGCAGGCCTACTGTTTTCTTACAACAATAAATAGCAGAAGCCATTAGTGGTTCTGGGTTGTGTGTTCAAGTTCCACAAGTGTCTTAAAATGATGTATTAATTTGTACATCAAATAACATGTTAAAGATTAATGCTACAAATAACAACTACGCATTATATTTTACAAACTTTTGCGTGAAAGGATTGAATATTGCAAATCACTTTTCGATTTTTAATTGACATAGTTTTCCTATTTTAATTACCCAATGGAGTTGGTTTTTCTATTATAAAATCTTTGTATGTGAGAGAGAACTAGAAAAATGTAAAATATTTTTCATTGCTGAAATATCTCTACAGCAATACAAACATACAAATACCAAGTAATTTTTCTCTTTTAATTTCAATCTTTTTTTTAATCAACTCATGGTTTTGACTCAGGTGCTAGAAATAAATTAAATAAATTTCGAAAATAGATTCAAGTCATTGTAAAAACAAATGCATATGCATGGCTAAATATGTGATTGGGTATTTTATTTGGATTTCATTTAAAGTTTCAACAGAAATAAACATTTTTTATAAATTCACAAATTGGCTTAATTTTGGGTGAAAATATAAAAATTTGTTATTAAAATGAATACCAGGCATATGTAATGCATTTAGGTGTATAAGAAGTTCAATTCCACAATACTTTTAACTCAACCATGTAGTACACCTAACACGACCATACATAATTGGTCATTACAACTCTTCAGCTGCTTCATTTTTATCGACGTTTCGCTGGCTTGCGTCAGAATTTAACACGAAGGACTGATATATAAGTTTAAGTTCTAATATCTTACCTAAGTTCCCTAAACCTATTTTACCTAGAAAAGATTGGATTAAATTTACAAGACTGAGAGTCGGTCACTGCTTATTCTCTTGTAGACATGTTATTGAAAAGAATACACCACCACTTTGTGATTGCGGTCAAAATCTGAATGTTTCTCAAATATTTAATAAATGAAGATTATTTCATCAACATCGAATTAGAAATATTAGAATTAGAATAAGAGCAAAATAAACGGAATCGAAATCCCGGAAAGTAAACATGATTTTGAGAAAGTCAAGGGGCTTTTAAATGAAATTAACTTATATAACTTGATTTAAATCTTTGTGACAAATTATAATTAAGATAGAATATAAGTTTTTGGATTGTATAAAAGCCTATATAACCTTTTAGTGTTGGGGCTTAATAAATAAATAAGTTTAAGCTAAATTACCCTAACAATATCTTGCCCAAATTTTTGGGTGCATATGCCGATGAGCAGTCATACGCACTTTTTTACCGCTGCTGCTGACACTGTTTTTACAAGCACACACGAGAATCCACACGAAACTTCTCGAACAATGAACAAATATTTCAACTAAAAAATGGTAAAACCAGCGGAAAATAAAAGTTAGTGGACTAATACGTGTTCTGGCAACATTACGAATAAAAACATGCACCTCCGTGCATTATCTTGGATTCTTTCTGACAATTATCTAACATGGAAATTCCATTAAATTGACAAATATTCCGAGAAGTATCCGAAAAAGGTCATATTTTACCCAAATCCCTTAGCTCACAAGATCCTAGAGTGTCGGGATCACAATCGTTTCAAAAAGAGATCTCAACATGACGTCGAACTTCGGAAGCAGAACTTATGCCTGGTGTTTTCCGGGACTAATATTTTTTTTATTCTTGACTTAAAATTTTAACACTTATTGTTTGTTCAGTTCTTTGAAGATACAATAAATAGATAATGAAATTATAAAATTATTCGATTTGATGGAACATAAAAATTATAATCAAAATGAGCGCAAATAACAAAACTGACAAAAAAAATTCGTTTGACGTCACAGCTGATTGTTGACATGCATATGATTGCAAAAGTTTGCGGGAATATTTTCTAAAAATATTAGACAATTATGATCAACTCGATATGTGGTCGAGCAAAAATGAATGATAATTTTTTGGCTATATAATCGAATGGATGCCGGTCAAAAAGAAAAAAATATTCGAATTCATGAAAACGTTTCATTAAATGCACAAATCGTATGGAATTTTCTGCTTATGAGCGAATGCAAGGCATGTTTTATACGTAAGAAACCTTATATATCGGAAAATTTTATAAAACCACGTTTAAATTATTTCTCAAAATATGTATGTTAATAAGTCAAATGACTTATAATTGTTATATTTACATACAAGTGTAAATTTAACATTTTTTGATCAGTTGGTAGACGATTTGTGTAGAAAACACTGGGTTGCGTTTGAAAACATTAAAACAACCGTAGAATATGGAGATAGTTTGGTGGGGGTGTGAGTTGCAATGGCCACTGTAAGGGCTTCAAGTCTAATGTTTATTGAAATATTTTAACAGAAAATATTAAAATGATAGATATGAATTTGACCATACAGTATCATACACTGTACCTACGATACGATAATGATCTGAATCAAGTATCTAGAGTATACAATATTGAAAATGTAATATCTAACCAACCCAGATTTAAATACAATGAAGCATTTTGAGCAACATTTTAAAAGGCAACAATTTGGCAGTATACAATCACTAATAACCATGGACATAGAAGTGTGGAATATTAGTTTTTTCTATGTAAAATAGTGCAGATGTTTTTGTCGCCAAACGTTATCAAACCCATCTTTACTGTACGGACAATTGTTTGAGTTACCTTAACAAATATACAAAACTTTTTAAAACAATGTTTTGTATTCAATTATTATGAGCACAAATTAAACGTTAAAAATTTTTATTTTATCCTCCTAAACTCCAGGTACAGATATTTACGTACATTTATATCGAGTACTGTCACCATGGAGTCAATAATAAGAGCTTTTTGTATTCTCCATGATATTTGGTTTCCATAAATAGCAACAGGAATGCTTTATTTATGTACTAAAAGATATAAAATATATAAAAAGTGTCCAAAACCAAAGGCTTCATGATCGGGTTTTAAGATGGTTTCAGCCGCCTAGGTATACAAAATGTTTGCGAGTGTATATGTAAGACGTGAATTTTACTACTAATCGCTGGCATTGTTAGCCTTCGTTTTTCTTATATTTCACTTATTATTGGACCGGCAACTCCTAAAACGTCTGATTTGTTATTCTTCTTTGTTCTATCTTCCATGGATTTTCTATGTTGTTTGTTATTCTAATCCCGTTTTTTGTTATTGATCCCGGTTACCTCTATTCTCGTAATTTTCTTGTTGTTTAACTATTTTCATTCTGGGTAATCGTAATTTCCGAGTTATTTTTGTTATTCTTGATTTTATTGTTTTTTTTTTTTTTTAATAAATATTTAGTGCGAAACATCCCCAAACCATAACGGAGCCACCACCGTGCTTAACGCTGCACTGAATATTTTGTTCATAGAATTCCTTATTCTTTTTTCTCCAAATTTTTCTATGTTTTTCTCCACCAAAAATCTCAAACTTACTCTCATCGGTGAAGAGAACAGTTTTCCAAAAGTTATAGTCCTTCGTTTCATACATTTTAACGTAATCCAAACGCTTCTTTTTATTTACTTTTGAAATGAAAGGCTTTTTCCTTGGACGTCTGACATGAAATCCATGTCTGTGTAATATGCATCTTATGGTACAGCTGCTAACTTGCTTCTCAGAGTCGGAACTGATATCTTTGGCAATTTGCACAGCACTAGAACTTGGATTATTCTTGACTAATGGAACAATCCTCCTATCATCTCTTTCGCTTAATATTTTTGGACGACCTGTTCGCTGTCATTTTTTTAAAATATTTTATTTTTTCGATTTTTTTAAAATTTTTTGATTTGTCCACAATTTTTTTACGGAAGTATGATGCCTTCCTATAAACTTTGCAATTTCACGGAAAGATTCGCCTTTTTCTCTTAAATCTATTATAATTTCTATTGAAATTTCGGTTCTCATCTTTGCAAAATAATTGGTGGAACTTTAATGACACTTTCACGATAAAGATCATTGACTAATTAAACGAAATAATTCTTTTCTGATCATTCTCGTTAAATTTATCACAAATTTAGCAGTAAATGTAACGGTTTTAGTAAATAACAAAACTGGAAGGAGTGTGTATACTGACTTTTGCTGCGTAATTTTAAGAGATTTTTATTTATAATTACAATAAAATATATTGTTGTTGTAATTTAAAAAAAATTGTTAGTGGTCAAGCTGCAATAAAGTATTCTCTTAAATTTGAATGGAAGAATTATTGAGGAGCAAAAATTTTCCTCGTAATATAAGAAACTATAAAAATATATCCAGTGTTGACTCACTTTTGATTCTCATAGTATATATGATTGTTTTTATGTACTGAGTGTCTGTCATCTATTTTGAATTTATTAATTTGTAAACAAGAAAAATGGAGGATAAATTAACTGAAAACACTCGTCTTGTGTTGAAGATTTTTGTAGGTCTTAACAGCACAAAATATCACATATGTAAACTCATAAATTTATAATTAATGCCATAAATTCTTTTAAAATTACAATTTGATTATCTGTTTTTCCTAAAAATGTTCTTGTTCGCTTGTTTGTTGTTTACAACAACAGCTGATCAAAACAAAAAACCAGTCACATAAAACGCATTGTGTGTAACTTGCAATAAAAACGGCATAGAATGCAAGAATAGCATGTAACGCAAGGCGCATGAAACGTATGGTATGGACTTCCGGCTTTAGCCTTTGACCTTTTTCGTATTGCAAAAGTTTCTATCACATTCCACTCAACCCACTGTAGCTTTATTCCCTAATACACATTCATAATGTATGAATATGCTCTCAGATAGTTTTTTCCCATATAATGGGTGATTTTTGAGAGCTATAGGAAAATTAAAAAAAAAACATAAAATTCAGAAAAATGCATGAAATCTTTATGTGAATCGATAGTACGGTTCATATAATTTAATGTTTGAAGATTATTTCATGCAAATGTTGACCGCGACTGCGCCTCAAATGGTCCATCCGCTTAGTCCAGGGCGAATTGATTATAAGGTGACAGTACCTCGGCAACAAATACAACAAGGCAAAAACAACATGCATTTTGTGTTTGTGAAGCTCCCGCACGTTTGTCAAAATCAGCTGTAATTTGTAAATAAAAATTTGTAATAAATATCAACAAAACTATACATTTGTTGCGAAGAAAATTAAATTTTAAGTAAAAACACTAAATAATTCTTGAAAAATATAAAAAATTAAGAATTACGTATGTATATATAAATTGAAACAAATATCTGTTTGAGATATGTATATATTTGGCTCTCAGTGGAGTAGTTTTGGCCGTCAAGTAGATTCAGCCAAATATCATTGGTCCCTGATGTTCTTCATATTTTATATATCCTGATGGAATCTCTCTCCGCCACATCACATATGTACATTATTCCGGAACGTATACGGAATGTCATTCACGAATTTCAAACAAATCTGAAACACATGTTGAAAGAAACAAATTCATCGTATCCATTTCACATACATTTTAGTGCCATGAATTTCACCCTTTCAATGTAAAACAATTTTACTTATGTTTTTAACAAATTCAAATATTTTGGCCTAATCATTGCATCAAAAAGTGACTTTATTTGTAAACACCCAGCAAAAAATAATGTGCGAAAGAATTTGAAATTTCGATGATAATAAACTGGTTCTTCTTATGTGAAACATATGGGTATGGGCCAGAAAAACAGTTCGTAATTCAATGAGCTCTTAATAGCAATGAAAATTCAATGACTGAGTTTTACAGTGAGTACAATATTCATTCAAATGACGGAACTTAACCAAATCCATTATATTCTTGTATATTTTCTTTTGGTACATTAATGTTATTTTTAATGTTTAAGGTTGGAAATGTACGTATCTTTTAAATCCTAAATAAATATCAAGATTTTTACTTATATAAATATTCAACTAACTGTTCCCGGACTGTTACTCTTCCACAAAATCATGCGCCAATTTCAAACAAAATGGATTGGTCTTAAATACAGCCTAAAACGAGTACAGGCTTCTTATTGCGTTCTACAACTAGTTGAGGAACTAAAGCAATTTTTTCTGGGTTACAAAAATTCTTGAAGAAATTTCAGGTTATTGTTGATATAATGATAGAGTGAAAGCGCGATCTAAAATAAAAAAGTTGATGATTAATTAATTCTGGTGTGAAGACTTCCGCACCACCATTGAGGTACTTCACATTGCGCGTTGTCACTTATTTTTAATGGCTGACCTCCCCAGTAGGCATACACCATTTAATTCATAAATTTTATTACTTTAAATACAAAAATTTTTGGAAATACATTAGAAATGAATAATGCAGTAAATGTGTTAATGAAAAGTTAATTATAATAATAAGTAATAATAATAATGATAATAATAATAATGATAATAATGAGTAAATAAATAAATACAATAATTTAGCTTACAACTTAATTTTGAGCATTTTTTACTTACGCAACTCTGCTTGGACTTCTGTACTTTCAGCCGATGATTCAAATTCCGAACCCGAAAATTAATCCTGCATTTGAAGAAAAACCTTTTTACATGCTCAGGAAGATCAATCGACCCACTTTTCTCAACCGGGCGCTTATTGAGGTTCCGACAGTGAGGAATTTCTAAACCATTTATTTTATGGAATATTAATACAATTTTTTTAACTTGGCTTAGAAATGTACTCCACGGTTTCTTCAAAGAACCCTTTGACACCTCGTATCCATGTAGACGAATTGGAATGACTTTGTTCCGTTTCCAGGTTCAACTTCTTTATCATGTACCCTGCAATATATTCCAGGGCATCCTCATGCAGAAAACCAATGTCATCCAAATCCGTTTTATCTATTTCACCAATCTGATCCTCCTCATCTAAATTAGGTTGATCTTCAATATCAAGTACATCCGTCAATTCCGCAGAACCTTCAGTAACACGATTTCCAGATGTAATGGCATTTGTGCCATTAAGCCATTCCGTCTTGTCGTCTTCTACGTTACCTTTTCCGCTTAGGTGTTCAGTGTTTTTTGCTGAAAATAGAAAGATTTGTTAAAAAAAGTAAAATAAAAGTATATATTTTTTATGAAGACATACCCAATATGTATTTGCGTAGTCTATATTTAACATCCTTTGGTGTAGGGTGATCATTCAACCCACCTTTGCTTCGTATAGCACCAAAGAAATTTTCTAAGATATCCTGGTTTAGGCGGCTCGTTAGTATGTAAGACATGTCGTACTTCTTTATATACTCATGAAGCATGTCTAAGGATTTGTTTGAAATAAGAATCCCTTTCTGGAATTGTTCTATAGATCTTTTACGGGGAATTATCGGGATTGACATAATTTCATTCATTCGATCTATTGTTTCTCTTTGCTTGTCTAAAGCAATGCCGTATGGTTCCTTAAGATATACTGTTTATTAAAAACATAAAAAATTTATTAACAAAAATGAACTTACCTTCCCAGGATAACCATAAGTGCCCATTTTGGAGTTATGGATATCAAACCAATCATTGGTTAATTTAAAAAATTCTGCAGTCTAAATTGGCTTGTATATATCAAATCCAAGCGCATTGCAACGCTTTATGGCACTGGCGGTGGTATTTGAAAAAAGTTGTGTAGCTAATTTAACTTTTTGTCTTCCTGCACCTTTTACGGAAAGATGTTCGTCGCTCAGTTTATACGTAATTGAGGCATCCTATTTTTTTGTTTCTCTTAATAAATCCGCAATGGTTCGTGAGCTTAAATACTCTCCGTTAATTATTAAGCCCGTATCCACGTAGTGGTTTCGAACAAGCTTAATTAAATGGGGTCCATCTGCAAAAGCGAAAATCTTATCGTCCTCGACAATAGGGTTAGGAAACCACGGTTTTTCTAAGCAGTTAGTGAAGAAAATTATAAAATAATTAGTAAATAATGTAACATATTTAAACTTAATCTAAAGAAGACTTAGTGTACCTTAAAATCTTAGTACATTTGTAAAGTAAATTAAAAATTGAATCAAAATTTAGGACTATTCTTTTTTTTACGGATATATTTTAATCAAAACGAATCTTATTACGAAACTTAGAATATTAGATTTTAAAAGGATTTTTTTATTGAATAATCTTATTTCGACTTAAAAATTACTTTAATATTAAATCTTAATTGTTAATTACCAAAAAAAATTTAAATCCAAATTCCGGTATATACTCTTCGATGTCATAACTATTCAACCTTGTTAATACGTGTGGTGTATTGTGGTGTGATGTATAAAAACTTACTTATAGATACACCTAAATCGTTCCATAACTTACGATTGGTTGGTCCTAAATCGCACACCACCGCCAAAACTGCAAATCCTGCCTTGTGGAGCTCAATAATTATGCTATATAATATCTCTCTGGTAATTTTGCAGTCGTAACTAAAAAATACAGGCTGCTTCCAAGACTTCTTTAATCCTCGAGCCATGACGACTTGAACGTAGTTGGCTGGCTCTCTCACAACGTCACCAGCTGCATCATACTCGTACGTCTCCATAACTTTCATTTCGTCGAAAGCTAAGACACAAATCTTTTCATCAGTAGAGTTTGCCGCATGAATTCGATCGACGTATGCAATAATCCTCCCTCAATATTGACTTTTCGGCACCAACGCTGTAAGGTAGTTTCGTGGGGTAAAGGATATCCCTTTTTATACATATGTCCATATGCCCTTGGGCCAGATGCATATAGACATATAGCATTTGAGATGTCTTCCCATCTCCACTGTATTGGTCCAGGAGACATAATTTTCCGAATCTGACCTTCTGTAAATATTTTTCGCATGCCCTCTATTGCCAAATTTGCTTGTTCTAATTTCAACTTTAGGTCCTTATTTTCGGATTCTAATATCCGAATTTTTTCTAAATATTTTGACGCTTCTGATGCGAAAATTATAGGGCTATAAGTACATACATATTTACAAATGTTAATTACATTTTAATTGGGTAGATTTGCTTACTCTGTCTGGGATTCCTGAGTTAAGTAATTTTTTTCCAAGGTATTCGGAACACTTTCTGAGAAGACAAAGTCTTCATATGAAACAAATGTTGTACAAAAGTCTGTTGGCAGTATGTTCTGACATTCTAATAAAAGCAAAACTTCTTCATCGCTTACCGCTGTTTTCGATACATGCTCATACCTGTTTAAAAAGTTTGAAAAATCACTTGACTGCTGATGTGAATATGGTTCTCAATTATATATTAACTTACCCAGAATTTTCGTCATTTGGTTTCAAATGTTGTATGGAAGGCACTGCATTAGGCATTAAATATAATTTACTACCTGTAGTAATTATATATTCTGGAAGAAAGTGGTCAATGCAAATATGGGAGTTTGCAAAAAAAAATGCTTTTGGCAGAGATCGCTCCACTTAATTCGCATCTGTTCATCTTTTGGAACTTTAAAAAAAGTGCTCTTTCCCAATTCCTTCTTTTTTTACAAATTGCACACCAACGCCTTTTTGCCACAAATTTGTTACGAATTTACACAACTTTTAATATTTTATATTTTTTTTAAAAAACGTTTCTATAATTTGCGCTGTTTAATTTCACCAATAAGTACTTATTAGTTTTGAAAAAATTTTCTATAAGTTGCCCTTTTTTATTTTTCATAACGAATTTTAAACTCCATTCAATTTACTGACAGTTAAGAAATGTAAACAAATTTTGACAAACGTGCGGTTGCGGCGAATTACAGCGAAAAAGTCTGCTGTAAGCTGTGCTTATGCTGTCACCTTATTAGTTGCATCATGGCTTAGTCCAATTTTGTCATACTCTTACCAACATTTCGGCCGGTATCTCACGAATAAATGCTTCAATGTTGTCATCCAATGCGTCAATTAAATCGAGCTTGTCTGTATAGACATGAGCTTCAACACACAAAAAATAGTCTAAAGGCGTTAAATCGCACGATATAGGCTGCCAATTGACCGGTCCCGAACGTGAAATAAAATGTTCACCGAACTCGCCTTTCAATAAGTCCATTGTTACGCGTGCTGTGTGGCATGTGGCACCGTCTTGTTGAAACCACATGTCATGCATGTCAAGCTCTTGCATTTTTTGCAAAAAAAAAGTTGGATATCATCTCACGGTAGCGCTCACCATTCACAGTTACGTTACGATTCGCAGCATCTTTGAATAAGTACGGTCCGATAATGCCACCAGCCCATTAACCGCACCAAACTTTGAATTTTTCTGGATGCATTGGTAGCTTTTGCAATGCTTCTGGCTGATATTCACTGCAAAATCCACAATTCTGCTTATTTGCGTATCCATTAAGCCAAAAATCAGCCGCTGAACACAATTTTTCGATAAAGAAGTGGATCTTCTGCCAACTTTCCAAGGGCCCATTCACCAAAAAGTCTGCGTTGCGGTAGGTCGTTCGGTCGTGAGGCCAGGGTTCAAACCCCAGGTCCAATAAATATAAAAAATATTGCTTCGGCGATTTCCTTTCAGCAGTGTTCTGGCAAAAATTCGGGGTAAATAAAATTGTCATGAAAAGTTTGTCAAAAATCTGTCGTTAGGAGTCGACTTTAAACTGTAGGTTCCGTCACTCATTTATAAAATTAACACCCCCAATATGTATGGCGTAAGTAGATTGCAATCCTGGCTAAAGGATTATAATGACTAATTAATTAAGTAATTATGTCAGTTAGACTGTGTAAATTTTGTAAATCAACAGTCTTATTGCAAAAACAGAATCTACAATAAGCTACAGGAAATAATTCCAGTTAGCTATTGATCTAAAATTTAAATTAGTACCCACCGACAATAAGTATTTTTAAAACAGCGTGTTTCTATAACGAAATAAAGTTTTATACAAGGAAAAGCACGTTTTTCATGAATGACATGAATTTCTAAAAACGTACAACAGAATTATTCGTTATTCGAACAATATTATTGAATTTTCTTTCTTCAATATTGAGGAAACAAATTTTGTACTACTCAAATTAATAAGAAATTGACCACAATAAATAACTGGGCGTATGCTATTGGACTTTGTGTTTGAAATCTATAAATGTATTACTCTTTCGAAGTCTAGAAGGAAAACTTACAATGTTGGATACATATCAATGGAGATAGCATTGATTCTATTCAGATTGTCTCTAACTTGGGAATATCATACAAAGATAGACTTACATGGTCTAATATTAGTTTTGCTGTGAGTAAAGTCTATCCCATACCTTACTGGCAGTTATTAATTCAACACCTTTTTCAAAACGCGCGCTTTTATACAATTCGTACCTTATTTCATCACTAGTATATGGTTGTGCAACTTTTTCAAATTGAAATAAAACGTCATTCAGTCACCCAGTTTAAGTAGAATTGCCAAATAACTTAATACTAAAAAGAATCAAAAATTTTACCATATTCTGATCCTATGCGGTCGATACACGTTGCGATTTGTTGTACAACACAATTTAATAAAAAGTTGATCGTTTTCTTCCTACGCTACGATTTTTCGGTCAACGATTTTTCCAACAGCCGTAGTCTATTAGGTAGTGTGTAGGTTTATTAGACGTGAGGCCACGGTTCGAACGCCAGGTCAGACATCTCGAACAAAATGAAGTATGAAAAAATATTTTTTAGGCGATTTCCTCTCCCTAGATTTCTGGCAAAAATCTGTTGTTCGGAGCCGACTCTAAACTGAGGTTCCGTCACTCATGTATAAAATTAACACATACAACGTAAGTGGTGTGAGAAGCAATGTCGTAATCCTGACTGAAGGGTTATAATGATATTAAATGTAATCCCTGTTTTATAAAATAATTTTAAAAGTTCATTTGTAGTACCGGTATTTGATTTTCTTTACTTCTATTTCAAAAATTCATTTCTACAATACATATACGTATTTTGCTTTTATTAACTGAACATTCTTTTTTTAGCTTGAAATGAAAAAAAACTAAAACTAAATAAAAATATTATTAATAAAAATTTAAGTTTAATTTTTTGTTACCATCTTTGTTGTTTGCTTAACGTGATCTTATCAAAGCTGCTAACAATTAAAATACTTTATATTTATCGGTGCCAATACAAATATTATTTGTATGTTTATTGTATATAAAATAATAATGACAATGAATATGATTGCTCTCGAAAATTTTAAGCTTTTCACTTTCTCACAGGCACATAGTGGAAGACAATTTTGGAATATGCTATAATATCTGATTCGCCCTTTTAAAAGTCACCACATCCGTCTAGCAGAGTAAACTCACCAAATTGTTGGCATACTTAACATTTGTTGGTGAAAAATGTTAGGCGTTCTTAAAATTAAAATCCTTCTGTGGTATCAGTCATGGCAACATCGACATCACGCAAGGTTCTAAAAAGCGCTTCAATAATATGTAAATAAATTCTAATAAGGAAATGATTGAAACAGCTCAACATAAAATAACCGACGTATTTTTCTTCGCAATTTTGTTTGTGTTGAAATTTTATTTACCATGAATATATACAGGGAAACATTTTCATCAAATTGAGAGAAGAACTTATCATCTTTTGCCGAGGCAAATTGTTTCATGATTAAAGTGAAATAAATAACGATAATAAAAAATAACGAAAAAATATTTTAGTCACTGCGCTTACAGTAATTGAAATATAATTTATAATTGCATTGCAATAAACATAATTTTTAATTGCAAATAACGCAGAGATTCATTAGAGTTAATCTACAGAAATTGTAGTTTTTTTGTATTATTAGACAGAGATTTTCAAATATTAAAGAAAAGTAAATGATAACAAATACGTTAATCCCAACCTTTTCATCCATGTGACAATTAATTGTTGCTTTTATGTTACTGCCTAATAAGTAACATCACGCAAATGAGCAATATCCGCATGTTTATTCATGAGTTCTTTCTATTTCTGGCATAATCCGGTCAATCGTTCTTTATTTATTTATATTTTCTTTTTTCATAACACCTAAGTATGTCTTGATATTGGGTGTTTAATATGAATTCTGACAGTGATTGTATATCACAACATAATTTTACCACATGTTCCTCATAATTAAAGAGAAAACTACCAGCAGTATTCGACACACAGTAGGCCATTTAAGTGGTCATTCATCCTTATTACCTAACAAAACAATGAAAAGGGATTTCATATATACTTGGTCAAGAAAATGTTTTGACGTAGCATGAATCGTTTGAATTTGGCTTTTATGTTAATTACACTATGCGACGAATTAAATTCAATATTTTTTATCTGTACCTTAAATTGGGGGTGCTTTAGTTTTGTCCGCTTATATTTGCGACATTTTATGTTTTATGTATTTTGAATCATAACTTTTTTTTATTGAATTCTGAATTCCTAAAGTTTGTGTTTTTCAATAATAAGGATATAAATAAATAAAAAAATAAAAAATAAAATATTAACAACTTTGTTTTCTTAAAAAAATAATAATTTTAAAAAAATATACTGAGGGGGTGCTTAGGTTTTGTCCGATACTGTACGTAAATGATACACGCGATAAATATAATAGAATGTAGTAATAGACTTTGCTTCGAAAAAGAAGTATATAGGTGCTTACGAAGAAAATAGTGTTTCGTAAAAAAATATATTCTCAGAATTTTCTCAGGTCATCTCGAATGAAATCGGTATTGCAATAAGCTTCTGCTTCTGTTGGACAAGTTCGACCACAATTTACAAAAATTTTCGCATATGAGTAATCCAGATGTTAAATACACAATTTTATTAAATGAAAAAGTGGGGTGTTTATCTCTGTGTAAAACGCGAAAGTACTATTAAATTACTAAAATTTTTTTTTTAATAATATTTATTGTTTTAAATTTTATTTATTTTATATTGCCTAGCCTCAAATTTTCAGAATTTTATATCCAACATTTCGCCTTAATGGCGAAACGGTTTAATTACTGAACCGATCTTTATACAAAAACAAAAAAGCATACGCGTTGCCACTGAAAATGTAAACAAATAAATTTAAAAATGCATGTACATATGTATTTATTGCAATTAATTGGGACTTTCTCATTATTTTTAAAATTCGTGAAAATAAGATTTCCTGCAGGGCTAATGATATGCTCAAATTACAAAATTTCCGCTGTAGCAAGTGCTAGGCGCATCTTATAAAAAATAATTTTATTGCAGGACATTTTTATTTAAAATTTTAGTATTTCAGTGTGCTTGCAATATTTGGTCAAAGTGCTGCCTTTTTGTAGGTTTTCCCATTTTGAAATATAGAATTCAAAATTATACAGAAATTGCTTGTAATATTTCCATATTTTCAATGACCATATTTTATTATATTTTAAAAATTTTGTTACATTTAAAATTTTATAGAATTTTTATTTCACCGTCTTTTGCTCTATAAAGTTATAAAATCAATTACAATTTTGTAGTTGCAATATGACAACTGAGGTACAATTGCTGTCCGTAATCGAGCCATAAGTTTTCTTTGGTTGAACGTATTGAACAAACCAATGATTTTTGGAATAATTGTGAATTTTTGTATGTATGCTGCATGAATTTATATTTGCTTTTAAAACATATTTATGGTTTTGTTCTGATTCCTTTCGATATCCTCAATGTTATAAAATCAACGATTTCCACATAATTTTGTCAAATTTATGGACAACTTTCGATTGGTGATGGCACACTATGTGGCATTTTGCCTGAAAACCTGGCCAAAATTAATAGAAGTGTTTTATGAGTTAATGGCTGGAATTTTTTGATAGTGTTAGTGATAATTAGGCCCAAGGATGAACCCAACTGATTTTGGTTCAAATCGGTCCGTGATTTCGCCTAGCTCCCATACAAATTCCCCTCGAAATTGAACTTATTTACACATAACTATGGTAATTATGCAACAATCATGATAAAATTCAGCATGGATTAGTTCTGTGTAGCAAGAAATCATGTTGCAAAGTTTGGTGAAAATCAGATCACATTTGACCCTAGTCCCCATATAAAGTCCCCTTTAGAAATTCACGTTTACGCTTATAAATGGCTTAAAAACATCGGTATCGTGATGAAATTCGGTATGAACGTGTATTTTGTAAATCTAAATCATATTACCAAATTTTGTTATGGTCGGTCCATAATTGCATACATTATTTAATCCATAATGCATACATTATTTAATACTTAACTTAAAAATACTTAAAAAGTGAAACTAACTACAATCATTAAAATCGTTATCATTTTCATCATCAATGTCAGGAAGGAGTAATTAAATAGTATCTGATGAAAATGCTTTTCTATTCCTTCGCGATTTTTGTGTACTGCAGCTTATAAAAGTCACTGCTTAAAAGTAACCTATTCAGGACATCTCGATTGGTATCGCTTCTACTGAATTTCCTCGCATAATTCGTACACCATATGGCTTTATTGCCTACGGCTTTATTACACTGCGTCTAATTTTTTTAATTTTTCAAAAAAAATAAAATTTTCCAAAAATCGCCAAAAAAAATTGCGCAAATTTGCTCAAACTTTTTTTTTGTTCCTGAATGTAGAGAGTTCATATTTTCTTGTGGTATATAACATTAAACTACTAAAAACTACTTTCACCTTTAAATTCCTTCTCTTTTTTTTTGGGTTGGGTAAAAAAATGTGAAATTTTTATTATTTTTAAATTTTGAACGAATAATTTTAACATTAATATATAAGATATATATATATATATAAAACTAAAAGTACCAGTTGCTCATACCTTTCAAATAAAAAATCAATATAAAACCTCTATTCGTTTAGTCACAAAAAAATATCATATAAACCTATTAAATTTTCAAAAAAACACTAAAAACGCATTTAATTTTCTTCACTTTCCTGACTTTGACATCGTCTCAAATCTACAAATCTCAACTTAAAGTCGTGAAGATTCACTACATAATGCAGAATTTTGTTGTCTATCGAACTGCATATTCAGTTTCTTAAATTTCTTTAAATTCATTTTTGCCTTTTTGGCCAGCTTTTCAGGGTAAATACCACATAGTGCGGCGTATCCAATTGTACCACTCTAATTTCCCTAGAGTGATTTTGCAAAAAATTATGTTGTTACTTAACTATCATTGAATTATTGACAAATGTCGTTAAAAAAAGTTTTGTATGTCACTTGCTGGCAACCGGATGACAGTAAATTAAGCACATCATACTGTTTCTACGGTTGAGAAAAAATCCATTTCACAACCACAGTTTACAGCTTTTATATTGCCCACTGTGCGGGATGTAAATTTAGAAAAATCACAAATTTGGTACGTATACTTCGTTTCCTTGCTAACGGAAATTAAAAAAGAACACATACACATTGCCACTCCACATACAGATAATTTTTGTTTGCAAAATTAAAGGGAATATATGTACATATGTATGTATATAAGGGTAAAACACTAAGCTAAACTATAATGTTCCATATGAGAGGGAGTGAAAAACTTAAAAAAATTATGGCCGAACCTTTATTTTTAGGATCTTTTTTTAACAAACATTTGTTTATGTATGCATGTATATAATCTTTTGGATCCAAACATTTTAAAATAGGATCTGTTTCATATCTTATTATTCATCATTAATTTGCAATTTATGTTTGCAGCATTTGATAAACTAAGTTAACCCTATCTTACTAAAACGAGGCTGTAAGTCTCATTTTGATGATCAAATCATGTAACCGCAGCCATATTTTATTACTTTTATTTAACCGATATGTTACAAAAAATTCATTGAAAAAATTGAGAATTTTTAAATATTTCCGTCTGTTAGAGATTGAAATACAAAAATGTTACGTTAAATACTGACACGAGCCCCAGAGGCACATAAAAAGTAGTTCATTTTTTTGAAAGTTTTTGATTAAATATTTCCTTCATCATATCTTTATAAGGCATTTCTATTTATAAAGATGCTTATCTTTCATGTACAAAGTATCCTTTCATATGCAAAAGATGATCTCTCTTGTCCGCTGACTTTAACGTTGGGAAATTCCTTTTTATTTAAATTATAAATCAATTTATTCGCATACTTGGTTAAAAATGTTGTTATGTATACAAAGTATGTTAAACGGTTTTCTTTGTAAGAAGAAAACCGTAGTTTTTATATACAAGCCCTAGGGGCTCCTGTTAGTAAGATTTGTTACATTTTTATGTCAGTAAGAATAGGGTTAAGGATGAACACTGAGAGTGCAGTTGTCGTTACTTCGAAAAACGAGTTATTGCAGTGGCTAATAAAAAGGTAACATTTTAAAACTTTCAAAGATTCTGTAAATATTTGATGGAAGCCTGTTGGTGTACCATTTTATTTTCAATATTTTTGCCAAAATAAATGAGTAGATAGCACAAATCGAAACGTAACATTAAACTCTTTTGCAATTGGATTTTTTTGATTTACCTAAAAGAACTTACAATTTCATTCATTTTTCCTTTCCCAATTGTTACTTTTGGATACATTTTTTTCAAATTCATCCTTATCGTCAAAATGTTTTTCGTATTTTTACAACAAAAAATCCAACATCTGTCTAGTAAACGAGAGTTGTACTTGATTTCAATACCAAACACGAAACTGGCATAACCAAAAATTCATAACATCAGCAGCAATTTGACCACATTTCCAATTCTCAATTTCCGATCATATTTGACATGGAGAAAAAAACAAAAAATACATACAAACAGATTATATACATACGTAAGGTGGAATAAGTTTTTGACAATTCCTCATACTGTAAGTTGGGTTATCATAAAAAATGTTGTCTAATGTTTTCAGTTTTGTTCTTTATTTGTCATTTAATTTTGGTTTTTCATTGTTTAAATACACACATCTTACTATAGAGTTACAAAACCAACATCGCCTTGTATCTTATATTGAAGCTGGAAGAGCAAAACCATCAGACGGCATCTACAATTCTGTGGAGCCTGATTTTTTAGACCAAGAGGTGGAGGTGGAGGAGGTGGAGGTGGAGTTTGATATAACATTTACGATGGGTTTAGAAGTTATATTGAGTGGATAACCAAATTACTGACACAAATTACTAGATGTTAATGAGTTTTCGGTGACCAAACATATGCCTAGAGACTTGTTAAAAAGATGAAGCATCACATGGTGCGTCTCGTCAACTTCAGGTCATTTCTTGAGAGGCCCTCTACTCATTGCTGTTCCAGGAGATACTAATAAATCCTCTGGAGCACATATCCTTCCACAAACGCTGGGATCGGATTAAAGCCATACAATTTGCTCATGGTTTTGAAAGCGAATATATTACCAAATTACAGCGGAGAAGCAAATGAAAAAAGTGAAAAGAACTACTTGAAGAAGATCTGTTACCAGCTATGGAGTGAATAATTTGTAGGATAATGGATGTTATTTACAGAAGAGATCAGAGGAACACAAACGGCTGATGGCATTACTAAGATAGTAAAATTATGCAGATTATCCGTTCAGACTAATACTTTCTGTACTTAAAATTCTAACTAATAAATTATTGTTATTTAATCTAGAACGCGAGCTTAGGGAGTTAAGTCTAGTTCTAATTGTTCTAATTGTGTTGTGTACATTTCCTCTGTTTTTCTCTTGACAGCTCATCATGCTTCACAAACCATCCTATAAATTTCGTCGTCGAAATTATACGCTTAAGTATTGTGTTTCAGAATATGTCCATCGCCCAGAGATGAGCACACGTTAGACAACATGACAATTGCTGAAATTGTTTCGCTATGACGTAAAAACGATACTGATGTGAAACTGGAAATAGGTATCAGAAATGCGGGGCCAAATAACACACAATGCTCTATGAGGATAGCGGCGAGCGATTTATCTCTACCCGTTCCAAAGATGCACCATCTGCAGAAACCCAACCCAATCCTCAAGAAGCACACTATTAAGATCTCTTTACTATTAATCAAACATACGTAGGTAAAAATTATGTAAATTATACAATTTTCTCAAATAATAAAGAAAATAATAAAGTTCAGTAGATACGTAGTACTTTCTTCGTTCCTACCGCAGCACTACGGCCGTTAGGTGTTAAAAAGAATATTTTTAAATTTTATCAAGATATTATTTTATTTTTTATTACTGTGTATTCAATGTTCACATAACAACATTAATCCGTTTGATATGTATACATGCGGTACATGATAATAACCTCACATAAGTTTACAAAAAAATTAAATAACAGAATATTAAATTGCAGAGCGTTTGGATGCATGTGTGTATATGTATTCAATGTCATAAAAACAAAGAATATTGATTTACTCAGATCACTAAAAAATATAGGAACTAGAAGACACCTCTCTTTTAGCACAACATAATCGCAACTTTACATACAAAGTCATTCAGATCACTATTTAACTTTATTATACCTATGCATACAAGCAGAGCTGCAAAAAATGCTCTACTCAACCAAAAATGCCGAGAAATTGAATATTTGCAAACCATTCACGATGATTATAACCTACATAAAAAGCTTAAAGAAGCCTCCGGAGCATATAGAAGGACATCACCTGCAGTGCTAATAGATGAAAACAATCAGCCAATTTTCGAAACATCACACATAAAGAATTGGTTGAAAAACTATATTGAACAAATAATATTCACGGACGACAAACGCTCCAGATATGATCACAATTTAAGTACTGATATTGCGGGAGCCCCAATCACCAAATCCAAAATGGAATACGCTATATAAACACTAAAAGATAAAAAAGCAACAGGACCTGACGAAATTCCTTCTGAAATTTTAAAACTCATAGATGGAGACAACATCTCACTCATTGTGCGACTGTTTAATCACGTATATGATATTGGTCAATACCCCAATGATTGCTTAAAATCAACCTTCATTGCGATACGAAAAAAATCTAATGCCAAAAAGTGTTGTGAATACAGGCTTATTAGCCTTATGTGCCACATCTTAAAAATATTTTTAAGAGTAATACACATGAGAATATACTCCAAATGTGAAAGTGCTATGGGAGAATCACAATTCGGCTTCAAGGAAGGTATGGGTACCCGAGAAGCCTTATTATCGATCCAAGTACTGGTTCAGAAATGCAAAGATGTCCAGAAAGATGTGTACATATGTTTCATAGGTTATGAAAAGGCATTCGATACCGTCCAACACGATATTTTGATTGAAATATTGACTGATATTCGAATAAAAGAAATTAGATGCATCCGAAATCTATACTGGAACCAACTGCAAGAATTCAAATAAATTGTGAACTGACCGATGAAATTCCAATATCGAAAGGAGTCAGGCAAGGATGCGACAAATATATCATGACTCAATAGAAGGAGAAAGAATTGGCATAACGGTACAAGGCAAAATTGTAAATAACATACGCTATGCAGATGATACCAACATTATTGCTAGCAGTATATCGGGACTACAAAAACTTAGACAAACTCACGTACACAAGTGAATTATATGGCCTCAAAATAAATATAATAGTCTTTTCACACTGAGCGGTTTTAATACAAAAGTTGGTTTTGACGTTAAAACCATAAATACAAAATTATTGTGTTAAAACCAATTTAAAACCTTTTTTGAATTGAAGTAGGTTTTATGAAATACAACCTTGTTTTTGATGTACTAAATCAGAGCTACCAACATAGAAATGTTAAAACAGCTGAAAAAACAAAATAAGAACAAAAACAGCTGTAAATAAATAAATAAATGTAAATAAACATTTATTTTGTGTTAAAAACGAGAAAATTTGGAATATTTTTTAATTTCTTCAATGAAAATTCTAAAAATTTGTAAATATTTAATTATTAATCTAAATTTGTGTGGTTTCTGGTTACAATGAATATAGTTTCTTGTGCAAAAGGTAAGTAAGAAGCTAAATATATCAAGATGAAATAACACATATTGCTCATTAAATTTTTTTCTCACAGAACTTTGTGTATAAAATCAGGTTTTAAATTTTTGTGTGAAAACACTATTAAATCTGGTTTTAAATTCATGACATTTATGACCGCCCAACAGCTGTTTTTGTTTTGTTTTTGTGTTTTTTGTTTTTTATGCTTTGTTAGTTTTCGGGATGGGTTTTTATTATTTTGTTTTGGTAGAAGTTGATGATATTTTGGTAGAATAATAGAATAATTTTGAAAAGAGATGAACAGACTTGATATCAAACTTTTTTGCACTTTAAAATATATTTCAGAGTGATAATTACGTTGACGGCATACCCCATAACACACAACAGAGTTATTGATCTTACTTCATACAATTTGCGATAAAAAATAATTTCTCTATCAGAAATTATTTGTCAGCTATGATTACTCAATGAAAGTGCTTTTTTTAATTTTTGGCTTAAAATATGTTTTATTTTTCAATATAATCTTCCAACATTTTTCTCCTATAGTCTATCGGCTTTATAGAGAATGATTCTGGAAGGTCTTCAAAATAGACAACACTGACTCCGTGATTTGATTGAAGAGGATTTTCAAAAAGAATGTTTTTAGAATTTGAAAGGACCCAAATGTGGTGAGTACAGTAGATATCCAAGAAATTCAATCAATTTTGTCACAATACTGTACAGGTGTATTTCATGTATTTTTGTAAAGCGTGTTTCTAGATCACTGAAGGTTGATTAATTTAAGAAAAAAAAATCGAATTTCATCAAAATTGCTCACGCCCACTGTCATTATCATCGTCGATTGTGCACACTTATAAAGGTACAGCATTCAAATACGTTTTAGCAAGTTGCTTACGAAGAGCAAAAGCAGTTGCATCTATGATAGCTCACAAGTTTAGAAACATACTATAAATTCTACCAACACATTTTTGTAGTTAGACTACGATAACCTTTTAGTAAAGACAATACTCAGATTTAATGTAGATTTGACAAAGTTAAAGTCCTTTAATATTTCATTCAGGTGCGACAAATATTTTATTAGTTTTCGAAGGCATTATATATGTACTTAGGGCCATTATTACAACTTGCCGTTAAATAAAGGGAGGATTTTAACTGGAGGATAAATTGTTTTGCATTATTATGAGAACCCAATTAGAAGTGAGCATTAAGCTAAAGGCAGGATCATCCTGGCGGTAACTTTTAAAGGTTACTTTATAGTTGAACTTGCCATATTATATATTATAGTCAATATGGCAACTTCAAATTTAAACAAAATGAGCATATACAAAAAAAAGGCAGCCCGTCGTTGCCACTGCGTTTAGAAAAAATTTGCTTCACTCTTATCGACATTGTTCCGGCACTGTTTTGCAAACAGTTAACTTTATTTTATCTGTTAGTTGTAATAACGAAAATACCTTTAACTAAACCTAAGTTTAACGACAAGTTGTAATAATGGCCCTTAGAGCCCTTAGACAGTTCCCTTTAACTTTACAGTTCCCTTTAGCTAAATGTACCTTTAACTAAACCCAAGTTAAACGGCAAGTTGTAATAATGGCCCTAAATCTAAGGGCCCTAAGTCGAAAGGCCATTATTACAACTTGTCGTTAAACTTAGGTTTTGTTATTACAACTTACTTACTTACAACTTACAGATAAAAATTTTCAAAAATATGGCAGTGCCGGGGCACTGTCGATAAAACTGCTCAATTCTACAAGTTTTTTTAACACAATGGCAACCGCGGGCTTCATTATTTTTGTTGTATATGCTCATTTTGTTTAAATTTGAAGTTGCCATATTGACTATAATATATAATATGGCAAGTTCAAACATAAAGTGACCTTTAAATGTTAAAGATAGGATGATCCTCCCTTTAGTTTAACGATCACTTCTATCTTATTGGGTACTCATAATAACGAAAAACAATTTATCTGCCCGTTAAAATCCTTTCTTTAGTTAACGGCAGGTTGTAATAATGGCCCTTAGAAGGTTAAATACATATACACTGCTTTTCACTTGAATAGCACACCGTACACATTGAATTTCTCCTCCCTATATCTTTGTAAGAAATAAAAATGGCGGATTGATTTTGGATTGCATTTGTAGTGTTTTTTCATAGATTTTATTATAAAATGAAAATATTTCGATTTACTTAATTGTTTTTAAAACACAACATAAAAAAGAAAAACACTCAAAAAATGACAAGCAAATTCCGTTTTACTAGAATAGCACATATTTTAATAAATGTGGAAAAATTAATTTTTATTATTATTTTTTATTATTTATTATTATTTTATTACTTTTTTTATTTTTTTATAAAAACTAAAATTTAAATATGGGTTTCTAGTAGTGAGTTCAGAATAGCTTCGTATATCCTATTAGGCATTGACTTCTACAAATTTTTCAAATAGTCGAGAGAAATTGAAGTCTACACCCGTTGAATGGCCTCAATAAGTTCTGCTTTGGTTGAAAATTGTTTTCCAGAAATAATGGATGACTATTGTCGTCTATGCTCTATTAAACTGTAGACATAATTTTCAAAATTAAAACAATTTTTTAAAATTAATTATTTGAATAATGACAAATTCATTACTGCTTATTTTATTTAATTATTGAATGAGAAAATAACTTCAAAACATTGTGTATTAAATTGATTGTATCAAGTGGAACACAATATAAATATACATTAAAGTGAATATGTTTATATGTCCAAACTTTAAAATATTCAAGATAAAAGCATAAAAATGTAAAATACAAAGTGTAAAATTTACAATTTCTAAAAGATATTTAATAAAATGCCGTTTATGATATGAACTGCGAATGTCATAAAAGAAAACAAATCAAATCAAATACACTCACATCATTGAAAAAAAAACGAAACTACAAGAACACAAGCGATATAACGCAAAATTCCCGCTGCTTTATGGCGAATCTCATTTGAATCCGTATGCTCATACGTTTAAAAACATTTACATACGAACAAACTATTAAGCAAAAAAAATTTTACTACAGTGGCGCATAGCTTGCTTCAATCAGTGCCTTTTATTACTCTTGTAATTGTTCCCTGTTGTGATACGTATTTGATCTTGCTTCAGAGAACTGAATGCCTCAATATTACCGCAGTCGTTGCTTTTGCTACGCATTTATTCAACAACAATTTCTACAAATATTGCTATGTTCACAAACGCTATTTTTATTGATTGCCTTTCACATACTCTTTTTAATTATGTCGTGACATGTTAAGTAAAGAATGATCTAAGAATTGGTGGTTGAAATATCTACGAATACTTTCTAGAAGAATTTTACGTTTCTTTCAACCAATCGTCATGTAATCATTGCTATTTGAGGAGTATAGAAGCGGAAATATTCGGCTCCAGATTGAAGTATTCAGAGGTCATCGGGAAACTCGAGAGTTAATTCTGAGCAAAATGTACATCATCGAAAGATGATTTCAATAAAATCGAAAAAGCAATACAAAGAACTGAACATGGGGATATTAATTGACAGTGATGCCGCCATCAGAACACTCAGCTTTTGTCATGTTGACTCGAAATTAGTATGGATAGCTGGCTTAGGTCATTCGGGGGAATAACAGAAAGAGCATATTTCTTGGAGCATAGTTTCACGGTTGTGATGAAGCCAGAACATTGTAGGATAATTTAAATTTTGTTGGGTAAATAAGTGTCAGACTATCGAGGAAAAGCCTGTAGGGGATCGTAGACTCCAAGAACACTTGTTTTAGACTGAGTATTGATTCAAGCCCAAAAGAGACACCGTAATGAAGACAATGAATTACAATAAAACATTCTTGGAACCTGTAACGGGTTAACAAATCTCTGAAGAAACTACTTGGGTGTTTATGAGGGCAGAACAATAATTCGTCAGATCGTAGTGCTCTACTACACAGTAGTGAATTTATTAATCGATATATTTTGTGATAAATCGATATATTATATCATATCAAAATCGATATATTTTTCTAATGTGCCACAATGCATAAGAGTTATAACCGACTGATTGAAAATATCCGTTAACCACTGTAAAGTATGAATACCATATATTTATGCATGTATTTTATGTTGCTTGGCAACTGATTTGCCTTTCAAATCTTTACATCATCAAAGTAAACATACGAAAAATCTGACTCAAACAACAACATACTGACTGACTGTCTAGCAGAACATGTTAATGGCTGACTCGTTCACAATCCACGTTTCCGCGTTTTTATTTGTTTTATTATTTTCGTAATAACAGTGAAAATGTTTTACTGAAAGACAATTACGGAGGCGGATATAAATTTGTTGAGATAAACGGAGACCCGTATAAGCCATTTATAGTCTGACTAATAATAATTCGTACAAAACAACTAATCACAAATAATTTTTGTTGCAATACTGGCTGCTTTGTTATCGATATATCAGTTTGTCTAAACATGTAGAAGTAAATTAAAAGCCTTTAAAATATTTTAAATTTGACATTCAGGTTTTAATTATAAATTAAAAACAAAATAAAATAAAAATAAATTTGGTGCCATTTTTTTGCGCAAACAAGTCAATTTTGGTAGCTATCACACGCGTCGCGTACTGAGACTGCTCACAAATTTCGAATAATTTTCTGCAGAGAAAGTGTACATAATGCGTCAACTATTCGAAGAGTGGTCAAAAAATTTGAAGAAACTGAGTCAGTTGTGGTCAGAAAAATTCCTGTGCGTCGACGTTCCGGTCGGTCACCTGAAAACAAGGCGAAATCTCTAGTACATCAATCCAGCACCGTTTTCAACAACTCTAGTCATACAAAATTCAGCTAACTGTGTAGCTTCAAACAGCAGAACCAGAAAAGTCCAAGTCCGTTTTATGGGTAATGAAAACCAATTAAAGAAAAGGAATTTTCTTCTATGCAGCCCCAAATGGTTTAGTGAAAAGAGAATACTCAAGAATTTCTCAAGTATTTTCGTGATTTCTCCTTAATTTTTTGAAGTATGCCGAAATTGCGTTGACTGTGAACAGCTTTCGTTTCGAAAAATGACAACGGAATTATAGTGGCTAAAATTCTTCAGTTCAAATCCTCTTCGATAAGATATCACGTCGGGTCGAAGTGGTAGCTTTGATTATCAAAGCTCACTTGAGCACGCGTGCGGCCACAGGCAAGCGCAGCCCCTGTACTAACCTAATTTCACTAAACTAGCGAAAAATTGGTCAGCGCAGTGAGCTACCACATCTTCGGAATAAATACTGGATTGGTTTTATAATATTCGAAGTTCATTACAGATGTAATCCTTTCTAAGGGAGATTAAGAATCTGGCAGTACCCTAATGGTTCATCTTTCGATTCCTCATGTTTTCTGACAGAAGTAAATACAACTCAATATTGATCCTTCAAACTAAAACTAACTATAGTTGGGACAGATACTTACAAACATAGTTTAATAAATAGTAGTTATAGCTCATGAAGGATATTATATTAGTCACATACGATCTTATATACAAGCATTATATGTAGATGTCTGCAATAGTCAAAAATGTATGTATGTATGTATGATATCTAAATATTTAAAAACAAATAACTAAAAAATAAAAAAATTAAAACATGTCTACATCTGCTATATATACTAAAGCGTTCTTATACATATGTTGGTGCCACCACTGTCATTATAAAACCAACACAATCAATATTTCGTATTATTAAGTAATAAATTATTATTATTAAGTAATAATTATTAAGTAATAATTAAGTAATAAATCAGATTCTAATGAAGACTCAAATCGGCAACAACTTTGCCTTGGTTTTTATTATCCAATCTCCTTTTGGCCTTACTAAGGTAAGATCGGCAATTGTTATAGCGTAACCAACGGCAAACACTGCCGGTTACAAGAATCCTTTTATTTATATCTTTATTATAAAAGCATTTATCCACCACAGTATATGCCACAGTTTAGAGTAGAGTAACTATCAAAGAGAGTTTATGTTAGGTTTGGTAAAATGTAACTTTAGCTCAAGAGAACTTTAAAGTCACCTTTAACTTTTTTCCGTTATTACAATTTACAGATAAAATAAAGTTAAGTGTTTTTAAAAATATAGCAAGGCCGGATCTGTATTAAGAACTGCTGCCAAATTAAAAAAGATCTTTAAAAACGCAGTGTGAACGATGTGCATTCTTTTATTAATTTTGTTTAAATTTGAAGTTCCCATAAAACTTAATTTTAGAAGTTACAATTACAATAATCTTCCCTTTAGCTAAACGCTCGCTTTTACCTTATTGTGTATTTATAATAATAAAAAAAAACAATTTATCCTACCTTTAGTTAAAGGCAAGTTGTAACAATGCCCCATAAGTGCATAATGTGCGATTAAAATTTACCAAATTTTTTTGTTTTGAAACTTTCTATATTTTTGCCTGTAATTTTTTTAAGTGGTTATGGAACATCTCATGGGTGAAACCTGAAATAAAGGATTTTTATGTATACAGTGGTCGACATATAATTAAAATACAAGATAAGTTAAATCTCTATTACATTTGATTCATTCTTTGCTTTTCTATTCTATTTAATTTTCTTTCAATATAAGTCGTTAATTGGTGAAAGAGTTGTTTTTCAAGAGGACGACGCATAATTAAAACATTTTTAGTTTTGTTCCTTTAACAATGCATTTTTAATATCCAATTTATAGTTTCTTAAATGATATCGGAATAAATGTATAAAAAAATTTAATCCTAAGGTTCGTGAAAAGGGCCAAGTTATTCCAAAGAAGATATGAAAGTTATATTCAATTTTCGACAAACCAAGAAGACGGTAAATGATTTATATAGAGAAAAAATTGATAATGTAATGAAACATTTTAATAGATTTGGGATCTCAAATAATGTAATCAGAACCCCCAAAATCCGTTTAACTACAGCCTGAATAAAGTTGTTTTAATTCTTGAATATATTCTATAAGCTCTTATTGAATTTCTTTATACCTTATTTCTTTTCGAAATTGTATGAGAAAATTTTTTAAGGGTGCTGGATGAAATAAGCTGTGAGCCACTGTACACATACATACATGTGTATATGTATTGTGTAAAAAAAATGTTACGACGATAAAAATAGACAGCGAAAAAGCCACTAAACAGGTGCTTTGCTAAATACTTTCACACAAACACAGAGAATTTAAAGTTTTTTCAATAAGGATTTGTGATTTTTCTGTAATTTTTCTCCTTAAAATCACGGACATCATCCAATACAAACATCGCTACCTTACGGCATTAGTGAATATTCTAAACCAATCCTACTCAGTATAAATTTAGCTCCCCAAGTAAAAGTAAATGCAGATGCGATGGGGTCAAAGGCAGACGACCAGAATGAACATACACTTGAGGCGTTTTTGGTTTCCGCACACCGTTATTACATTTTCTGTGATAATTTACTGGAAAGTCACAACGCGATAATTGCCATTTAAAGTTGTCGGCCACAATAAAAAATATTTGACAACAAACATACAAATGTATAATTGTAGAGATGAAGGAGAGTAAAAGTGTAGTATGAATGGTAAGGCAATCGTAAAAGTTCAACATTTTTTCACAACTTTTTTATTTAACATTTAGTCTATGTTAAATTAAAAAAATTAAATAACAATAATAAAAAAATATAGAATTTTGTAAACGTATCTCGTTTGAATACCACTTATTTATTTACTTCATGAGATCGCTGTAAATGGAAACCAAATTAAATCAGCACCACTTAATTTGTTTCATTACGTTTTTACCATTTGCGAATCATTCATGGTATTTTAATTAACAATCACTAAAAATGAATTTTGAAAAAGTCTTTAATTTAGAATTGAAATGAATATGTTGAAATTTTTAAAAAATCTTGGGTCTTCTCAATAATAAAAGAAACATTGTATTTAAATTGATTTATTTTAATTAAAGGAATATTCGATTGTTGTACATAATATTTATCCTCATAAGATCTGAACATGAACCAATTGTTGTTTTTATAATTTTCTTGCTATAAAAGTAACATTCTTTGGATTTAATTTGTATTGGAAATGATGGAAAAGAACGTTGTACCAAAAAAATTAAAAATTATATTAAAAATTTGTTAATGAGAACCAAAACCCATAAAAGATTGGTAGTTTTGAAAAACAGTAACGTAGCGCGAAAAACACGTCGTTCCATTACTAAAATCTAAACTTGTCGTATACCTGCATTATCAATATCTATTTCATCTAAATACTTATCTTGGTAGTCAGTAGAGTTTAAACTAGATACTAGCTCTTGAACGTGTTTTTGGCGAACTCATACCACATCATAGTTTGGATAGAGTATATACATCCAACAACTATGAGACAGAATTCTCATCAACCCTTTTTCCTTGACCAATATCTTCAGAAATATTGTTCAGAATTTTATTTAGCATAACGAGAGTACATCTTCTTGTTTTTGTCTCTAATAAATCAAATCATAAATAGTGAAACACCATATGCCCACTTTTAATGTTGGAAATCGATCAGATTTTCCAAAATTTCTTTAATAGCCTTAGCGTTTCTTGCTTTTCGTTGTAAACTTGTGTAGAGTGCACCAAATGTAAATGTCTTTTATGCCAAGAGAATACCCATTTAAACTTCTCGAAAAGCCTGAATAACTCTTCTTTTATAATCTTCCACTCATTTCTTTATTTCTGTTTTCTACTTTTTTGACTATCTTACGGTATACTACAATAGCTGAGGAATAAAAATAACTGGATATACACACACATTAGTCTTTACCAATCATTTTAATCTATAACTTGAGTATTAAAGTCCCGTTTTAACTTTTAAAACAAAAACTTAAGTCTAACATTCAACAAAAAAAAATGTATCGCCCGCAAAATTTAATTTTTCTGCTGACTGAGTGACTTATAAAAATAAAACAGATCGCAATATTCTGTTACTAAGAGCAGCAAACTACAGTGAGCGCCATAAGTGAGTCAACACTTTTGTTCTTAAGTATAAAACAGTTTTGTTCTTAAGTATAAAAAAGTTCCTTTATCATGAATTGTTGTTTTTATTTTAACATTTTATAGGTAATAAACAAACGTTTTTATTTTTGGAAATTTATTCGACTATTCTCATTTACTTTTCTCGCTATCCTAAAAATGAATTATTTCAGTGGTGTTTACTCACTTTTGGCGCTCAGTGTATGTACATACATATATATAAAGCTTAGCAAACCATACTCGAACTTGCTCTAACTATTAATAATTTTGTACGATAACAAAAAAGAAAAATTATGATAATAATAAAGTAATAACCAACCCACTGTAAAATGTAATATAATTAAAATATTTAAAGGTAGAATGGTTCAGAAATACATTTCCGAAAAGTTTTGTGCAATATGTCAATATCTACGGTGAGCCATGTAATAAGTGCACACATACAGTGCACGCTCGCTAATGTGAACTAATTAAAACTGGCGTTGTTCACTTTTGCGAATTGTTCACATTTCCGAATACCGAACATTTTAAAACAGAATTATACCATCTTTTTAACAAAAATCATTATTTATGAATTTTTTTATTTTTTTAGAACATATTTTATAATTTAATCTTCACAAATTTTTTTCACAGTATCTAAAGAGCAATTTAAGAATAAATATGCAAGCAGATGTATTAACACATACATATATACAGTGCTGGACAATTCAATGGAAACTTTTTTGAGGTTTACTTTTCTATTGTTAGAAGTCGAAAACCAAAAACAATTTCTGAAGAAACTGAAAAATTATTTAGGAATTTTATTTTACACATTCTGTTTGATGTATTAAGAAACAAAAAATTATATAAAAATAAAATTCTTCTAAAATTATAAAGAAAAGTAAAAGTATTCAATTTTGAGGTATTGACAAAACAATGGAAACTTTCTTTATAATTTTAAAACAATGTTATTTTTATGCAATTCTTTTTGTTTGTTAATACATCAAACAGAATGTTTAAAATAAAACTCCTAAATAACTGTTAAATTCTTCAGAAATTGTTTTTGTTTTTCGAATTCTTACAATGAAAAATTACTTTTTAAGAAAAGTTTCCATTGAATTGTCCATCACTGTATATGTACACCTGAAACGGGGATTCCCGCAACTAATAAACATAGAATTTTAACGTTTCAAGTTAAAAAAAAATTCTGTTAGAATTATAGGGCTTTTTACAATTTTTCATCTTTTAGAGTAGTCACCCAAGTAAAAATATTGTTCACATTAAGCGGTGTTCATATTATGCGGTGTTCACATTAGTGCGCGTGCACTGTATATATAAAAAGTGAAATTGTAGAAAGAATTCATCCACGAGGTTGACCAAAATATATCTTATGTTTTATGTACGAGAATTTAAAAAGAATTTTATATTTCAATTGTCTAGAGCCGTAGCTCGCACAGACCACAAAAGGGCTTAACATTTCAAACTGATATGAAAATTTGTGGAAAATTGCAAAATAAAAGTATAAATCTGGTTTTGACACAACAAATAATTTTGTGCAATTTGTAAAAAATGTGCAGATGTAGGAGTGGCTGTTACGCAACAAAAAATACAACATATTTTGTTGGTTTAATTTTGAAATGAATTTAATCTTTTTAATTTGTTATTAATTTTATGTGTAATAATGAAATAAAAATTATTTCTTTAATACTGGGGTGATTTGGGTTATTTTGATCGACATTTACTTGAGAATTTGGTCTTTCCAATTTTCCATTGCCAATTCATATCGCACTCAACTTTATTTGAGTTTCATTTGTATCAACGATTTATCAAAACAACTTTTGCACTGTAGCACGTGCAGATGATATTCAGTTGACCTTAAAAAGTCCAAAACAAACTTTATCTGTAAATACTGTGACATAATGATTTATTGGATAAAATTTATTATTAGACCACGGTAAATGTGTAAACCCACTTGAGTCTAAGAGTAATAATGGGAAAAAGAACATTAGACATTATTATCAGTGCTGCAGTCTAATAAATGGATCGATAATTACAATATCAAAGTGCCGTCAAGAACCTCAAAATAATCATCAATAACAGGCTTATATTGACAAATCATTTTAAAGTATAGATAGGCTAAACTTATAGTTAGATTTGTTGGCTTTGGTTGACACAATATTTTACTACACATTACGCAATATCTGAACTAATGCAATGTTTAAATCGTTTGTTGTGTACATTTTGCAAATTCCGATTCACTTTAGGAATTGTCTACCATAATTAGGGCAATGTCTTTAGCAATAGTAATACATAATAATAGTTTTGTATATTGTATGGCTTTAATAAAGTTAATATTTTGTAAAATAAATAATTTATAATTTAATTTAATTGTTGAAATTATGTCCTCATACGTGTGATCTGTTGTTGAACATTGCTTTCCTGTATTGTAAATATTGACTAAATTTATGTTGTGTTGAGCAGGAAATTAATGAAATAAATATATGAATTTGAAATGTTTGTGAAATAAAAAGTTTCCCGTTCATACTATTGCAGAGCAAATTTAAGGTATAAATTCTTTTATTACTTCATGGCAATACCATAATCTAATTTTTTATAATTTGCTACTAATTAAAAAAAAATAATCAAATCATTTTAGCAGTATTGATAAAAAAATTTTATTTTGCTGTTATAGTTTAAATCTATTTACCAAAAGAAAATTATTCATATTTTATATCACAAATATATATCATAGTCATGTCACGTCATATATTTCGAATTAAATATCATCAATATTCGTATCAACTATAATTGAATCGATTTTTAAAATAAAAAATATAGTTAAAGAGTCAGAAAACAAGTTGTACGGTAGCATAAGAGTTGATACCAATTGTAAACAATTAAAATTATGTGAGTTGTCCAACGATGAAAAATTATCACCGGTCTTATATTCCATCTCACACCCAGGAATTGAACTATATTTCACGAATATTTCATGACACTTAATTGCAAAAATTCAAGACGAGGTAACTTCAGAATTTCGTATCCGAATTCTTCTATTTGATTAGATTCTGTTTGAATTTCGAAATAAAATGTTAATAAAAAACTTTTGCTTTTATTTATTTATCCAGTTACAACCAAAAGTAAGATTTTTAGGCAATATTTTCTAAAACAGGCAGAAATAAGCCCAACATCAATGATAAATGTGATATTCGTTGCATAGAGCTGTAATCTATATACATATGTATATAAAAATGAATGTGTGTTTATTTGTTTGTGGGTTTGTTTGTTTGAAGTCTATAGATGGCTAAACAGCTGGACCGATTTTCTTGAAATTTTTAACAGTACCTTCCTGTATGTCTGGAAGGAGTTATAGGCTACTTATTGTTTTAAAATTTCAAGTAGGCGAGGTGTCACGCCCACATACCCAATAAGTATTTAATGTCGCATATCTCATAAACTGCAACAGCTAGATTCCTCAAATTGTGTATGGGTAACTTTGACATCTATATGAGGCAGACTTGCTGTAATAGGCGTGTCACCTCCTACAAAAATATTAAAATAATATATCTAAGAAAATATAACAGTTAGAGTCCTAAAATTTTGTCGAATCTACTTTAGTATGAATATGAATACACAAAAATGGGCTGACTAGTAAAAGTCAGTCAGTCGTGGTACTTCCCATATGAATTAAATTTAAAACTTCTTATATCTGGGAAATCATTATAGATAAATGCATCAAATTGTACACGGGCAACACTGAAATCCATATGAATAATTTGTGAAAAAATTGCCGGACTAGGAATAAGAGCGAGAGCCTCCCATATAAATATGATACAAAAGCTCGAGTAGATGGAAAACTATTAGAGCTAGAATCTTGCATGAACCACTTTGACACACGTATGAACATTTCGGGTTAGGGAAATAAATGGACTCCATTTTTATATGAACCCTTAGACTATTACAGCTAAAGTCATGCGTATTGCCTGTTCATTCCAATACCCAATTCCAAAAATATTAAATATTTTCTATTGCCCAAAATTTTTTATCTTGAAAATAAAAAAATTTGACCTGTTATGGTATATTTGCCTAATAATGATTGAAAGGAATTACTTAAATAGTACTTACAATCTTGTTCGCAAATCATTTGAATCCCAGATTATAAACGAGTTAAACATTTATATTGTGAGTGAACGTATTGTGATAAATTAAAAAAAAAAATGCCACCTAAAAAATCTTCGCTTTCTAAACGCACCAAAAATGCAGTTAAAGGGCTGAGGAAACTCCCGAAGAACGTGATGTTCGTCTGAGTGTTGAAAGGTCTAGAGCCTCCACATCTAGAGCTGCTGGGACTCCAGTTCAACGTGATGAACGTTTAGAAAGGGAAAGAATACGATCACAAAGAGCAGTAGCTGCAGTAACACCAGTTCAACGAGATGTACGTGTAGAAAGAGAGAGACTACGATCCTCAACATCTAGAGCTGCTGAGACACCTGATCAACGTGATGCACGTCTTAAACGAAAACGATCCCAATCATCAAGGTCAAGAGCTGATGAGACAATGGATCAACGCGATGTACGCCTAGAAGGAGAAAGACTACGAGCATCAACATCTAGAGCTGCTTAGACACCAGTTCAACGAGATGTACGTGTAGAAAGAGAGAGACTACGATCATCAACATCTAGAGCTGCTGAGACACCTGATCAACGTGATGCACGTCTTAAACGAAAACGATCCCAATCATCAAGGTCAAGAACTGATGAGACAGTGGATCAACGCGATGTACGCCTAGAAGGAGAAAGAGTACAAGCATCAACATCTAGAGCTGCGGAGACACCAGATCAACGTGATGCACGCGTAGAAGGAGAGGGGATACGAGCACCAACATCTAGAGCTGCTGAGACACCTGATCAACGTGTTGCAAGTCTTGCAAGAAAACGATCCCAATCATCAAGATGAAGAACTGATGAGACGCCGGATCAACGCGATGTACGCCTAGAAAGAGAGAGTCTACGAGCATCAACATCTAGAGCTACCGAGATGCCGGATCAACGTATTACTCGAATTCAGAGTCGGCGAAGTAGAGCCGCAGCATTAATACAAATAGAATAAGAAATAATTATTATGAAACATTGTAAATATCAGTAACAAAATAAATATTTTAATATCCAGATTTCTTCTTATTTTATTACGTTGAGGTTATTGACTAAAAACAATGAAAATATACATAAGAAAAAAAGTATATCAATATATTTCGAATATTTATATTTCATATCGATCGTAAAGGTAATAAAATAAAAATATTTAAAGATAAAATTGTTGAGTAAAATATTTGCGATAAGCTTTGTATGTATGTTATGTGTTGTACGAGAATTAAAAAAAGATTTTCATATTTCAGTGTCTAGAGTAGAAGATTGAAACACATTTCATCTTTTTAGTTTGTATAATGAAATAAAAATCATTTTTCTAAACTGGTATTATTTTGTGCTATTGTGATCAACAACATTTATCATTTCTGGTAGAAAGCAATTTGGTCTTTCCAATTTTCCATTGTCAATTCATATCGTACTTAAACATCAGGCTTTTTGGGTATCCAGTTTTATTTGTATCAACGATTTATCAAAACATCTTTTGCACTGTAGAATGCGCAGATGATATTCAGTTGACCTTAAAAAGTCCAAAACAAACTTTACTGCAAATATTGTGACATATTGGATATATTGTGACACATTGTGACATATTGTGATTTATTGGATAAAATGAATCATTAGACCACGGTAAATGTGTAAACCATTTTGAGTCTAAGCGCATACATAATAATGGGTAAAAGAACATTAGACTTTAATATCAGGGCTGCTGCTTAATAAATGGATCGAAAATTGATATTGTAAGCGCCGCCAATAACAGGCTTATATGGCCAAATCATGTTAACGTATTGATAAGTCAAACTGATAGCAAGATTCGTCGGTTTTAAGCCGGCAAAATATATAATTCCACCATACATTAGGTAATATCGTAACTAATACTATGTTTAAAGTGTTTTTGCAAATTGGGATTCGCTTTAAGTTGTTGAAGGCTTTTGGAATTGTCTAACACATCCACAGCAATGTATTTAACACAACATTAGTAATAGTTATACGTAATAATTTATAGTTTAACATCATTGTTATGTATCTTGTACAACTTTAATAAAGTTAATCTTTTGTATTGTAAAGAATTTATAGTCCAGTGAACATTGCTTTCCTGTATTATAAATATTTAATAAAATTATGAGGTAATTGAGGAAATTAATATATAAATTTAAGGCATAGTTTCTTTTATTACTTCATGGCAAACATGCACAACATAGTTGGTTATTATAACTCTTCAGTCCGGATTACAACCTAGCTTCTCATACCACTTATGTTGAGTGTGTTAATTTTATACGAATTATTTATTTATATGGTCACCACCGTATACACCATGCTTAGTTAAAACAGTTCTTGCTTCTAGACGTATATACCTCAGTAGGGTTAAAAGTGATTAAGTTTTAAGTGAAAATCGATGTAATTAACCATATTTTATTGTGTTGTAATCAAATTCCACTTTTTATACTCTTTTCGGATTTTTTTCTTTTTACCTACATTTGATAAGTTTTTAAATAAAATGTTAAGTCAGACCACATTTTCAGAATTAGGGCCATTATTACAACTTGCCGTTAAACTTGGGTTTGGTTAGAGATACTTTCAGCTAAAGGGTACCGTAAAATTGCCTTCAACTAATTTGCGTTATAACAGATAAAATAAAGTTAACTGTTTTCAAAAATATGGCAGTGGTTGAGCAATGTCGATAATACTGTTCAAATTAAACAAGTTTTATTTAAACGACGGGTTTCTTTTTTGTTGTATTTTCTCACTTTGTTTATATTCGAATTTGCCGTATTGAAAATAATATAGAATATGGCAAGTTCAAACATTAACTTAACCTTAAAAGTTACCAGTACGATGATCTTCCCTTTAGCTTAACGCCCACTTCTTCCTTGTCGCAAGTTGTAATAATGTCTCTTAAACCTTTAAATTTAACTGCAACTTCTGAAAATTGGTATCAAAATAATTCAGATTTAAAACATATTTTTGAAATTAGGAATAAATGCAATTAAAATTCAAAGAGTTCTTATCGGTTCTAATCGAAATTACAGAATTATGTGTATAATCGTATGTAAGGCCAACAAGTAGAATTAATTGGCTGCCATTATGACCACAGATTGCGTGCATAGTACGCTGGAAACAAGTTTTATTTTTCCTTAAACGAGTTATGGTTTGTTTTGGACTCTTTTTTACTAGCAGCAACAACCATAATTATTTACTGTTTGAAACAAAAATAATAATAAACTGGCAGTAAAAGTTTTCAGAAATATGCAGGCAGACAATAATGAATAAACTTTTATGGATGCGAGTGTGAGAAGACAATCAAAATGTTTCACAAGAGAGGAGAGTATTCAACGATATGCAGTTGGGTTGCATGATTCATTAAACAATTCATGGTCATGGTTCCGAGACTTATGTACATGTGGCTTTCATTGTTGAAGTTTCCATGACTTTAAATTTTCATTTAATAAATATTAACTTTACATTTTAAACCCATTCATTCATTTAACGTTTTAATAAATAACACTGAACCACGGATTCGAATAAATCAATTTTTAGCAAAAAAAAAACACCATAGTATATATTTATACTATATTTATATTTACATTCTGTTTTAGCCTTTTCATTAACGAATCTTTCGTATGATAATATGAGAAAGTTTTTAAAACTTAAACAAGTTCGATATTCTTAACTTATGAAAAAAAAGTTACTTAATGAAAGTATTCATATCTAAAATAACAGATCATATTCAGCAGCTTTCGAGCAAGGATAGTTTAAAAAAATTCGAGGGTCCAAATAGGACTACTTACTGTTTTACACAACATTACAGTGTACTCTCATTGAAGAGTCAAACGTGGAACAACTTTATACTCTATTTGAAAAGTCAATCGTGGAATAATTAGCCATTGTAGCGTATTTATTTTATTGTATTTTTTTTGCCCTTTTGTTTGAATCCACTCTCAGTGGAGGTTAATTTACACATTATTACAACAAATTACCATTTCGGAAAAGGAAATTAACACTTTTTAACAGAGCACGTCGTACCAACATAAACGCTCACCACTTAAAGCGCACTGTATCCATCAAAATTAAACAAAAAGTTTAGCCCCTAGAGTGAATATCGAAATTTTCTTTTTTTAGTTGGTTTAAAATAACTAACTTTTTCTGAATTAAAGTTGTATTGTCCAAAAAATGTAAATGTATCAGTTTTGTTACAAACTAGATCTACGGTCAAACCGTAGATGAGTTTTTAAAAGTTGATAATGAAAACCAAAAGCCTTAAAAATTGCATTTTAAGCAGTGAGGAAGCGCGAAGGACTCGTCGAACATTGATTATTAAATCTGAACTTGTTATACACATAACGCAGTAAGTAATTCGTATTATTCAACACTGTATCTGGTTGTACATATCGCAGCAGATGACCTGTAGTACTCAGTTTTATTTCTGGTTGTGGGCGTTATGCAACCGCACGATGTCTCTTTGGAATTAATCTGAACACATATCCGTATATCACAAAGTTCTATACAAAAAAAAAGGAAATTTCTTTTTGAAACAATCAAGCAATACAGCTATTTTAGAGAACTAAAAACTTCTGCATCCAACTCATGAATTGTTTAGAAAATGAACAAATTTGAAATTTCAATTCATTGTCTATTGAAAAACAAAGACAATTAAAATATAAAATTTAATTACAAAATACAAGTTGGAAATGAAAACAATGACATCTACTGATAGTTATTTAAGCTAAATATCGTGAAGGAGTCAAATAAAGTGCCAATATTCAACCCAAGGCGCCAGTACATTTTAGAATTATGCATAACGACAAGTGCACGCAGGATCTCTAGAGATTAAGGGTACAGTTCGGGCATAAGAGCAAAATATTATACGGTAATGCTTCGTCAAATATTTCTCATGAAGATTAATTGTCTACTTTTTTTACTAATGCAACGGAGCACTAAATTCTAATGCCTAGTATGTATAGTATATGGTATTCATAATTTTTTTTTCTTATGTTAGTTTGTAAAATATTATGATTTTTATATTTCAACGACGAGAGGGCAAAATGTATTCCTTCTCATGATGTTTATTATATTTAGATTTTTTTAAAATTATGCAAAATTATTCATAAATTTTATTCATAACGAAAATGTTGAATTAAAACTACGTTCAGTATGTAAAAACGAAAATAATCGAAAATCAATTTCATCAGTTTCAGAATAAATTCATTGTGGTGAAAAACCAAACTAAAACGAAGCCGTAGAAAACAAACAATATGGAGGAGACCATTCAAATTGAACTAGTGTGCTGTTACCCCACACTTGTACATACTCATACCATACCATAATTTGCACATATGTGTACCAGCATATCGTACGGGTACTGCTGAAGTAAAAATTTCATTAATCGACTTTGGCACACAAGACTACGAGTAGAATTTTTTGGTCAAGCATCCTTTAGTTCGTACATTAGTTTTTGTGATGCATATTCATGTGCGTAGTAGCAAAGAATATGGATATAAAGAATCATCAGCATCATGTAGAAGTAAAATTTCTTATGGCGGGTCGTAACATCACGACCCGCTCTCACCAAATTTTTTGAAATTGAAAAAATGAACATGAAAGAGCGTAACAATGTGTTGCTCTCATCGTACGTATGTACATGTGTATGTATTCTTGTGTTTTTTGATTTAGTTGTCGATCAGACGGCGACAAGAATACATGTGCTGCGGATGCTTTATCATTTTATTCCAGAAAACCACTCGAAGAATATTTTGTGTTAAAAATGTTCTATGTCATTAGCTGGGCGTATTTTATTTTTTATTTTGTCCCATAGTATATTTTTTTTAAATGCTTTGGAAAGCTCGTTTTTTTTCTTTTAATAAAAAATGGTTTTTTATTCCTTTTATATTTATTTATCTAAAAAACATGGCCTAATTTTTAAGCCAAATATGGATAGCTTTATGTTCTTTTAATAATAAAATCGATGTTTTATTTTATTTTTATTTATCCAAAATTATTAAGCCAAATATAGACAGCTTTACATATGTATGTTGATGAAATGAAAATAAAAATAGAGTAGGTTAGAGGACGTGTACTTGTCAACTAAGACAAGTACAGTACCCGGAGGTCGAATTGACCCATTGTACAAAAAATAGAGTATATTACTAACACTTTTATATGGCTGTAAATAAATAAATTCTCTCAACTTATTTTCTCTCTCTCACTCACTAATCCATAACCATAGGCATGTGTTAACCTAGAGGAAAATTGTTAGTATTAATGTCAAGTCTACTTATTAACCCAATGATATGTATATATGATCGGAAAATATAGAAAAATTGTACTGCACTAAGACACCGTATTTAACTTGGCAAGTATTCTTCCAAAAATCGAAATCATTTCTCATTGATATTAGTGAATACTACTGTGATATTTCTTTGGGTGTATCATTGAAGTCTGAAAAAAGCGAAATGAACCTTCTTCTTTAAAAACTCTTTTTAACGAACATTCTTGATGTTCGTGTCCTATGTGTGTAAAAAGCCGAAGATGTTCTTACCCTGAGGGACATTGGTGCTGACGTCTGTTTTTAACACCAGAAAATAAATAAAAAAGTGGTCAAACAACAAAAACGCACGATGAGAACAACGCATGATGAGAACAACGCCTTGTTACGCTCTTGGTTTCTGTAACCTTCCCTTCTATCTTTCCCCCCGAGTCATGAAATATTTTTGAAAAATATTCCAAAATATGTTAAAATGCACATTCTTTATACTTTATTTTCTTTGGTAGTAGGCATGTACAGGAGTATGTTCGTCTGTAGTGTTTGTGTGTTTTTTAGCGAAATCCCCCTAGGGTGTTGGAAGCATAAAAATACAACTATATTTCGGACAAAAGAGAATACAAAAATTTTAAATAAGAAGATAAAATTTTTTTTGTTGTGTATTGTTTGATGTTTCATGAGTATGTGTATAAGCATTACACTATTTGTTAAATATCCTTGCCAGAGATGGAATGTATGATTTCAAGTACTAAATTTGAGTACATTTCTAAGAAAGAAATCGAAGAATTTTGAGGTCTTTAGAAGTTAATATATATAAATATGTGCGCTTAGGTAAAAAAAATAATATTTTTTGAATTTTATTACATATGTTTCCTGATAAATGTTGACGATGTCTTCTGAATAGCTATCGCATTATTTTCTTTTTATTATAGTATACGTATGTATGTACGCATACACGTACATAAGATTGCCTATGTTAACAGCTCTTAATGGCTGTTATGTTTTTAAAAGCCCATGCATGAATTAAAATTGTACCCTTGTAATCAGCACTACTGAGTACGTAAATGCACATATACATACATGTACATATATAGGTATATATATGCATTTGTACACAAACGTACTGTCATGTGTGTGTAGAGAAAATGAAATCATCTGCATGTATTTTGAGGAACAAATAAACTGCAGGGGTCATCCTATAAAAACTTTGAATTTTTTAACAAAATTTTAACATCAATTTTAATCTCAAACGATATATAATAAGAGCCAAAATTAATTTTGTTTGAAATCTTTATTAAGATAATATTTTCTATGTATTATTTTGTCTTAAGTTAAATTCGTTTTATTACAATTCAATTTATTTATTTTTTATAGTTTATTCTTTTATTAACCATTATGTAATATTTTTTTGTAAAATGATTCTCACATTTGTTTTTCCAATTTTGGCTAATTGGAATAACTTTTTGTTTCCGAATAGACGCCTAGTTTCACACAAGAGTTCATATTTGTAATATGTATGTGTACATTCAACTTATAAATCTAAACAGATAATATTGTACAATACATGCAAATATTTTAAATATCTGGTATAAAAAGGTTGAGAATTTAACGTCAATTTTATTTTGAAATCCAAATCCAATTTGATTTCAATGTACATTGAATTTCCTGAATGTACTCACATTTTTTCATCCCACAACTAGAATAAGTGTTTTGTTTTAAATTAAATTGTATTTGAAAAATATTGTAATTCATTGAAAATGTATTACCTTCGTAAGCGGTATTTAATTAGCAAAGTTGATATAAAAGTTTTAAAAAAGTTGTTGTTTAAGTTTGCCGATGAAGAACTGTTTATGTTATTGCAAAAGATTACAATACATTTTTGCAAATCCGGAGGTTAGCTTCTCACAATTCTAATATTTAAAATATATTTCAGTATTCCATAAAATCTTTTTGTCATTCAATGCAATGATTAGGCACTTCACTTTGAGGAAGTACCTGTACTCGTGCCCAGAACCCGTTTGAAAGTTATAGCACGCTTTGTCGATCACGGTTAGTGCTTGATTTTCAATTTTATTATCTGATCAACATATGTTAAAGGCAATAAAACTAGTTCGTTATCTTTCCAAGAATTCCGCACCTTCATTATAATTATGTGCTCCTCTGGATTCGTTAGACTTTACAGTTTCTTTATTTTATGACAACTTACAAGTTCTCGAAATAAATTATACGATTTACATACGTGTTTTATATCTAGTCGTAACAGTACCATACACTCGAGTCTCTTTTATGGGATAGATGCGTTCCCAAAATAAAATTGAATAAATTGAATTCGCATAAAACTCTTCCTCTATATAAAAACTAATGCTTCGTTCCAATATCCTAAAGACCAGAATAAAATCAAATTTAAATTAAAAAATCAAAGCAAGAACCTATAAAATTAATCAGCAAATAATTCATTAGTTGCATAAAATATCGGGTGAGCCATCTATTGCTTTGAATTTACACCAACGCAGGGATTTATTGGAAATTTATTTCCAAAACAAAGACAATTAATCAGAAATTGTACGAAAATGTAGAACAAAATTTGGTCGCAGAGAAGGACCGAAAGTGCCGGTATACGCATGTTTATTGCTAAAGGTCGTGAAACTGGTTTCATTGTTGATGCGCTAGACGTCAGTGTACTCGTACAGTGCGTACTCTCGAAAATATCAAGTGACTGTTTATAGCGAAGGTATCATTGGCCCATATTTCTTTTAAAAAGAGGACGACGCAACCATTACGGTCAATGGAGGCACTTATCGCACTATGATAACCGTTTTTTGTGAACGATGTTTGGTTTCAAAAGGATGGTGCAACTTGCCACACATCTCATGCCACAAACGATTTATCGCGCCAATCGTTTGATGGCCGTTTAATTAGCTGAAATGGTGATGTCACTTGGCCGCCAAGAAGCGGAGATTTGACACCGCCGTTAAATAAAAGTGTTATGCCGATAAACCAGAGAGAATTGAGCAGCCAATTGAAGGCCGACATTCGTAATGCCATTGACCCTAGACACTCGAAAAAGTGAACGAAAATTGGTCCAGTCAAATGAAGTACATAAACTGAAACATTTTTTAAGTAAATTGTATAAATACGTATGTATGTATAATTAATCTGAACACCTGTAATATTGTTTGAATCTTTTTAAAATCGGTGTCAAGTCACTTTCACCACTAGATATAATCATGTATTGTCATTATATGGTAAAATATAATTTAATGACTAGAATTTATCTCGTCGATAGGGGACGAGATCAAAGAATTTGTAAAAACCTCAATTGTTTCTTTTCTTGCAAAATATGTACTGTGCCATTAAACATTGCGATTTTGAATTTTAAAATTGATGATGCAACTCTTGTTATTCTGAGTGAATATCAGTCAGTTCGCATTGAAATATTAATCTTTCCATATTAAAAATTTAATTTTGTAAAGCCGAGAATTTCGCCAGATTTTTTAAGTGAAGTTAATCAAGAATTTCTTTAATCAGTATCGATATTTCATGTTTAAAAGTAATTGTTCAGGGATTTTTATGCAGTATTTTGTGCAAATTATTGAAGTTAGTGATGCAACCTTTACTTTATAATAATATATTGTGCGTTATTTCGAGTAATCTTTATGAGATCAATAAAATACGCGAAAAATTTTTTTCCGAAAAGAGTTTTTTCCGAAATAATGAGCCAATGTCTTGATAAAGCAATCACAACGTCTTACATCTGATAAAAAGTTAATTAATTATGAATTAATACGATGTGACACTGTTTACTTATTTACTTTATTCATCTTTACAACCCATTAGTCAGGATTACGACTAAAGTATTCCACTAGGTAGTGTATTGGCTTATTACGCTCGACCCAGTGGTTTGAACCCCTCTCAGGCATCACGCACAAAATAAAACATGAAAAAAATATCTTTCGGTCACTTTCTCTCAGCTGTCTTCTTGCAAAAATTCTGAGAGAAAATAAAATTGCCATGAAAAATGTTTCAAAATCTGTCGGTCGAAGTAGACTTTAAACTGTAGATTACGCCACTCATGGATAATATTAAATTTTGAAGAATTTTTTATTTACGTTCGTCCCTATCATGCTATTTACGATATATTTGATAAAATTTATAAATTTTGGAAATCGCTGCATAAAACTCATCATATCTGTATATAAATAAAAATTATAAAAAATTGTAGGACCAATTTTAAGTCTTAAATCCGATATACTATAAATGTCTTCAAAAATAACCTAAAGTTTTAACGTTGAAAGAAACATCAGATATTTTAGAGTTAACACGAAAGGGAGCATCTGTTACAAATTTATGGAAGAATAATGTTGCAAAGTCGACCATGAAAGCCAAAGCTAAAGCTCTTGAGTTAAATAGAAAAATTAATGACAACAATAATTGTGGATTGAATGCTATTTATGGCTGGCTGTAGCAATTTATTCAAAGGTATGACATTAGATTGTTAAAAATTTATGGAGGAAAACTATCTGCGCAGTCGCAATTAGTGAATGCATTTAAATTAAAATTAAGAGCAAAGACAAATTATCTGGGATTGTGCAACAACCTTACAACGCCGATGAGTATGAGTTGTGCTGGAAAAACTTACCTGACAAAACATATGTCTCCACTACAGAAAAGTCTTCTCCAGGTGCGAATGTCTTACCTTTTGTTCTGCTCAATTTCTGAAGTACTACTACAAATTGATAAAAAAAAACCAATCAGAAAAGTGAACAAAATCGAAAAGTTGAACACCCTTTGAGTTCGAGTTGCTGCGAGTTCACTGTTGTTCAGAAGATATATACCAATCTTAACTATATTTTTACTTGTCCAGAAATCTAAAAATGACGCATATTGATATTATATTATAATATAATTCACTTAATTGATCCAATGTTGTCAACTGAAGTTTTTTTTTTGTAAAGCTTCATATTGCAACAATAGTATCTAATGGTATCATATACGTTGTTAAATGCTTAAAAATGGAATAGGTACGAGTGTACAATGTTTCAACTAGGATATCAAAATTTTCGAATTTTGAATGCATTGAATTGATTTTTTTTTTTTTTTTTTTATTGATTATTGTTAATGCCAGAAACTTTAATTTACGTTGTATGTTATTTCAAGAGACTAATAGATTCAGTTTATGTCTGATATCAGCTGATATTACACGTGAATTTATAGCGCTCGCAAATAAAAATTAAATCTTTTTCAATTAAAGTTACCAATTGCTTTTTTTAACTATTATATTGACGTTATCTTGTTGTAATGAAAAGAAAAAAGATCTTTGGTAATAATCCCAAGTTTAAGATACAAAAACCTTCGGATCGACCCTCAATAAGTCGTGCGGCTATGGCTAACCGGTTTCAATACCTCGACGACGATACGGATGGTATTAGCGATTGCGAAGAGGAGATTAAAAATCCTTATGAAAACATTCCTCCAATAGTGGTGGATGTTTCCACTAGTTTTTCAACTGTCCATAAACTTATGGGTATAAGTATAAGTTTCAAAGAATGTCAATCGGAACTAAAGTTATATCAAGCTCACTTTCTCACTGAAGATGCCTTGAAATTACTAAAAATCTCAGGAGTTAAGTTCTACACTCACCAACTTAAGGATCATAAAAAATTTAAACTTGTGTTATTTGGCCTCCCCCAACTTGATTTAAAAACTATTACTGATGAGTTAAAATTTGCCCACAATATTGAATTATTAAGCATAAAAGAAATAAAAACAAAGTACTCTAGCTATGATGATGCAGTATATATGATTGAATTTAATAGAGATCGAGTATCAAAAAAGGAAATTCAAAAAATTAGATTCTTCTATAATATCGCTGTTAAATGGAGAAACCCATATAAAGGCAATAAAGGCCCACTCAATGCGGCAAATGTTCTATGTTTGGCCACGGCGCTAGTAACTGCTTCCGATCTCATGTTTGTCCGGCTTGTGCTGGTAGTCACGATCTCTCGGTATGTACCCTTAGTAAATCTCCTAACGAGGGACCTGTAATACATAAGTGTTTTAATTGTGTAAGCAAAAACTATAAAAATGTTAACCACAAAGCGGATGATATTAGATGCCCTTGCAGACAAGATTACATAGATGTTCGCAAAAGGATTACTTCAAATTCAGCTCGCAAGCCAGCAAAACGAAGAAATGTTCCAATTGATTTTAACTTACAACAAGAAAATTTTCCCCAATTAACTTCAACTTCTACACCATATGGTCAATCAGCTGGTCATCAAAAAGTGTTATACTCGAACATGTCAAAGTATAACAGCCAAGAAGAAAATAGTGATGATATATCAAACGATAAATTATTAGATATTTATTTTGAAGCAATCGATGCTCCCCAAAATTGGAAAAATAAATATGATAAATTAAGAGTGTTAGGAAATATGTTAAGACATGCCATATAATATCATTAACTTAAGTAAGATTCGTGTTATGCACTGGAATGCCCAAGGCATAACGACAAATTCAGCCATAGCTGAATTAGAGATTTTTGTTCAAAAGAATGATGTAGATATAATTTTGTTAAATGAAACTTTTCTCAAAAATAATCATAAATTTTATATAAATGGATTTAAAGTTTATAGAAGGGACCGCATATCACATGGCGGAGGTATATTGATTGCTGTACGAGATTGTATAAGACATAAGATCTGAGATCCAGATGAAACGTCTTTAATTGAAAATCTGTCAATATCTTTGGATTTAAATGGTAGATCAATAACAATAACATCTGTATATGCTCCAAAATATTCTGACCAATTTAAATATGACCTTGACATCTGAACTAATAAACCAAACGATTTTTTCATATTTGGAGATTTAAATGCTCAACATTTAAGTTGGAACTGTTATTCCAATAATATTGCCGGAAATGTTCTATTTAACCAGCAAAATCAATCCAACTACTATGTCTATTATCCACTTAATTTTACACGTTATAGCCAATCCTCCACTCCTTCTTTACCATCTACCATTGATGTTCTTCTCTCAAACTCTAATTTGCCGTTCTCGAATTTGGAAACTTATCCAAATGTATTACAATCGGATCATGTTCCCATTATATGTAATATATATGGGAATGTGCAATGTTCACATTCTAAAATCCCGCTATATCACAACGCGAATTGGACTCAGATTGGAAGATGGGTTAAAAGAGAGATTATGTCTCATAATCTCCTTGCTGTTCAAGTAACTTTTGATAACATAGAATTATACTTGAACCAAATAATGGTTATTATTAGAGATGCTACAGATCAGATTCCAATGGGAGAACACAAAGTGTGGCAAAGACGCTTATCTGTTCTAACATTAAGGCTGATTAAAGAGCGTAGAAAATATCAACGTAAATTGCAAAGATGTAGTAATAATCTTGCAAGGCAGTCATTTATAGCGATTATAAGACAATTGAGGTTGCTGATTGATCATCATCTTACTAAAGATAGAAATGTCCAATGGGACACTTTCTTATCGAAACAAGAAATTTTGGATGATAACAAAATCACTTAAGAATAAAAGGTCCACAATACCAAATCTGACTGTTGACAATAGAGAAATTAGTAATACTGATTCCAAAGTAAATGCAATCGCAAACGTATCTGAACAATGTCATAAATTAACTTTAAATAATACATCCACAATGGATAACAAAGTTCAGAACTACATTAATATTATTAATATTCATAATATAAGACCAGAAGAAGTATTTTTGACTGATAGCAACGAACTAATTAATATCACGAACAAATTTTGGAATAATAAGTCTCCGGGTTTAGATATTTTGCAAACTGTAGTTCTGAAAAATATACCTCGAATTATTTTTGAAGTCCTTGCAAAGGTGTTTAATTTTTGTCTGTTAAATGGCTATTTCTCAAAAATATTTAAAAAAGCTAAAATAATCCCAGTTCCCAAAAAGGGAAAGAATCCTAAATTACCGAATAGCTATAGGCCTATTAGCATTCTTAGTGTCTTGGATAAACTGTTCAAAAAGGTAATACTTAATCGCTTACTATCCCATTCTGAGATAAATAACATTATAAACAAGGAACAATTTGGATTCAGAAAAGAACATTCGACTGTTCATCAAATAAAAAGAGTTATGAATTTTATAGAAATTAACAAATCCAACAGAAAAAGCACTGGCGTGGTATTCCTGGATATCGAAAAGGCGTTTGATACCGTTTGGCACGACGGATTAATATTCAAGCTCAATAATTTTAGATTTCCATTGTACATTCAGAAAATCGTTAAACATTAAAATTCCAGCAGGTTTACCACAAGGCTCGGTACTTTCTCCAACGTTATATGCTATTTACACTTCAGATATTGTTATCAAAAGAAATAACGAAGCTGCATTTTAGGCTGACGACAGTGCTTTCGTTTGCAGCGGAAAGCTCTCTAATGCGATCATTAAAAGACTAAAAGAGTCATTATCATGCGCTGAAAAGTATTTTCTAAAATGGAAAATCAAGATTAATCAGGAAAAGACTCAGGCAATAATTTTTCCATTTAATAAATCCCCAAAGAGAATTCCCAGTCTTCCTCTCACAGTAAATGATACTACAATTGAAATTCGGGACTCAATCAAATACTTAGGAGTACACTTGGACAAAAAGTTGACTTTTAAAAACCACGTTGATCACGTAGTTGAAAAAGCCATAAAGTGTGGTAGAGCTTTGTTCCCTCTATTAAACAGGAACTCCATTTTGAACCTACAGAACAAACTGTTACTTTATAAAATATGTATAAGGCCAATTATGACTTACGGTTGCCAAGCTTGGTCCCCTAAGACAGCTAAGACGCATATTAGAAAACTACAGATTATACAGAATAAAAACCTTAAGATTATACATAATTTAAATTTTAGATACTCCACAAATAGATTACATGTCAACTATGGTCATAAGAAGATCAGTGATGTAATGAGAAACCAGACATTGGCATTCGTCACTCGATGTCAGCAGTCAAATTATGATATAATTAGAAATTTATCTTAAGGACAACACCTTCAACTTTTAGTTTAAAAGTTCGTTTGTGTGCTGTTTTTATTATCTAATAAATTTTGTAAAATGAACATTTAATACATTCATATATGGATTAATTAATCATTCATAGGGTTTTTTAAATCCTTACTTTTCATCCCTAATCTGTGATATACTTACATATTTAACTAAGAATAATATACCTAAAACAAATGATACAATTGTTGTAATACTAATGTAAAATCTCAAAAAATGTTATCTAACTCTAAATAAGTAAATTGAATAAAGGAGTTTTGTTTTAATAAAAAAAAAAAAAAGACTAATAGATTGTATAAAAAATAAAACCTATTTTATATAATAAAAGTCTATTTTTATTTTTTAATTACTTAGATTTTATGCCTAGTCAGTCCTTTCTATCCGGTCTATCAGTCACAAAAGTCATGGTGCGAGTGTGTTGTGAAGAGTTTAGATGTGAATAGCTTTTGTTGTAATCTTAAACGAAATATAAATCAGTATGTTTAATTTAGTTTTCTCTTATATGTTTCGCACAAAGCCATTGTTGTTTTCTGTTTGCTGATACTAAACGATTTTAAAAGACGTGTCATTTCTAAAGTAATATTTTTGGTATTAGGTAATCGATTCGTTTAGATTTTATGAATATTTAATCTTCATTAATATTAATGCGATCTAATTATGTTCTTTTTCAGTTACATAAAGTTGTGTGGAAACAAGCATAATTTAAATTCCAATAGATTTTCAATGCGAACTTAACAAAAACAATGACTAAATGTAATTGAATTTTGTATTAAAACTCACACAAATAATCTGAAACATATCAAAATTCACACATACTTAAACCAGAACAAAATGTTATTAAATTAGAATGGAAAATCATAAAATCAAAGGAGAGGAAATGATATGGAATGAAATGAAATAAAGACTTGTCTTTTACAAAAAAAAAATCGACTTAACAAGGTATACACACCAGCCATGTGATAAGGATACATACATTTATCAGCTGTAATGCAAGCACACACAGCAGTCGAAACTGATTTCTTTTTGTTTGTTTCTCAACAACCATGGTACATCACAAAAGAAATCATGAAAAAAAGGAATGGAAATAATATGTAGAAAAAGAAACATAAACAAAAAATAGTAAAAAAGGTCGCAACATATATAACAGGCTGACGTCAAATGGAATAGTACTGTCTTGTAATGACAAAGCGGAGCCACAAAAGGAAAACGTAACAATTGAAAGTATAACACAGAGCCAGCAGTAACAGAACGAATAAAAAAGTGTATTTCCTTGATGTCGTTGGCAACGCGTATGATCAATAACGACAATGAGTACCACCATACTTCTATGGAATTCGTGTGGTACAAACGAATGAATGTCAACATAGTTGTGGATTTATTGCAAGATTGACTGACACTTTTACAGAAAATTCAGCAAACAACCAAATTTCTATCGAATATATTGGAGACACATTAGATCTCATGGCTTACTATAATCGACTGAGTCCTTTTCCTTTATTAGGCGAGAGCCCGTATTTTAAACCCCAGCTAAAGCATATCGTACAAAACAAAATATGAAAAAAATATTTCTTTCAACGACCTCCTCTTAAGTAGTCTTCTGGCAAAAATTCAGAGGGTAATTAAAATTGCCACGAAAAGCTTCTCAAATCTGCTTCTCAGAGTGAATGTAAAAGTGTATGTAAAAGTGTATGTGTATTTTATCGACGATTATAAAATGAACACAAACAACTTTGGTGGTGTGAGAAACTCGGTTGCAATCCCGACTAAAGGCTTGAAATGGCCAATTCGAAATCACATCGAGATATAATTGTTTTACACAAAATGACAAGAAAAGGGAAGGAAAAACTTTAGATCGATATTTGAATTTGTAAGGAAGCACTCAAATGATTGGTACTCAATTGGAGGAATTAAAATAGATGACCACATGTGGACGGACATTATAATTTTGTCCATACAACAATACAAATCTATATTTGTTTATACGTGTATATCTTCCGTAATCTTATACGTTGACTGTTCTGAAATCTAGCAGTCCTGATTTCTACTCTACTATATATAAGGAAAAAAAATATTTTTTGGCACAAAAATGACTAAAATTACCTACAGTGCATATGGACGACTTTCACCGCCACTGAATAATATGGCCGTTGGAATCGATAAATTATCTCCCGAGTTTATTAATGCTTATTCATCGACGAATTATTCTCTTCTTTAATTATCTCAATTAATCTCTTCTTTAATTACCGATTTTTGTATACAGAAAATTGACATACTGAGTTGACAGCCGGTGTTGTAGTGAAGAGTCCAGAGAAGGGAAAATGTGTTAACTGAATTGGTATAACGCTATTTAATACAAGAAATGATACAATAGTCCGTTCGGCAGAGTAAACCAGAACTTTTTATGTAACATACTAGTTTCTAAAGGTGACCCGGAGAAAAACTGATTATCAGAACATTTGCGATGGAACCCATTTCTAAAAGGATACGTATGTTAACAAATAAAATTATCGAATTTCGAACGATACCGATCCACATGGGATCCAAAAGCGTCCAATGCATCCCGAAAAGGTTACTGTTTGTTTTGTATTTACGACTAGCGGAGTCCTCGGTACATATTTCTTTGAGAACAAAATTGTTTGGAAATAAATAAATTTTACAAAATTATTGACTTCGTTGCAAACTGGAATAACACATGTGAACTGGCTATTAAGATCTTGTAATTTAACTCGGTTAGACTTTTTATTGTGAGGTTGCCTTAAGTAGCTGTTATATGAGAACAAGCTGTTGTGGCCGTCAAAACCAGCATAATTTATGCCGTGAATCAAATTCAGTGTGATTTAGGCAAAATTGAAAAATTAGGCACTTCGGATGCGATCCACCCAGAGAAGCTGTGACGGATATATGTATGAACAGTGGTCCTAAGCAATAACAGCATTATACGAAAATTAAACTTTCGAGAAAAATCACATTTTATACATAGATGTGTTTGTTAGAAAATTGAAAAGATTTATACGGGTAAGCATAATATCAAAAACTATTACAAACATTTGTTTAAAAGAGGCGCTTATTATAAATGTCATGGGGCTTAACTATGACTCAGATCAACATGTTCTTATTCATAATTTTTAAAATAACACTGTCAGATAAATCGAGATTTCACATAAATATAAAGTTTTATTAGTAAAATATGATAGCATACATAGCTTAAAATCATTTAAGTCGACTTTGGCTGTTATTGCATGGGACCGCAGATATTCCGCGTACGGAGGCATCGGTAAATAGGTTATTCATACGAAAAAAAACTTCTAAGATATCCCACACACAATTTGTTTTTGTAATTAATTTAAAGATAAATAGCGAAAGATCTGTTATTTTCAGGTCAAGATATCTGCGACAACTATTCACAGTATTGGAATTCATCACATTAGAATTTAGTGCCTTAATAGCTAATATTTTGTCTGGAATACCTACGCCTGAAAGACGCTACAAACACAGTTCCATTTAATTTGAAGCCATCAGTAAAGATTTGTACGATTTTCGAAGTGCATTACAGAATTCTTCCAGACTTCTTTATTTAGAATGGATGTTCCAAATTTTCTTGCGAAGTCTTATCGCGGTATCGTGTAATCACTATCCCCATAGTCCCAAATTCTTTCGGAATCCTTGCATGAGAAGTATTTAATCCATGTCACTGTACAGTTTTCTAAAGACGCTGAATAATCTTAGTCGGCAGCTGAGTTGCAGACTTAGAATTATTTGGCAATTTGGTATCAAGAAGCCTAAAGCATTCATGTTACAGGTTGTTCAGTTGTTTATACTTTTTCTATTCTTTCTTAACAGGCAATACGCACAGGATCAATGGCTAGTATTTACGTTGGAAAGTATTTGCAGGTATCTGTTGCTTTAAAATATTTGAGATAAATTAAAATAAAAAGGAAATTAAAAATATTAAATTTTATGCAACATTCTTAAAAATAGGGACACAAGTATAAGAAGAAAATTTTTTAATAAAATCAGTCGAGTTTAATTGTTTTTTACGTTTGAATGTAAGATACTTTGCTATTTAAAATTCCAATTGTTTTCAACATTATTTTACGGTTGTGCTTTTTAGGACTCTAAATAAACCACCCTCATTTTCCAAAGTACATATACAGTGAGCTAAAAAAGTAAACAAATTATTTGTCGATTCCGCCATTGTTTACACCCTAAATTTTGAAATAAATTTGTTTACAATAAATGAGAAATAAATAGCATTTACGTAAATAATTTTTAAATTAATTAAAATAAAAGCAAGGTAAATGAATAATTTTATGAAGCACTGTAATAATAAAAACAATAATACTGACAGACATAGCATACACTCACGTACACACACAACAACGCAAAAATGGGAATAGAAATGAACATTTAAAATGTTAAAAACAATTATTTCTTTTACAGCTGGGTGCCCGCGGAGCCATTGTTTACTCTCATTGCAATTCCTTTGTGACAATTGGTTCTTTGAGTCCATGGAACATTGAAACCGAGCATCATATAAACGTTGCTCGTATTATATTCTATCCCACTCTAACTCGCTACATACGCGCAATTTTTTATTTTGTCATATAGCGTGCCTTAGTCCCAATTGGTCAAGCTTAGAATATATCTTGAACGGTAACAACTTTTATTTTCAAGTTTTAAAAAATTGTATGCCATTCAGTTTATTGAAATCAGAAGTTACATCAAAATTATGGTAGCTTTCGTAATTTCAAAGAATGGTTACAAACAAGTGATTATTGTCTAATGCTATCTTGTACTGTGTTCAAGATCATCTTGTTTAGATCTTGGGTTAAAACCGAAACTGTAGCCTGATGGCTCAAATCAATCAATTACGAGGCTGTTAGGAAATGATGAAAACGATCAAAAAGTGAAGATATCGGACTATCATCACATTAACAGTAAAATGCCAGGGTATGGCTAAGTACTTTGTTCGAATACCAGGCCTTACTACAAATCAGTTGGGAATAATATGACCTGATACAATCTTACTTACTACCACCATATTGTGCAGAATTAATACTACAAAGACAAGAAAATCCCTAAGGTTATATCAGAAACGACTTTAACAAGTGTTTCCAACATTGAAAAATCTTTAGTACAAGTGCATCGGATTACCTTGAAAGTGACTAAATCGCTACCAGAGAGAATCAGAACTCGAACCTGAAATCTTTAATTCTAAATAAACTGTGAAGATACATTTAAAATAGTTTTAAATTTCATTTTTTTTTTCATATTTTGTTTTGTTGAAGATGTCTGACCTGGAGTTTCTACCATGTCCTCACGTTGAGACTTGTCGGAGAATTATCGAGTCCCGCCCGGTATAAGCCAATAAGCCTTCTCCGTAATATATCGAACATTTGTAGTTACTATACATACAGTATATAGATCTAAATTATTACACTTTTCAAATTAATTGGGTTTGATTTGAGATTTTGAATGTTTCAACTACTCCATTACATTAATAAAGGTTCACCAAATAAATATTTTATGGAAGCTTAATATAGGAAAGAATCATCTAAATTTGTAAAATTTTTTTTCAATGTTGACGTCTCCAGACGTCCATGATAAGTGCGTATATTTCTCACTTTTGAATTGAATATCGTCTGAATTCGTAAAAAAATTTGTAAAACTATTTACTTTAAATTCGTTTTTTAATTATATTTATTTTTTTTTAATTATAATTAATAAAAGAAATAATTGTGTTTTTGCGATCACTCACCCTTTTCATCGTTTTAAAGTGACAGAGTAAAGACTCAAAAATTAGTTGTTTTTACTTAGTGGTACTGCTGTTGGATTTACAATACTCTACCCAAAAATATATTTGTAACTCCCACAAATATCCGACAAATTGTTGAAAGACATACTTAGAAATTGAAAAAAATACAAACAACAACAATCTAAGTGGAAAATGATACTTTCATTGCAACTTAGGTCAACATGATAAAGTTAATAACTTTTTAAAAAACATTGTTACAGAAATGGGAATTTTTCTTTAATATATAAGTTCGTTATCAGAATATGATAGCATACATAACTTAAATTGACTTAAGTTGACTAAGGCTTTGGGCACAGAATATTGTAATAACAAATTAAACGGAAATAAGTAAACAAGGCAAACCGACAACAACAAAGGACACACATTATGCGGTAAACAGAATACGTAAAAATTTACGTGAAGGGAACAAAATTAAGATTAATAATCCAACAACAACAATTACAACAGTATAAATAGAGCGAAGAACGTTGCTGGCTGGGAGTTGCAGTCAGTGAGAAGTCGTGAGTCTATGATTAATAAGAGAAAGTTGTATTAAAAAGAGCGCATTAAGCACAATGGTATTTTAACACAGAAAAGTTTAGTCTTTTAAAAATGATGATTTAGTCTTTGTTTAAAATGATCGGAAATAAATTAATAACACCACCGTGTTATAAGTTGAAGTGTGTTGTTATTTAAATATATAAAGAATTTATTTATATTTGTAAATAAAAATAATGGATTTATTTAAGAATAGGAATAAATAATTATCAAAAATATACCATTTCTTTTGTTTTAATTGCAATTATCAAATTAATAAACCCGCACTATTTTAAGGCTAAATACCAGGCTTTTCGATTGTATTTTTGAAATACAAAATAAACATGGGAATGAATGGGAATTTATCATGTTCATCATAATACATATCAGAGAGCCTCTAATATCACACCTTTAGTTAGATGCTAAAGAAGTTAAAAACGAAACCTGAAGCATTCAAAAAATTGTTTCATTTAAGACTTTTTTGGTCATGTGGGTTATTATTCTTCACACAAAACCAACAAAAGCAGAAAATATAAACAACATGCTCGACTGCATGAAATTTTACTAGGGACCATTATGATGGCTACTCTTGTATTTAGAGTTCGTTTCATCATATTTTTATTTCTTAAATTCTCATTTATTTATTGATTTTGTTATTTCTGGAGTCATATCGCTAGAACGACGACTCCTTAGACATCGCCACTGCATTCCTCCAAAACAACAATAATAATTTCTCAACAGGCGGAATAAAAGATGTGCTAAAGGCTGGGTAAACCCTAGAAAACTTTGGAGTAAAAATTAAGGAAATAATTTCAATTTTACATTTATTTTTTCAATATTTTTAGATTTAAAAACAAAATTAACTTTTAAGCATTTGTATTGGAAAGTAACAACATAATTCGCGACCATAATCATAAGGTAATGATTTGAGATTGTATATTCTTTTTTATTAAAACACTATGATTGTGGAGCAAAACCTTAATTAATGGGAGTGCGATTTGTCAAGAGAGCAAATAACTATTGCAGATACAAATTCAAATTTAAGATTATACCAGACTAAACGTTCTAGATTATAACTTTTTTGGTGAGGATGTGGCTTGATTTCAATTGTAGTAAACTGTTGGAAACTTCAACTCAGAGTGCGGAACTGAAACCTATCAATTTTTAAACAGTACTGCCAGAATACATTAAAAAAATCAATGACAGTTCTAAGTAGATTTTCTTCTCAGTCACCGCATTTGGAAATGTCTTTACTTTGGATATGTGTAGCGTTTCATATAATGTTGGTTATATTTGCCTTGTAAAACTTGGAACTTGTATAATCCTTGGTTAATTATCCGGGGTTACTTATCATTTTGATTGTAGCAACCTTGATGGTAATATTCAAGTAGTAAAATTGCATTCAAAACAAAAAGCAGATCATTTCTATAAAATGTTTTTCTATTATTTATTCCCTTTCTATTTAAAAATAAATTCTTTTTTATATCGTTTTTATATTAAACATGATATATGATATACAATATGTGTAAATTAAATTGTCTGTTTTTAGTTTTATTAAAAAAATATATTTTTTTCTTTATTTTTATTTTTTTACTTTTAATATCCACTTCTTACTGACTACATGCTGATTACTTAATGACCACTTACTGACTACTTACTGACTAACCTCTTACTTAATTCTAAATATCATACTTATACCTAATGAGAAGCACAATTCGTTAAAAAAACATAATAATGAATTGCAACATAATTATTGTCATCGTATTTTTAATGTTCAGCAATTCTATTTGAAAAGAATTTTCTTTAAACATTTTATTAACCGTCAGCAAATAATTTTTAGGTTCAATGAAACCTATTTAGCACAGTTCCGTCAGCAAATAATTTTTAGGTTCAATGAAACCTATTTAGCAAAGTTTTAAGCATTTTCATGCTGTTTCCATAACTCCCCCTTTTGTTAGATGAATCGTCCCGATTGAATCGTTTTGGAGAATTTGTTTTAATGTTCTAATAACTTCTTTCCTATCAGGCGGATCCTCAGGATGTAGAGTTGTTTTCTTAGTTCCTTGATTAGTGGTTGTAGAATTTACTTTGTCTTTTTGCTTCCATATAGTGTAAATAATAATTATGATTACTGTTATCGAAAGTATTATGTTAAAAGAAAACTCAATTCTTCCTTCGGTTGATAATGAGCTTAATTCTTGAACATTGTTCAACTGGACCTCTTTCATCATTTGAAGAGAAAGAATTTCCTCAACATCTGTTTTATTTGATGTTAATTGCAGAATGGGTGGAAGCGGTTTCCAATCATGTACTTCCACTGCAAGATAATCAATACCGTTTAAATTAATTGTGGTATTATGGAATTTTATTAAAAAGCTTCCTGATAAATTCCATGGTTTGGCGTCAGGGATTCTTACAGAACCATTGTATTGATTCAACAGGATTATTCCAGGTTTTATTTCTTCAATGGTTGGAACGTGCTGATTGTTTATAATTGTACAATTGTGATTCTCACTAGATAATAATTTTGGAATACAATTTGTGTTTGTAATATTTAAAAGATTTCTATTGTTACATATTGATAGCTTATTATAGGTTTTACAATCAGTTTTCATTTCAAAGATTTCATTCTTACATTTAACAATATTTTCATTTCCAATTTTTATTATAGTTTTTTGTCTTTTTAATGGTTTAATTAAAATATTTTCACAAATTTGTTTATTAATAGTAGGCAAATTTACTATATAAATAATTGTTGTATTGCTTGAGGCAATTCTAATATCTGAAAATTCTAAAGCCTCATCGATATTGGAATATGGGAATTGTTCATAGTCCAATTGCCTTTTTATTTCGTCAATTTCTGGCTCGGACAAAATAAAGGTATTTATAACTCCTGCTTTGGCCCATTGTAGAGCATATTGAATGTTCAATATTTCTTCTTTAATTAATTTTAATCTATAAATCAAATTTTGTTCAAATTCCTTTCTAAAGTCGTCTTCAGTCTGAATTTTCTTTAAGATTGCGTTTGTCACATTAGTCATTAGGTTTAGTCTTGTGACGGTATCCCTATTTATTATCCGTTGTCTGTTCGTGTTTTCTAACATATTATTTATTTTGTCAACTACTATCTTGTGATCGTCATGGTCTGGTGTTCCTGCCAACCATTTCCAAGCTGTCCCTATAATGTCTAGTGAACGTTTCTGTCTTGGTCTCATATTGTTTAGTTGCAGTCGCGTCTGTTCAATTTCATGGTCGAGTATTGGAAGTATGGAGTTGTTTGAAGGTATTTTCCTTCGAATTTCCTCTTTTAAATTCGTAATTACTTGTTCATATTTGTCCAAATCTATAGAATGTATCAATTTAAAATTTCCGTCCTGCAATCTTGTTAGTCCTGTGTGTATTGAAATTAATTGAGAATTTGAATAGTCTAGTATCTGGACCTCAGGTCTGCAGTTCGTGAGTGTGGCCAGCAAAATAAGCAACTTTAACATTTTCTGTAAGATAAAATTAATTTTTTATATTTTCCTTATGAATAATTCTATTTCTACTATAAACTTTAACCTTATTTCCTAAGTCTTCTTTTATTTTCTGTTTTTTATAACGTGGAAGTAATTTATCCCTTTGTCCTATTAATTTTTCATAAACTTCCTCATTTTCCTCAAATGTTCTGATCTGAGTAGGGTTATTTCTTCGTAGCATTCTAGCCTGAGCTTCCAATAATTTATTACGCAGATCTTCATGATTAACTTTATTGTGAAACACTTCAAATGGTTTTTCGTTTGTAACTGAATGTATGGTGAGATTATACTGTTGAGCTGCTCTATGAAAAATCTCAACAGTGTCTAAAAGGTGATATTCTTGTTTTAAACATCTTGCTATTTCGATCAGGGTTGAGTGTGCTCTTTCTACCTGACCGTTAGTAGTACTGTGCCTAGGGTCAGCAAAATATAATTGAATTCTTAATCTTTGCATTAAGGATTGGAATGTAGGTGTTTTAAAGCCTGGTTCATTGTCTAACGTTATTTTCCTTGCTGCAGGAAAAGTCTGTAAAATGTCCAATACTTTTTCGCCTAAATTTGTTTTGTCTTCTATTTGTTTTATTACGAGAAATTTTGAATAAGCGTCAATACATGTAAGGAATTTCAAATTTTGGGCATAAAAAATGTCAATGTGAAGGAACTCTCCCTCCTTGCTAGGAATTGGAGCCTCTCCAATTGGAATCTTAGTTGGTTTCCTATCATATTTCGCTTTATTGCAAATATCACAATGCCTAATAAACTCCTTAAAATGATCTATCATCCTGGGCCAATAATATTGTTTATAAACTTGTTTATGATTTTCTTTAGAACTTCTATGTGCCCTAGTGTGAGTTTCCTTAATAATGGCCTCTTGGTCATCAACATTAACAATATCGATTGCAAAGATTCTTGTAAAAACAAACTTGTTGGTAAATACTCCTTTTATTGTTTCCTTAAACTCATATAGATCTTCAAGACAACAATGTATCGCTGTCACCAAATTTGGTCGTAAGAATTCTTTCAATTTGTTCTTGAGATTCTCCCTCGTATCGAATTCTATAATGTGTCTAATTCTATTAAATTGAGTAAGTGATTCATAATATGTGAAATTGGCCCTGCTTAAGAGAATTTGTTGTTTAAATTCATTAAGTGGTTTGGAAGTTTCCTTAATAGTGAATTCCTCACTACTTTCGGCAGAATGTTGTGTACTATGTAAAGACTCATCGTCAGAAATATTATTCAAGACCTGTCTAGAAAGTGCGTCCGCTACAACATTTGTCGCACCCGGTTTATAAACAAACTTCGGGGAATACTCCTCTATAAAAGACATCCACCTTTTAAGTTTTGCATTTGGATTCCTAGAAGATATGGCAAATGTTAATGGTTGATGGTCAGTATGTATTTCCAAATCTGAAACACCATACAAATAATTTCTCAAGGTCTTTAACGACCAAACTATAGCGAATAACTCTTTCTCATTTGCAGCGTAATTTTGTTCAGTAGAAGTCAGTGTTTTTGAGATAAAAATTATAGGTTTGCCCTCTTGGGTTAGGACGGCTCCAACTGCTGCGTTAGATGCGTCAGTTGTCAGTGTAAACTTTTTATTAAAGTCAGGTTGCGTTAAAGCAACCTGGTTAGTTAACAATTTTTTTAATTTATTGAAAGCGGTTTGTGCCTCTGAATCGAATTCTATTGCTGTCTTTTTGGACATATATTGTGAAATTCTTCCATTCTCTCCTGTAAGGTATTTTGTTAGTGGTTTTGAAATTTTAGCATAATCTTTTATAAATTTTCTGTAGTACCCAGTTATACCAAGAAATCCTCTCAACTGTCTAAGAGTTTTAGGTTCAGGGTAGTTTACTATAGTCTCTATTTTACCTGGATCGGTTTTAATTATTCCATGGGCAACAATATAACCCAAAAATTCTACTTCTTTCTTAAAGAATTTCGATTTTTCCAAGGAGATTTTCATATTAGAATCCTTAAGTCTTTGGACTACCATATTTAAATGTTTCTTATGTTCTTCTAAATTTTCAGAGTAAACTATTATATCATCTATATAGACATGGCAAAATTTCCCTATATAGTCCCTTAAAATATTATCCATGGCGCTTTGGAAAATGCTTGGTGCATTTTTTAATCCAAAAGGTAGTCTAACAAATTCATATTTTCCATTATTTATGGAAAATGCAGTTTTCTCAATATCCTCCGGTTTCATTAAGATTTGATGGAAGCCGGATTCGAGATCAATGGTGGAAAAGTACTTTGCTTTTCCCAAATTAGACAGTATAACATTACAATCCGGTATCGGATATTTATGTGATATAGTGTTTTCATTTAATTTTTTATAATCAATAACCATTCGCATTTTATTTGTCCCATCTTCATTAATTCCTTTTTTTGGCACTACCCATATTGGGGAGTTGTAAGGACTTTTACTAGGACGTATAATTCCGTTATTTAATAGCTTTTGTATTTCTTTATTTACGAATGAATTTACTGAGAGAGGATAGGGATATTGCTTACTCCATATAGGAGTTTCAGCAATTGTACGTATCTCAGCTTTAATATCCGTTCTAAATGGTAATATTGTATTAATTTTTGAATGTAAATTATCTATTTTTTTGCGAATTTCACATTCCAATCTATCAATCGTATTTTCCTCACAATTGAAAGTATCATCTTCATAAGGTTTGTACTCAAGATTATTTCCTGAGTTGGTAATTTTATTTATAATATTTTTCTCATCTTCCTTTCTATTATAATTAATAGTCCTACTAGATACTAACGCAGGTTTACTAAAATTTAAAAATGTATCCGTTTTATTGCCACAAGTAATTGTGCCATTTTCAAAGTCAAGTTTAATATTAGCTTTTTTCAAAAAATTATATCCTATTAACAAATCAGATTCTAAGTTGGGAATTTCATAGAATCTTTCAGTTATACCAAAAAGTCTTGCTTCATAGAAATGGTCAATAATAGTGAATCCATTTATAGTTTTAACTCTCTTTTTAACTACTAATTTTTTCCTCTTAGTAAGGACATTTGGGCTGCAATAACAACTAGTTGCCCCACTGTCAATTAAAATTCTGTAAGTTCTTCCGGATGCTCCTGTTCTGATGATATAGGGCAATCCGGGGTCACGTCTAAAAAAGCAGTTTCGTTTAAATTATTTATTCTTTGTGTCTTATTATTTGGTTGAGAACTAAACTGTCCACTTGGCTGTTGTCTTTTTAAGCCAGGATTAAATTGAGGTCTTTGAAAAAATTGATTGGAGTTTTGTGGTCGTTGTTGCCATTGACCGAATTGTGGTCCTCGAGCGTAATTTTGAGTATGTCCATTTTGTGGAATTCTATTTGTGTTCACAGCAAGATTTGCCGAACTACCGATTTCCATCGGCTCAGGCCTTGCCTGACGTATGTGTTGATTATTTCGGTACTGAGAATTGTTGTTTTGATTTCTGGGAGGAAAACGTAAAACATTTTGGTTATTTTTTGGACTTTGGTTATTGAATTGATTTCTGTTAAATTGTACCGCAAAATTAGCCCTAATATGATTAGATTCTAGTTCCTGAGCCTTGGCTAAGGCATTAGGTAAATCAGAAGGTGACAGTGAAAATAGAATATTTGCTAATGGTGGGTTCAATCCAGTAATAAAAACCCTAAGAGCATATTGACGATTTTTATTATTTAATTCATTTGTCAAATCAGAATTCGAACCGTGAGTCATTATCGTCTTATTTATTAATAAAGTCAGTTTTTTATTCACTTCGTTATAGTAATCTAATATAGTCGAGGAACCCTGTCTCATAACACTTAATTCCTGTTCAATAATATGAATTGGCCTTTTGTCGGCATAGGCAAAATCTAAACGAGCTATAATAGCATCAAAATTGAGTACCGTAGCATGATTTGTCAAAGTGTCATTTGCGTCGTCTAATATTTTATTGCGTAGAATAGTCAATGCCGCGAAGTACCTACGACTACCCCTAACATAAAGGCTCATTGAATTGTTTGCTGCTTCTCGCCAACTCACATATGAATTATCCTTCCCATTAAAACTTGGAAGGGATTTAATAATGTCCAAACTTTCGTCACATCTTTTGGTTTCGTCAATAATTTCCTGTCTGTATTCAGTAACAGTATTTGTGACTGTAAGTCTGTTAAAATTTTCCCTCAGCAATTCCAACTCCCTTAGAAGTGGTGCTGTAGACTGTGTAACTAGTCGTAAAACCTGTTCTGTGTCCATTCTGTTTGTTGTCATATTCCTAAACAGTCCAGTAATTTCGTCAACTGAGTCTTCTATACTATATTTTCTTTCTAGCTCTTCTAATTCCTCGTCAACTATATCTAGTGTCCTGTTACTAGTCAAATATTTCAATTCCTCGTCCGTTAAATTTTCTACTACACTTTCTACTAAATGAGCCAGTTTTTTGCCTCACAATTAATACACAGAATACAAAATTATATGACTTAAATAATATTATTATTATTTTTTTTTACAGAAAAATTAATCTTAAAAGCAAATGCAATTAAAGAGGTTTTTTATTAATTTCCGTACATTACATAAAAGCTAATATAAGAATCATTTATAAAAACTAATGGAATGTCTATACACAATTATGATTTAATCTTAGGGAAGATGATTGAATATGATTGAATATCAACTTATATTGAAAATAAAACATAAAAATCTTATCAAATAATCTTACATTTAAAATTCTCGACTTCAGATGGCCTCTTCAATGATGATTTCCTTCCTCAGATGCGGATACCGTGTTGTTTAATTGCTGTTTATTAGGATGATATTTTTTGCAGAGTTGTTTATTTGATGTTGTTCGTTTTTTATAGTTGGTGATTGCAGAATTTTCACTGTAGAATTTTTATTAGATTTTTTTTAAAATTTCCTTTTATTTAGAGTTTTGTTGCCGTTTTTTTTTTGTTGATGATTGCAGGATTGTTATTTGTTATTGTTCACTGCATTATTTTTATTATTGTTCACTGTATTTTTTGTTATTGTTCACTGTATTTTTGTTATTGTTCACTGTTCATTTTTTGTTATTGTTCACTGTTTATTTTCTGTTATTGTTCACTGTATTATTTTTTGTAATTGTTCACTATTTATTTTTTTTCTCCTTTTTTAAAAGGATACTTATTTAAAAAATTTTTTCTCCTTTTTCTAAAGGATACTTATTTGTTTTTTTCTGGACCCTTTTTTAAAGGATCCCGGTTGAGCCCCCAATTAAATTGTCTGTTTTTAGTTTTATTAAAAAAATATATTTTTTTCTTTATTTTTATTTTTTTACTTTTAATATCCACTTCTTACTGACTACATGCTGATTACTTAATGACCACTTACTGACTACTTACTGACTAACCTCTTACTTAATTCTAAATATCATACTTATACCTAATGAGAAGCACAATTCGTTAAAAAAACATAATAATGAATTGCAACATAATTATTGTCATCGTATTTTTAATGTTCAGCAATTCTATTTGAAAAGAATTTTCTTTAAACATTTTATTAACCGTCAGCAAATAATTTTTAGGTTCAATGAAACCTATTTAGCACAGTTCCGTCAGCAAATAATTTTTAGGTTCAATGAAACCTATTTAGCAAAGTTTTAAGCATTTTCATGCTGTCTCCATAACTTGTATATGATATACAATGTATATATACTCGTATACATGTATATATATACAGTATTGTCAGAAGATTTTCAAATAGTTTATTATTACACAAAATGAAATGGTAATAAAATAATCGATTTTAATCATTTAAATGTGCAAAAACTTTAAACTATAAAATTCTGTCCTCTATTCATTATACTCCGTATGTGTTAAAGTTGAATAAATCAACACCCGCAGTTATTGACAATTTAGTAAATGAGTGACAAATTGAAATCATTGAGGTATTTGCACTAAAATGATTGTGTATGTGGATGATGTTTGTTTATCTAAAAAAAATGGATGTGTAAGTTAGGGAATCGAAAATCTCTCTCCAAACATATTTACATTCTTTGATTGCATTTTCCTTCCAAAATGAAAATCATGGGAATGGGAATGGGAACAGAAAACATATTCTCGTTGTTGACTTATTCCAATTCTAATCAAAAAAAAAAATTAATATTTTGTTACAAGAAATAGATTGATGAAATAAAACGTGCGACCGTTATTCATATTCATGAGCTAAAAAACTTTAATTTGTTTTTTAAATTTACTCCCACACATTGTTACATAAGACAAGTAACCAATTGGTTTTCAAACACAAAATTTATTTTCATGCCAGATATGATTGAATCTATTTTCTATGAGTTGAATGATTTTTTATTCGGATTTGTTCCGGGACATAACGATATCGTTACAAATTGCATTGCTGATGTGCTGGCCAGAGCATAGGTACAGAGGAAAGGTATTCCAATTAAATCAGTTGATTTGGATAATATCTGCACTTATTACAGGGAAGCTCAATCTCGTTGGTAGTGGAGGATACATTCAATATGATTAGACTGTGATTGACACCCATGGATAAAAAGACGACAGATTCATTTCTGTATCTAAATCCCATGGCCATCCATTGCACAACCGCGATAAGTGCTCTTATCATGAAGAGACGAACGATTTTGACCTCTCATTTTCTGACATCTTTGACTGAACTCTTTAACATAAATATTACAATTTGATTATTAAGTCTTCCACTTTAAATTGAGTTAATAACAACTAATTAAATCTTAAGAACTAGACATAAAGAATACAAGTTTTTGTATGTATATTTACGAGGTAGTGACATCTGCAATATACTCGTATGCACCTCTTTTTAATCGAATCTTAGTTTTGACTGTCAGCACATCCAGATGTTTATGTCTGTTTCGAGTATCATGCCGCTGCCGTCATCATCCTTCAGAATTTGTTTTGGTGTCTCTGAAATTTTTCAGAAAAACTTAAGGGACAACTGCAATCAATCATTTTGAATTGAACCAATTGACTCAGTAATACAAACACCAAATCAGTTGTTGTTTCTTGTTTCACCGGTAAAAAACACTATAAAGAGAGGAGCGATGTGTATATTTATTCAGAGATCAGAGTCAAAGCGACCGTTGCGTTCTCAATTAAAGAAATAAACTTCATCACAGATTCACACTGTTGTGAGATGAGGAAAACTAGCTTTTATCAAATCAAACGTGGTTGGGATAATCTGAACTTCTTTCGATAATTACTATCGGAATACATAATTGGTCATTACAACCCTTCAGTCAGGATTATGACCTAGTTTCTCACACCACTTATGTTGTGTGTGTTAATTTTTATACATGAGTGGCGGGACCTACAGTTTAAAGTCGACTCCGAACGACAGATTTTTGAGAAACATTTCATGGCAATTTTATTTACTCCCAGAGTTTTTGCCAGAAATCTGCTGAGAGGAAGTCGCCGAAGAAATACTTTTTGTATTTTATTTTGATGTCTTGCCTGGGGCTTGAACCCTGGCTTTTCGTCTAATAAGCCAAGAGTTATACATCAGACTATCGAAAAGTAGGCTGAGGATAGAAACTAGAATGTCACCGATCGTCGAAGCCTCCAAGAGTTACAAGACCAGACCACAAACTTGGAACCGACTCAGAAGGTAACACATGGGTGTTTATCAAATAATAAGAAAACCGTTATTCAAACAGCATCTAGAAGTTTGCTAAGGCAACAGGAATGCCTTAGATAGCTTTTATAGGTTGAGAGGATAACCTATATAGGAGGAGGAGATAACTAATATAGGTTGAGGACAGTACAATAAATCATCTGGTTGCTTTACGCAAGAATTATTCTGTTTTCTGACCTTTATTTTGTTACAAAAAGTGATTGAGGCACAGTTAACATCAATGTACCATATTTTGTGCTAAATCGATTTATGTAAAGCAAAAATAATTTATAGACTGTGAACAACTTTTTTTTCGTAGATTTCTTTTTTCTATCCATATTTCAACTTATTCTTTAATATTTTGCACCTCTTCCTGCACTGGATTACTTTGAATTCAATTTTGAAATATTGATTTCACTTGACACTTATTGTTCTTATTCTTCTATTTGCCATATTCTACCTGCTGAATATTTGTTCTTATTGTTGAATACTTTATTTGAAATATTTTGCTCCAGACATTCAACTTCAGTTGTAATGAACTTTATTGTCTTCGTCTTTTTACCAGCAAATACTTCCCATTACATGTCTGGTTCGTTATCTCATTTCCGTGTTACTCTTTCTTTCTACTTATTTTCCATTTTATTTTTATTCAGTTTCTTTCTAAGTTATTACATTTTTTTCTTTTTGTACGGATATATCAAAGTTCTTAACGTGACCATCTATCATTTGACTTTAAACTTTGTTTTAATTTTCTTCTAAAATAAATAAAGTCGGACGATTAAGCTGAATTTAATTTTTACTGAGCAAATAAATAAAAATAATAAGTAATGAAAAGCAAAATGGATCCATCTCGTTGGTCACATTGAGCTCTAAATAATGATTAAAAAAAAAAAAAGCCAAGTAAACCAACAACTGGATTTAATTGCATGACTGCAGGACGCCTGAATGCTGTATGGATGGTTACTCCTAAGTACTCATCCTTTGAGACCAACTATTGTATCCAGAGAACAATATGTTTGAGACAAATTTTGTTTTTTATTAAATGAGTCGTGGTTTGGTTTTGACTTTTTAATTACGTATGCATTCTGGGAATTAAAAAAAAGAAACCAAATTAAAAACAATTGTTATTAAAGTATAGGATAAATGCCTCTCCCATTAACGTACTTAACCAGAGCGCAGAGGTAACTACTGAACGAAAGACCACAACATCATAATTTCTTATAAATGTTTAATTTTAAAAAAATCTTAAGCAAACATACGTACTAGGGATGCCAATCGGGAAATCCGAATCAGAAAATCCCGGGATTTTCGGGATTCCCAAATCCCGAATCCCGGGATTTTTTAAAACTTGTCCCGGGAATTTTCGGGATTGTAAATTCATACATATACACCTTATAAACTAAGAAAAAAATTGAGTCTACGGCATTGTTTTTTTTATTTAATATTACATTAAATAACACTCATGTAGTTTTTCAAGTGTATCATGCAACAATTAAGTGAATACTCTATATCACTGCACATCGAACTGAATAAGAACCCAACTTCCAACTTTTTTGGCTTTTTTTATTAAGAGAAAATCCTGAAATCCCTGGATATTTCGGGAAATCCCGGGATATTTCGGTATTTTTCGATCCCGAATTGTCCCGAAAAATCGATTTCGGGATCGGGATTACGAAATCCCGCATCCCGGGATTTTTAAAAATCAATCCCGTTTGGCATCCCTAATACGTACGTATCAGATACATATTTTTTTATTATTTTCCTTCATAACAATAAGTCATAAAATCTTAACTGTAATAGAAAAACGATATTTAACACCAGGATTAAATTCAGCACACGTAATGCTTTAAATTTGAAGGCAATTGATAAACTGTATGAAAATGACAGTTGTAGTGTCCATATTTAATGTGGAAATTCAAAATGTTTCAAGCCATAGAATTTGGGTGGAGTTGTAATTATCACAATATTTTGCAATCTCTGCTTTGACCGTTGGCACGATAAAGGTCTTATACAATATTTGAGTTCATAATGAACTTCGGTGCAACTGTAACACGACGCAACACATGTTTTGTTTTGGCATAAATTTCAAAGTAGTAGCCAATTAATTTGTGCTTACTTAGCAACTGCAACTTAGCTTTTATGTAAAATTTTCATATCACGCTTCTATCGAGGTGAATGTTAATATTGTTACGTTTTTACCTTTTTAAAAACGTTTAAATATGAGTTCGTTAATTGCAAAAAAAGTAAAAACAAATATGTCTTTAGTTTTTCTTAAACTCTCTTTATTCTTTACACTACTTTTGTGTGCCACCGTATACAACTTAACGATATAACAATAATAATCTGTTTTATTCACTAGTTCACACAACTATTCGCTAGATCTTTACAGCCACGACTTATTTTGTTCACACGCAACTTCACACAAGGCTGACTGAATTAACACTGACTCCTGCTTGCTTTGTCCACCCCTTTTATGGTCCGCACGCACGTAATCAGTATGGTGAACGTTCTCGATGTGGAAGGTTCTCGCTCTCGCCTTCTCGAGAACTCTATTGCTAGTACATTGTTGTTTGTGTGCTTTGCTTATGTTGTCCGTTACATATTTGTCGTAGCTGGTTTACTTTATGTTGTTGTGGTACTAGCCGCAACCAGGTTCGTCATACATATGTGTGTGTGCAGCTTTAGATAATCAACACGTTCATTGTATTCCTTGTGTTAGTGTGTATTTGTATCGTGTGGCTTTTGTTTATCGTTTTTATTGTTAAACGATATTAAGTCGTTTCGATTTCCGTGACAATATGTTTTATGCGGAAGGGTTGTGCCACTTTATGAGTCTTTATTTGAATCATCCCTGAGGCTCTAGTGGAAATCGAACCATAGCACACATATTTACTTTGATTATAAATATTTATTAATTTAACGTATATGTACATACATATATACTAACAATATTTCTTCTGGAATTCAAATCTAGAATCCTTGAGGGTTGCCTGAGCAGTGAAATTGTTGTTTAAATATTCACGAAGGATTCACCATTCGATCCACGCAACTTTAGAATGACAATATATTGAGATTTTCGCAGCGCACAACAATCTCGCATATCATATGTTGACGGAGACCACATCAATACACTCGACTTCTTCCTCTCTTCACAGCCTGAAAAGTATGAAGGGAAAGTACTTAC
>OW026361.1:43975321-44179562 GCA_932273835.1 Sarcophaga variegata | reverse complement strand
GGCTTGTGTCTATATCCATTGATTTTGAGTACGCTATATCGTGCTTTCTACAATCTGCATCCAATAAATTATTCCTTTATTTCCTTTATTCTTGCTATTCGTTTTGAAGTTTTGTATCAGGTCCACAAAACTGATAACCAGGTGGATGTAATTCAACATATAATTTGTTTATTAAGTTGTCTACAAATCTTCTTCCAATCTTACACTGATTAGGTGTTTTTCTTTTGACTGTAGTTTATAACCATTTTTTTCATTACTTTCATACCTCTTCGCATGAAACACTACACCAGCTATACTAGGAAGCTATATCTGCTATACCAGCTATATCAGCTATACCAGCTATATCAGCTATATCTGCTATACCTGCTATACCAGCTATACCAGCTATACCAGCTATACCTGCTATACCTGCTATATATATGCCAGCTATATAGCTGGTATAGCTACATATATGCCAGCTATATAGCTGGTATAGCTGGTATAGCTGATATAGCTGGTATAGCAGGTATAGCAGGTATAGCAGATATAGCTGATATAGCTGGTATAGCTGATATAGCTGGTATAGCAGGTATAGGAGGTATAGCTGGTATAGCTGATATAGCTGGTATAGCAGGTATAGCTGGTATAGCTGACATAGCTGGTATAGCAGGTATAGCAGGTATAGCTGGTATAGCTGATATAGCTGGTATAGCTTGCTAGTATAGCTAGTAAAGATTGTATAGCTAGTACAGCTTGCTAGTATAGCTAGTACAGATTGTACAGCTTGCTAGTATAGCTAGTACAGATTGTATAGCTTGCTAGTATAGCTGGTATAGCAGGTATAGCTGGTATAGCTTCCTAGTATAGCTGGTGTAGTGTTTCATGCGAAGAGGTATGAAAGTAATGAAAAAAATGGTTATAAACTACAGTCAAAAGAAAAACACCTAATCAGTGTAAGATTGGAAGAAGATTTGTAGACAACTTAATAAACAAATTATATGTTGAATTACATCCACCTGGTTATCAGTTTTGTGGACCTGATACAAAACTTCAAAACGAATAGCAAGAATAAAGGAAATAAAGGAATAATTTATTGGATGCAGATTGTAGAAAGCACGATATAGCGTACTCAAAATCAATGGATATAGACACAAGCCATCAAGCAGATCGTGATCAGGTATAAATCAGATCGTGACCAGATAGCAAGCAGTTCGTGATCAGATATAAAGCAGATCGTAATCAGATACAAAGCAGATCATAATCAGATAGCGAGCTGATCATAACCAGATCAAATTCAATAAAAAAATTATTATAATGTCTAAAAATTACCATAATAAGGTGTTGGAAGATCTTGTAAAGACAAGGGCTTTTCTAAAGAAAAAGTTAAAAAATATTAAACTGAATCAAATAGATAGAGTTAATTTATTAGAAGATACCTTTCAACCAATAACAAAACCACTTAAAAAAAATCATTGGAAAATTTAAAGATAAATATAAGGATATAGACAACACTATTAATGATGACGATGATTATGATGATGTAAATGATGATAATGAAAACATCCCAAAACTTGAACATAAGCATAAGGATGTAAACAACACTATAGATGATGAGGAAGATTATTATGACGTAAATGGTGATAATGAAATCATTGGAAAACTCGAAGATAAGCATAAAGATACAGACAACACTATTGATGATGCTGACGATTATTATGACGTAAATGCTGATAATGAAATCATCGGAAAACTTGAAGATAAGCATAAGGATATAGACAACACTATTGATGATGACGATGATTACGATGATGTAAACGGTGATAATAACGATTTTCAGTATGAAAATATTTCAACTGATGATAATGATGGTGAAAAAAACTATGACCATAATAGACCTGTATCAAGTACATGTATCAAAAACTTGGAAAGAAAACAATGTTTAAAGCTGACGAAAAGCTCTCCATTATTTGAAAATATACAAACACTTATTAATAATAAGCAATTGGATAAAATTTATGGTTTTAATCAAGATGTAGACGGTAGTTGGAGATATGGCAAGGAAAAATTAATATTTAATAGAGATAATACTATGCAGATAGGGAATATGAAATTGAAAATGATGCCTGGATTATTTGAACTAGTATTTCATAAAAAACCTCTCCATTATTCTAAAAATGATTTGAAAAAATATAAAGAGATTTTAATTAATACCAATGCACATAAACTTCGCTATGAACCTTGAAAGGAACACGAGCCTTCAAATATATACGAATAATTAAACATTTATTCGAAACAACAACAAACATTTTAACAAAAGGCAGTGGTTTAATGCTAAAATTACAAAATAATCTGAAATCAAATTACATACATTGGGATGATCCTAATGAATTAGTTGACAGACTACGTTTACTTCTCTCATCGGAAGGTGCTGGCCACAACAATCATCAAAACGAAATAATCTCTATTATCGAAGAACTTAAAGAATCTAACATAATTTATTAGAAGAGTGAAAGAGATGTCTTATATTAATAAATTTGGAGAAAGTTTTAATAAATATAACCATAAAAACAAAAATATTGTAATCGAAAAATATATAACACAAATATATGATGATCTAGCTGATCAAATAAACAATTTAAACATTGAGGTAGAACATGTTTACCTAAAACATGGCAATGTCAAAAAAAAAAAATAATAATAAAAAAAAAAAAAATTAAAATAAAATAGACAAAACCAAAAACCAAAAAAAGTAGATCGTTATCAGATATAAAGTAGATCGTGAGCAGATACAAAGCAGATCGTGATCAGATGTAAAGTAGATCGTGATCAGATACAAAGCAGATCAAAATCAATATCAAAAAATTAACATACTGAAATCATATAAATTGCTGTATATATAGGAGATCGTCTTGATTTCAGCTATTTTTGCGAAGAGGTATAAAAGTAACGAAAAAAAAAATTTTTTATAATCTAGGGTCAAAACAAAACCTCAGCCAGTGTAAGATGAGAAGAGGATTTGTAAACAACTTAATAAATAAAATACCTGTTGAATTACATCTACCTGGTTATCAGTTTTGTGGACCTGGTACAAAACTTGAAAAACGTTTAGCAAGAGGAGATAAGGGTATAAATTTATTAGACGCAGCTTGTAGAGAGCACGATATTGCATATTCACAATCAAAAGATATAGACACAAGACATCAAGCAGATCAAATATTAGCTGAAAAAGCCTGGCAACGAGTTAAATCTAAAGATAGTGATATTAAAGAACGTGCTAACGCGTGGTTTGTGACAAACGCTATGAAAGCTAAAGTGAAATTTGGATTAGGTTTGATGGAGCAGAGACATAAGAAAAGAAAAGGAAAAATGAATAAGTGTAATAAGAAATTATTCACAGCTACTGTGAGAAAAACTTTAAAACAATTGAAAGAACAGAAACCCCTTGATATAAATGATGCTGTTAAAATAGCTCAAAAGGCTATTCATTCAAATTTTAAAGGGAAAAAGCGAGCAGACATTATAATACCGAGAGTTATACCTGTACCGAAAATTGGAGGATTTCTTCCACTTATTCCCGTACTAACAGCATTGTCAGCGCTTGGTGGTTTGGCAAGTGGAGGATCCGCTATTGTCAAAGCAGTAAATGCTATCAAAAATGGAAAAGAACAATTGGCTGAAGCTAACCGTCATAATAGATATATGGAATCAATTGCAATGGGTAAAGGGTTGTACCTCAAACCATATAAAACTAGATATGGTCTCTACTATAGTCCAGCTCCAGGGAACAAAAATGGTAACATCAGCTGAATTGGAAGAACTATTAATAAAACATATAGATTTATTTATGAAACTTATAAATGAACTAAGAATATGTAACATTAGTAAAATAAGTAATCCATTTTTATTTACTAATATGTCATACGTTTGTATTATTGTGAAAATACTTATTCACAATCTTTCAACATTTGTCGATGTCAAACATTCTATACACAATATTTGTTAACACTTAAGTTATTTAATCTGTATAAACGTATTTTTAAATTCGAATCTGTAAAAATCTGAAAAAAAAGAAATATGTAATAAAATTTTCAAAAAAATAAAAACTAATTTGTTTTAATTAATCCCTTTATTCTATAATTTCATTTATTTAAAACAGTAAAACTAAAAAATTCTAAATCCTTAAAAACAAGTCTATTTATACTCTGGGGTGTTGTAGATCAATCAGTAAATTCAATTATGTGAAAACAGATATTACTTATACTTATGCGTGAAAAAAAACGCACAGGCACAACTATACATTTCTTTCTCATCAAATTAAAAACAACCGCACAACCAACCTACCCTTTCTTATTAGTTTATATTTCTATTTCTTCTACCTGTGATCATGAGCAATACGTGCCAAGAATTTACTATTAAAAAAAAACGATCATACACATTACATGTTACGCACACACTCATTCTGTCCGTCCAAACATTCGTACATACGTATATACATTTTCACATTACAGTCTACTTGTACTCTGGGATGTAGATGAGGAAACGTGCACACACTCATTCTGTTCGTCCAAACATTCGTACATACGTATATACATTTTCACATTACAGTCTATTTATACTCTAGGATGTAAATGAGGAAACGTGCACACACTCATTCTGTCCGTCCAATCATTCGTTTGAAAAGCAATACAAATGAAAGGACCAACAAAAAGCAGGTATGATCCCAAATTTGTAGGGAAAAATTGAAAATAAAAATGATTTAATTCTTTTCCAGATATGCATTCTCCCAAATTTTAACACACACATAGACATTAAAAAGCATTACCTTTTCAGAATACATGTTACAAACTTAAAGACCGATCGCACACAATTCATTTCACAATGCTGCAATGTTCTTACTCTTTTACAGCTATGCATGCTCCTAAATTTGTATGGAGTAAGTGACCTAGAAACCCCATAAACATACTACTCGAACATATAATAAAAGTTGGTAGAAATTTATTCGTGAAAAGGAAATGTCTCTTTAAATTGTAGAAATTAAAGTAATGCGAGATATCAGCCATTTTGCTATGATGGGAGGACTTAAGTCTAAGGATGCTTAGATAAAACTGCTCAATTAAACAAGTTTTTTTTAACGCAGTGGCAACCGAGGGCTTCGTTTTTTTTTTTTGTTGTATATGCTCATTTTGTTTAAATTTGAAGTTGCCATAATGAAAATAATATATAATATGGCAAGTTCAAACATAAAGTGACCTTTAAATGTTAAACATAAAGTGACCTTTAAATGTTAAAGGTAGGATGATCCTCCATTTAGCTTAACGATCACTTCTATCTTATTGGGTACTCATAATAACGAAAAACAATTTATCTGGCCGTTAAAATCTTTGCTTTAGTTAACGGCAAATTGTAGTAATGGCCCTTAGAGAGAAGGTTTTTAAAAGACTGGTAGTAAATATAAAATTTAAATACTCCTATTCGTCGCGCTGCTAGTATCTGGAAAAAGGTATCAAAACCTTTCTACAAATGCTGTCGATATAAGACAGCAGTCAGTTGTATGCTACTGAATCATCACTTCTTTGTGATATTAACTCACACTTTAAAATGGACCGCGACCCAAACATTGCAACATATGTACGTATGTTGAACTTGTAACAGTGCCGTCAGCGTTTACAATTGTGACGGTCGACACGGTTCAGTACATACCAACTTAAATGAAAATAATTTCTTCGTCCATTTACTAGAAAATATTTTTTTATATATAATCCGACCATATGAATATCAAGTCTCTTGCAGATAGACGCTAGCCTAAATAAATTATTTTAAAATGTTTATATAACAGTTAATAAGTCTTCGTAGTCTAGTATGTAGTGTGTTGACTTATTAGATGTGAGCCCGTGGTTCAAATTCCTGCTTAGACATCTTGAACAAACCGAAATAGGAAAACATATTTATTCTCTCAACAGTTTTCTGGCAAAAACTCTAAGAGTATATATAAAAAGCTTGACAGAAATTTGTTGTTCGGATCCGAATTAAAACTGTAGGTCCCGCAACTCATAGATAAAATTAAAACACACAACATGGGTGGAGTAGTGAGAAGCTAGGTTGTAATCCTTACTAAGAGGTTACATTGTCCTATTAAGTAAGAAAGTAAGTAAAACCGTTAATGAATGCATGTTTACTGTGTGGTTTGGACATTTTTCCTTATACTTACCGTATGGCCAAACACAACTCTAATATAATATTTTCATACATTTGAAATGATTTTATGTATTTACAATAATATTTATTGATTTAGTAATAAATAGAATATCATTGGTCTCATGTGGAAAGGCCCTAACTCACATCTTTTCGAAATTGATTTTTTTTGTGGTTCCAATATGTATTTGTGTTAACAAATTTGTGTGAAAACAAATGACATGAGACCAACGATATATAAAATTAATTTTATAAAAAAAGGAAGCTATATTTATTTAAATAAATACAGGAACATTTATACATTTAATTCCATTCCGACTCTACGCCACACATTTACCATTTCAGATATGCGTAGTTATATAGAATCAGAGTCAATGATCATATGTACCATGTATGTGTATGTACATACATACATAATTGGTCATTACAACCCTTCGGTCAGGATTACGACCTAGTTTCTCACACCACTTATGTTGTGTGTGTTAATTTTATACATGAGTGGCGGGACCTACAGTTTAAAGTCGACTCCGAACGACAGATTTTTGAGAAACTTTTCATGGCAATTTTATTTACTCTCAGAGTTTTTGCCAGAAATCTGCTGAGAGGAAGTCACCGAAGAAATACTTTTTGTATTTTATTTGATGTCTGGCCTGGGGCTCGAACCCTGGCTTTTCGTCTAATAAGCCATCACACTACCTACTAGATCACGGCGACTATGTGTATGTATCTGTGGCATTAAATGATAATGGCTTAAGTTGACATAAGTGTTTTTTCATTTTATTACATATTTTTATTCTCTTCTTCAAGATCTATCACTCAGCTAAATTTCATGTATTAAATGTCATTATTAATAAAACTATATGCATTTATATTTATATATTTATATTTAGCAAACACAATTTATTTTAGACAAACCCCTTAATATCTCGAAACACGAAATGTCGACCTAAGGTATTATTATTTAATGCCACAGATATATGGTATATATTATAAAAAAGTCTATCCAAGTTAGGTTAGGTTAGGTTAGAGGACGTGTACTTGTCAATTAAGACAAGTACAGTACCCGGAGGTCGAATTGACCCATTGTACAACGTCCTACATAGTTTCTCACACCACCTTTGTTGTATGTGTTAATTTTAAACATGAGTGGTGGGACCTACAGTTTAAAGGCGACCCCGAACGACAGATTTTTGAGAAACTTTTTGATGGCAATTTTATTTACTCTCACAGTTATTGCCAGAAATCTGTTGAGAGGAAGTCGCCGAAGAAATACTATTTGTATTTTGTCTTGATGTCTGGCCTGGGGCTCGAACCCTGGCTTTACGTCTAATAAGCCAACATAGTACCTACTAGGCTACGGCGATTTCCAAAGAAATACCACATTCGAATGAAGTAAATTTGTTTTAAAAGTTCAAAAACCTCATAATAATAATGAAATACTAAAATTTTCTTCAAAAAGTGTCATTTATTTTTTTATAAAAAAGTTCGGTAAACAATCCAAAATGCTAACTCAAAAAATTCCATTTCTAACAACGTGTTTTATCTACTTTGGAAGCAATAGCTTCTCCTAAAGAATTTTTCATAGAAAAGGAGGGATTTTGTGTGATGTTTGCACAGATGATATAAAAGCAAAAGAAATTATTTAATAGAAAAATGAACTTGACAGTACTTATAGCAACCAACGCAGTTTGAAAATTATTGTTCATAATTATTTTTTTGTAAGTAGTATTGAAATATCATTATTATTTATTATAAAAGTATTCATTAATATTATTATTTATTGATATTATAATAATTATTATAATTAATAGATTACTAAAAACTAAGAATATTGAAATAAATTTTATTTAATATAAAAGTAAAATTAATTCAATGAAACTGAAAATATAGAAACCAATACACGAACAATCAATTAAATTAAATATATTTACATCGGTATATATGTATATAAAGGACAAATCGAATAAAATATAAAATAAAAATAAATATTGTTTGGAAAGGCGACAAAAGACAGTTAGGAATTACAGACAAAAGCAAAACTACTACAACTTAAGCTGAATCTTATCGAAATACATTTGCTTATTGGTAGAAATTTATGTTATGTAACCTCGGCATACAGTTACCAGCAACTGCCTCTGCTTCACTAACAGAAAATTTAAAATTGCGAAAACAAGATCTTATGAAGGATTTTGCAACAGAGGTTAAAATATATATGAAGATCTGGATGTACCAACGGTCAAGTCAGACAGTTTGATTTCGACCTATGTGTTCTTACGAATATAAGAAGAACGAAATAGAGAGTCGCAATTTTGTATTGAACTGCTCACGTTAAGCTGGATTCACTCATTCTTTCGGAACAAAATGCTCCGAAACAAGTTCAGTTTTTTGAAAGTTTGTTCCAAAACGATTCACCCACACGATGCGTGTTAGTTTTACAATTAGGCAGCACAGTAGCAGATGATTGCAATTCGTTTGTTTTCTTGGCTTGAATGTAATCATATTTGTTATTGTGTTACAAAGAAATAGTAAATTAAAACAAATCTTAGTGAAAAACTGGATAAACGTAAAGTGCTTCTTTTAAAAACCATTGAGTTGAAGAAAGCTCGTTTAATTGCAATGTTTATATATGAAAAAAATCTAAAAATTAGGAGGATTGCAGTTAGGAAGCTGCTAAAAGAAAGGGGGAAAATGGGGTACTTCCACGCTTTGGTCCCAGAGGCGCGGTTAAATGCTACGGAATCATTTATAAATTTCCATTGTATGGATCACCACACATTAGAGATGAGCGATCCAGTGATTTCTGAAGAACGTTGTTCTCAGTGAACGTGATTTGTTAATCACTGTTCTTTAAAACAGTGATTGTGATCACAGTATTCCAAAAGAATACAATAATGACAATAATGTAGTTTATTAAGTCGTAAGAAAGAGACAACTACATACATACTACGAAAAGACTTCTAAACAAAATCAAAGTGGTGTCATCAATGTTATTATTTTTAATGTAATTTTTTTTTTACATTAAGTTTGACAATTAAGTTTCACAGAACGTTCATGTATAAAAGACAAAAGTAAATAATCAGCATCATCTAATAGTAAAATGAAATAAATTTGAGTATGTAAGTATTTTGAAAGAACGACATTATTAGTAACTGTTGTTTGGCAATTTCAATCACTGTAGTTACCAGTGAATTATCAATCACCGTGATTTTGAAAATATCGCTCATCTCTACCACACATACGACGAAATTCTTAAAATATTATATTATTATATAAATATGATGTGGCAGCTCAGTTCAACTTTACTTAAAAAATTAAAGTAGCTGGCAGCACAGTTCGATTGTTTCGGAACAAAAATTAAATTAAATTCGAACTGAAATTGTTCCGAAGCAAGCTTACTCTCTTTCGCTCTCCCTCAAAAAGAGAAACATAAAACTACATATAAAAAAATTGTTTCGGAACAAAAATTTTGGTCATTGGAAATTTCGCTGGTAAGCTTAGTCTGCCCCACCAGGATTGCTGCAGAAGCTGCCTTGGTGTAGAGGAAACGAAATTGGTATAACACCTTTTATAAGAGTGCCCTGCACTTCAGAACAGATGTTATCCGTAATTGGGTGATAGAAGATCTGCGCATGAAACGATCTGTTAAAGGGGTAACACTGAGTAACACAATGTGCCATATGGCCACCGAGTGAACTTGCCTGTGGACGGGAAGCTACCCGTTAACCTAACCTATACTAAGAAAAGAACAACAAATATGCACCTCAACGCATTGCAAAACATATATGTATGTTAAAAAAATATATATAGTGCACGCTCGCTAATGTGAACTAATTAAAACTGGCGTTGTTCACTTTTGCGAATTGTTCACATTTCCGAATACCGAAAATTTTAAAACAGAATTATACCATCTTTTAAACAAAAATCATTATTTATGAATTTTTTTTATTTTTTTAGAATTTTTTTAGAACACATTTTATAATTTAATCTTCACAAACTTTCTTCATAGTATCAAAATAGCAATTGAAGAATAAATATGCAAGCAGATGTACTAACACATACATACATGAATGTACACCTTAAACGGGATTCCCACAACTAATAAACACAGAATTTTAATTCAATTTCAAAGTAATTTCAAATTAAAAAGATTCTGTTCAAATTACTTTTTTTAAATTTTTTTACTTTTTACATTTTTTCATCTTTTAGAGTAGTCAGTGAAGCAAAAAAAATGTTCACATTAAGCGGTGTTCATATAATGCGGTGTTCACATTACCGCGCGTGCACTGTATATGATAACTATACATTTTACTCTTCGTACATATCACGATATTTTTTAAGGCCTGGTTCACGCACAGGTTTCTGAAACATTTTTGGTTCGCACAAAATTTTTTTTATATGGAGTTTGACGTTTCTCTCAGAGAGCGAGATAAATTATTTTGTGCGAACAACTCTCAGTGTGAATTAAATTAATTTTAAATTTGGTCCGAACCATTTTAGAAAAGGTTGCCACACCATATGAAATTTATACAATACACCAATATTTCCAGAAGTTCATCGAAAGTCCCAGGGTCCATGCGATGAAAATTTATAAATGAATCTACGTCATTTAAACACATTTCGGAAACTAGTGAGTGAAAATACCCTTTGGCTTCTCTTTGTTTCAAAAGTGGTCTTACAGTCGTCCTCTTGTTTATCTTTGATTTTCGTTTTTCATAAATATATTTTGCAAGTAATTTTACTTTGGTCACTTCAGTGGCGAACAAGAGTAGCAAATAATTTATATCCATCGCAGAACAAGATGTTTTTATTCTTATCAAATAATTCACCACAAATACTGTTTATTTTTTGTTATAAATATTAATTTTTTATTTCCTTATTTTGACACAAATATAATTAACTTTCTTCAGTTTCAATTAAATATGACAGCAGTTCAATTAAATATGGTAGCACTGTTTTTACGAACAAAGTTTCTGAAATGGGTGAATCATGCTGCAGAAAACTCTCAGTAAACAAGAAATTTCTCCGAACCAAAAATGTTTCAGAAACTTATGGGTGAACCCGGCCTAAGGCAAGAATTTTCTGTTGCCTTTGCCGACTCGACATTTCTCCTTATGCCATTTAATTTGTTCAAAAATTTGCGTAACCCAAATGGAATCTATAAATAAAGAAACCACAAAAATATATTCATATTTCCTCCAATTATTCAATATTTTGGAATTGAGTGTTAAATATTTATTTACCAAAGAAAAATGCTAACATAAATAAAAAAACGCGAATTTTATAGGCGATGTTTTAATACCGAAACACTAGCTGTTTAAAATAGAGAAGAGAGGTGCTGCATAAAAACAATTCATAATTTAATTACGCAAAATGTAGGTCATTATCACTGAACACGTGTTTCTCTCTCTCCTTTTTCCTTAATATTTTTTTATGTTATATATTGTATAATAATTTTTGTACTCCATTCTATGTACGTACATAAGTACATAATTTCCTTGTTTGTATGTAGTGTAGAATAATTTGTTAGAATGTTGGTTTGATTACGCTTTATATACCGGCATTAGAGTACTCTCTGGTTTGTGTTTTCTTAGTCGTATTTATTTAATGAAAATCGTTTACATACAATTGTTTTTGTAGACTTTTTCCTCAGCTTACTAATAGATTGGGTGAAACTAAAAGACTGTTAAATTTATAAGTGTAATCATTTATTTAATAACGCACTTAATCTATTACCAATAAGTACAGTAAACAGCCTGAATAAATGTGTTCACTTTGAATCAATCAATATCGGTAAATTTTTAAAGCGTTCCTTTTACTCTCTATTAGAGCTTGATTAACTCGAGTAAATTTTGTGAATTTCATCCTCGAAAAGTTTTTATTTTACCAAGAGTACGATTAAAAACCACATTCATTCGATTATTATTTCAAATAATATATAAAATATTTCTCTCAAATTCAAACGGTATTATATCTCTTATTTTATTTAATGCGCAAGCGTTCTCTCAGAGAGTAATTCGGTCGCACACAATAAAGCCTGTTCAGTGATGCCAACTCTTAGGACACCAAACGCGTGAACAAATATGAAAAACGGGCTAAAAAGGGCTAAATTGAAAAAATTACGTTTTTAGTACAATACAATTTCATTTTTTTTTTTCAAAAAAGCGCAAAAAGGGGGCTAAAATTAAAATAGTCTTTTCAGATAAAAACACCACAATTTTAAATCGTTTTTCCGTTTCTGAATGTCTGACCAGGTCATAGTGTTTAGCGGCGATTTGCGTGTTGCAGTAAATAGATACTGCTTTAGATTCATCTTTACAAGGCTTTATCCATTTCTTAAAAAGGGGACCTGTCTCCCAAACTTTACGATATCTTTGCGTGTAGCGCTCCATCTAAACATAGCATAGCATTTACATTAAAGACACATCCAAGAATATTAAATTATGACTTACTAAAAGTTATATACTCATATACTTATTAATATGTTTTTCATCAATGCCTAATTATTAGGTTAGGTTAAGTTAGAGGACGTGTACTTGTCAATTAAGACAAGTACAGTAACCGGAGCTCAAATTGATATCCTAGTTTCTCACACCACTTATGTTGTGTGTGTTAATTTTATACATGAGTGGTGGGACCTACAGTTTAAAGTCGACAGAAATCTGCCGAGAGGAAGTCGCCGAAGAAATAACTTTTGTATTTTGTCTTGATGTCTGGGCTGGGGCTCGAACCCTGGCTTTACGTCTATAAGCCAACATACACTACCTAATAGACTACGGCGACTCCATTATTAAGTAAATACAATTTTAAACTTTCAACAAAGCTCGTGTTTCTCGGTATTTTTATTAATTTAAGAAGAAACCAAGAAATAGAAGAAAAAAGTGCTGCCACAATGGCTTACAATTCGAGAAACATAATATAAAATTGCCATATAGAGTTAAATGAAAAACGGGCAAAAAGGGCTAAACAAAAATGCTGAAAAGCACTGAAATTGCGCGTTTTTTAGTTTAGGGCTAAAAATTATTTTTCGCGTTAAAGGTACTTCAAAAAGGGCCAAATCTAGCCCGAAAAGGGCTAAGTTGGCATCACTGAGCCTGTTGTGTTAGTTATTTAAAATTATTAATGTTAACCAGCGTTCGTAGACGAACAGTTTCTAAAGTAACTTCTAGTTCCGTATATTCAAATTTGGGGATTCTACGTCTTAGCATAATTGTGCAGAGAGTTTTCACACGTACAGTTGGGGTCTAACTTCAGCTTTTTAATTTTGTTTCAAAAAACTTTCTCTGCCTTCTTTCTTATTTTCCAGCGAAGACGAATATACTCGACATAAGTAAATTAAAATGTTTCTGCCTATAACAGCCTGCAATGGTCGCTGATTTTTTTTTAGAAAATATGTATTTTTATTCATTGTTAAAAATCTAAGTTACAAAACTAAAAATTTAAATTAAACGCAATGATAGTTTTTTAAGCAAGATACAGCACATATTGCTATGGATTTCAGAATTCTTTTCTAATATTTGTTTTGGAACAGTATGAGCACCTGCATGTAGAATTAGATTTTGCTTTTGTACTTGGTAATAAGTCCGAAAAATGCTCTCCAAGTAATAGGAAAGATGTAATTAAAGCTAGACTACCAAGTTAAGACGTATTTAATATATTTATTTATGATAATTCATAATGTTGTATTCTCAACATAGACAGTAAATGATTCTCATTTACAACTTTTTAGACCTATTAAACATAGATGTGTACCATTATTTCTATTACTTCAATTAAAAAATAAAGTAACATGTGAATGTGATATTGTATTTACAAAGATATAGAAAACATCAATTGGTTCATGTTCAAAACTTAATTAGGTTAAGTTCATTTTTTCTAAGCTATTTTGTGTTTTGATCACAAAATTATTATTCTTGTGCTCATTTCGGTGGATTAAATATGCAATAGTTGCTTCGAAAGAAAATTAGTAGTTTGTATTGCAAATTCAACGTGTGTTTTTTTAATTTAAGTTTGACAATCTTTATCGTATTTATTATTAATAATTAAATTTATTCGTTATTCTCTTAGATTATGATATAATGTTAATCATGGATTTGACTTGAAGTTTATGTTAATGACGATGAAGCAAGGATGACTGACGATAAAGTTATAAAATTTATTTTTAAGCGCTTAAGTGTTTTGTTACTTTTTGTATTATAAGGAAGTATATGATGTGGTGAATTCTAAAGTCCTGTATTAATGGTGAATATTCAAAGAGGAAATTGAATTTATAGCATATTTGGTTGGTTCTCTTCGTTTGATTTGCGTGGGATAAAATTTAGAGGAAAATAACTTAACAGTGTCATAGTGGTTATTGAGATTTTCTATAGTGAAATTAGATTTTGTAACATTCTCTTAAATTCGTTCTCTTTGTTTGTATGAAACAGCAATATAAAGAACTAATTTTAGATTCTTGTTGTGGCTGGTAAATACGGAGTGTTAATGTTATCGCCATCTGTGATAATATCCTACTGAACAGGATTAAAACGGATGTCATTGAATTTAATAATTGCTTGAGGGTTTATTTCTTGTTTTAAAATGTATGACTGATGCCAAAGAGATGTTGGATTCTAAAAGACCTAATATTTTGCTCTTAAAAATTAAATAAATAAAATAAAATAAAAAGGAATGACGTATTCTCTTAGTAACATTTAATCAATATGTCACAAGTAAAACATTAATTTTTTTTGTTATCATTTATTAAATACTTTTTTAAAATATTCCCATAAATATACTAATGAATTTTCGATTACTTATTTCTAATACTTAAATGCTGTCTTCTTGAAAAGACATACTATTTATGAGTTATTAAAGTTGTGAGTTATTTAAAGTTGTGTTTTAGTTCTTTAGAACTCTAAGAAGTCCACTTATAAACTAATATGACGATGGGATAAGAAATAATGGGAAATTTGTTGAAATCACAGTTGACATGAACACACATTGTTATAATACCACATTAAGCAATGTTCCAGAGCAAACTGAAAAATCCTTTTTAATATATCTAACATTCAGCATCAGATCTTCGTACTAAATTAATTCTCTCATACAATCAAGCTGAAAACTAGCCGAGAAATCCAATGGTTGGCAAATGAAGTGGGATATGTTCTCTATGGATATGTTAACTACTGCATATTTTTTTAAAAAAGTATCCCAAAATTTTGAATGAGACTTATTGTTATACAGAATAAATATTAACTACAGTAAATTATTTAAAAACAGATCCTAAAATAAAATAGTAGGAATGAATAATTTATGTAAAATTGGCGGACAGCTGTGGACACATAAAGCAAAGTTTCAGATCCTTGTGGACAACCGTATAAGAGACTTACTGCGACGGCCGCCGTTAACGTGCTTGCGTGAGGTTCCATAGAATCACTCTCACCATCCCATGACAGGAGTAATCCAATGTGGGAAATGTGACCCGTTCTCAGGATCAGCATTAGCTTATGTCCAAAATAAACTACGATATAGAAAGCTGGATTACGGTGTAATGCGACCTGTGCCATGGATCAACCTGGCCCATTCAAAAATTTAACATAACTATGGCCGATTCATAAGTGAAATCAACATTTATAGGAAATTTGTCACACATTTCTACCGGCTGTGTTAGTGAAGACAAAGTAGTATTTATCAAAATGTTGCTGATTTAAAAGGAACAGAAAAAAGTACTTAACAAGTATTTCTTCCCATTTTTCATATTCTTCACCACTTAATCATTTTCATTTCTATAACGAAAACAGTTCTCTTTTGTTGTCAATTTTCATTTTTGTTGCGAACGGTAATTTTAAATGGCAATTATTGCATTGTGGGCTTCCGACAAACTACCCTAAAAAATAACAATAATAACGTCAACGGGTATCATCCCAAGTGTTTGTTCATTCTGGTTATGTGAACTCAAATTTTCTACATTCAGTTTTGCTTAAAAAAAATAAATACAATTATGATATTGAAGTGGAGTTTTTTTCAAGAAAGTAACTTTGAGATCGTGGGCGTTTGTGTTGATTTTAAAAAGGAAAATTTCTGTTATGATTTCTTAAAATTCTCGGTGTTTGATGAAATAGCTTAGGAGTCCCAAAAAAATGTGATTGCATCTGTTAGAGAACAAGACATGAGTAGTGAAAAAAGTTGATTACATAAGAAATTATCTGATACTACTTACAATATTTAAAAAGGATGGATTTAATTGATTTTAAATAACTTTCACATACATTCATAATTGGTCGATACAACCCTTCAGCCAGGATTAGGACCTAGCTTCTCAAGCCGCTTATACTGTATGTGTTAATTGTATACATCTTAGCATTTGAAAAAATACATTAAGTTTCATCAGAACTACGAGGATGCAGAGTCCTGAATGCTTTGCAATATGGGCGAATTATGTACAGAGGCTAGAGAAATTGCATGGAGACTCTCACGCCACCTCGAGGATTTAGTATACACTAGGGATGCCAAACGGGACTGATTTTTAAAAATCCCGGGATTCGGGGTTATGAAATCCCGATCCCGAAATCCCGGGATTTTTCGGGATAATTCGGGATCGAAAAATCCCGAAATATCCCGGGATTTCGGAATTTTCTCTTAATAAAAAAATCTAAAAACAATTGTTTTATTAAAAAGTTCATTAATTTTTGATCTTTATCGCAAAACACATGTTATAAAATAAAAAAAACAGAACAAAAAGTGACAAAAAAGCATAAATTAACAAAAATAAAAATATTAACAAAAATAAAATCTGTGTCTACTAACATATATACATACAGTGCGCGCGCGCTAATGTGAACACCGCATAATATGAACACCGCTTAATGTGAACAATATTTTTGCTTCAGTGACTACTCTAAAAGATGAAAAAATGTAAAAAGCCCTATAATTTGAACAGATTTTTTTTAATTTGAACGTTAAAATTCTGTGTTTATTAGTTGCGGGAATCCCCGTTTTAGGTGTACATATATACAGTCAAACAGATAATTATACGTACCCCCTTAAAATCATTTTTTTTTAAATGATAATATATGGACAAGTCAACTGATTTTTGCCCAATTTTTTTGTTTTCCGTCCCAGCCGAACAAATTATATTACATTCGCCCAAAAATCAGTTGACTTGTCCATATATTATTGGGCAAATTCCAATTGTGATTTTTTTTCTCGGCACTCGGCTGCGGAAACCGTTCTTTATCAAAATACTTCGAACTGTTTCGGAATGCACAATAACATTGTGATCACTTTCATAGGATTTTTATCCACAATACGTTTTATATACCGGGCTACCCTTGGAGAAATTTTATGCAAAATATACGTCGTACGTATAATTTTCTGTGGTGCCATATTGGTTTTAAGCAAACTGCAGTCACAAATTCATAGATTTTGGGAATCTTTTGTTTTATGTAAGTAAACGTGTCGTTACAGGCGCTGATGTAAAGAAATTTTATATTAGGAGTTCATTAGTTTTTAAAAAAATGATTTTTGGGGGGTCACGTATAATTATCTGTGTGACTGTATATGTATGTGTTAGTACATCTGCTTGTATATTTATTCTTCATTTGCTATTTAAATACTGCGAAGAAAGTTTGTGAAGATTAAATTATAAAATGTGTTCTAAAAAATTTTAAAAAAGTAAAACAATTCATAAATAATGATTTTTGTTTAAAAAATGGTATAATTCTGTTTTAAAATTTTCGGTATTCGGAAATGTAAACAATTCGCAAAAGTGAACAACGCCAATTTTAATTAGTTCGCATTAGCGAGCGTGCACTGTATATGTATAAACACATTACCGAAGAAACAAATACCTACCCTTTTAAGAACACTATTTAGTGTCTAAAAAATATATATTAATAATATTCATTGTTTTAAGTAATTTTTTAAAAAGATCAAAGACTAATATTTCATGGAAGAGCCTTACTTTTGATGCGAACAAAAACATCTTTCGCTGAAAAACATTTTCCGCAATCTACACTTGTGGGCAAAATGGTTTCACCTCTAACACCACGTGATTCAATCAAATATATTTCTTTAGAAAGTTGATTGTCTAAACCATCAGCTGTATTAACAGATTTTATTGGACTTCGAGGGCGACATTTAACTTTTTAACAATGGAAGTGGGGTTCTTATTCAATTCGATGTTGAGTGATATAGAACATTCACTTAATGTTGCATGATACACTTGAAGAACTACATGAGTGTTATTTAATGTAATGTTAAATAAAAAACAATGCCGCAGACTCAATTTTTTTCTTACTTAATAAAGTATATATGTATGAATTTATAATCCCGAAAAATCCCGGGAAAAGTTTTAACACATCGGGATTCCCAAATCCCGAATCCCGGGATTTTGTGATTCCTGATTTCCCGATTGGCATCCCTAGTATACACGGATGATATTTGTCTACTTTAGCATACATTTACGAACAAATTAAATTGATGAACCTTAGAAGTTGTCGGCTTAAAGATGATATAAAATATCTATACAGTAAAAAAGTTGTTCCCAAAAGAGATCATCATCTCTATCGTAATAGTTCATTAAGAATATCTAAGATTTAGAGTTCACTCATAGTGATGGTTTAGTTACAGTTTAGACATATATAGGTATAATTTAAATATCTAAATATAAACCAGGTCTACCGGTATGATGTGACCTTTTTTTTAAGGTAAAACACATTTTATTTGAATTATTGGCCATTGTTGGCTACACATTGATTGACTTGTAGATTCCACGCCAATAAAACTGTTCGTCTTTTGAAGCAAATCAATTAGTCCAAGTCGCAATAGTTTAATAGGTAGTGTGTTGGCTTATTAGATGTGAGACCACGGTTCAAAGCCCAGGTCAGATAATTCGATCAAATCGAAATTTGAAAAATATTTCTTCGGCGACTTCCTCTCAGCAGATTTCTGGCAAAAACTCTGAGAGTAAAATAAAATTGTTGTCATAACAAAGTTTCTTAAAAATCAGTCGTTCGGAGTCGACTTTAAACTGTAGGTGCTGCTACTAATGGATAAAATTAACGCCACCAACATAATGGTGTGAGAAACTAGATCGTAATTCTGACTGAAGGGTTGTAATGTCCAATTATGTATGTATGTATGTATGTAATCCGATGTAATTCAATCGATGATTGATAAGTTTCTTTTTTTAAATAAGTCAATAAAATTACCTTATTGACCTAGAAATGGACAACATTTCAATAAGAGAAAATATTCTTTTGTTTTCGCAATTAGGAATGGATAATAACTTTACAGTGCTAAAACCGAGATGAAACCCAAAAGTGTCGATATTAGCTTCCGCATCAATTTATCTCGAACTGACACAAAACTTAGTCCTTATCATCAGACAAAATTAACCCTATGTCACTACAATTAGTTTCAATTACTTAAAAATTTGCCTTAAATTCATAGAGAATTGCCAACCTAACCGAGTTTTGAAACGAAATTTAAAAACATTCTCATTTTTTTTCATATAAAGAGAGCTGCGCTTAGAGTGTTGCTGCTGCTTACTACTTAACAGTGTTGCAAAACTGGAATTTTGAAATGGTACTGAACTGTAACTGAAAGAGTATTTTTTTGAATGAATGGTACTTTTGTAAAAACATACATACAAAAAATACAGACTTATTGTTTAATGTCAACTCCGAACAACAGCATTTTGAGAAACTTTATCGTGGCAATTTTATTTACTCTCAGAGCTTTTGCCAGAAGGTAGTCGCCGGAGATATATTTTTTTATATTTTGTTTTAATGGAGATGTCTGACATGGGGTTTGAACCGTGGGCTCACGTCTAGTAAGCCAGCACACTTCCTACTAGACTACACACGGAACAGAAAAACTAACTACTTATTCGTATTCCTCACATACAAGACAAAAACACCTGATTAGGAACGTAACAAAACGTAAAAGCCCCGTTTAGTCAAACGTCGATGGAACGTAATATAACATACGTTCATTTTTAGCATATGAAGAGCAATGCAAATGCTTACCGAAATTACATTACGGTTCAGCAATTCTTAAAACAAACGTACGTTGCGCGGACGTTTGGCTAACCGGGACTAAAGCCTAATTCCACCCTTAGCATTACGTTGAGCATGTTTCTAATGCAGTAATATGTAGCGGTAAGCGCAAGGCATAAAATATGTAATAATAAAAAGTACTGAAAGCGTCGCGGGGGTACTGCGGTATTTTTGAAATGAAAAAGTACTGAAAAAAGTACTAAAGTACTGAATTTTTCAACACTGCTACTTAAGTTCTTCTTCAAGAATGTGTATTAGAGATGAGCGATATTTTCAAAACTGTGATTTAATCACGGTGATTGATAATTCACTGGTAACTACAGTGATTGAAATTGCCAAATAACAGTTACTAATAATGTCGTTCTTTCAAAATTGTTACATACTCAAATTTATTTCATTTTATTTTGAGCGAGGCAGAATTACTATTAGATGATGCTGATAATTTACTTTTGTCTTTCATACATGAACTTTCTGTGAAACTTAATTGTCAAACTTCATATAAAAAAATATTACATTAAAAATAATAACATTGATGACACCACTTTGATTTTGTTTTGTAGTCTTTTCGTAGCATGTATCTAGTTATCTCTTTCTTACGACTTAATAAAATACGTTAATGTCATCATTGTTTACTTTGGAATTCTGTGATCACAATCACTGTTTTAAAGAACAGTGATTAACAAATCACGTTCACTGAGAACAACGTTCTTCAAAAATCACTGGATCGCTCATCTCTAATGTGTATGTTTGAAACATTTTCTTTATAAGTAGAGTTTTCAATGCAGAAAAATGCAAATATTCAGCACTGCGACGTATAAGCAACATAATCTAACAAATATCACTCATACGCAGGGTTAGTGTCATTATGTTGTAGAACAATTAATTTGAATTTCATTTATTTTAATTTCGTATTGCATTTTCTGTTTATTTTAAATTACATTTAATTTTGATTATCTGAACCAAAACTGGTGCATAGCCATAAAGATTGATTAGGGACAGACCAACTACGCACTAACCATTTCATTTTGAGGAAAATTATGTCATAATCTTAGATTCTATCATTGAACAAAGATGACCATAAACTACCACCTCATCGCAAAACTGTAGGAGTGAGACATTTTTTAGGTTTCGTTGTTGTATAGACTCTAATTAAAGACAGGTTATGTCATGATTTTTTTGCATTTTAAGGCTCTTTGTATAATTTTTACTGGTTTATTAATTCTTTCATTAATTTTATCATTTTATCATATCTTAAATACTTATGCAATATTTTATATAAAATTGTACCATCCAAATCGTTTTCTAGCTAATTCGTAACTAAGTAATGTTTTTAAACGTATGTACTTACATTAGTTGTAACAAAAACTTGAATTTATTTCGAATTTTGTATGCTTCTTTAATACAATTGATGAGAAATCTGTTACATGTGGAACTTAGATACGCAAATACTAACGATATCCCACAGGAAAAATATACTCGCGCCTTTATATATCGAATGCAATGTAAGAACCAAATAAAAACGCATTTCTTTGTTTACAATCCATGATCTTAAAACTAAAATTTAAGAAAATCATAAGTAGGTATGTACATACATATTTAATTATGTATACGTATATATAATCGTCTATGTGTCTAGTAAATAAAATACTAACAAACACAGAACACTTCAATTATTATTAAGAGAAATACACGCTGTCTAATTATTATTATTATTATTGTGTAAAGAGGTCACATAATCCAGTGGCTTTAGGATATATTGTTCTCCCCTCATAAGTTTTACACTACATCTTTCATCCCAGTTGTGCTGACAGACTTCAAGGGAACAATTCTCTGTCCATATAATCTCAGGTGTCTTTTCCTGGAGAACATTAGTACTTCAATGATCTAAGAATGTTTTTTTGATGATTAACTTCCATCTTCGTAGAATCTACATGTTGGTTTCGAAACGATCCCTTTTGTTTACTTAAGCCACCCTTACACGACATGATTTTTAAACCGAAAATATCTTGTTTTACATAAATAAACAGCTACATATCGTATGTAGCCTTTACAGCAGTGCTTATGTAAAAAGCTCACAAGAAAAGGCTTTTGACAAAATTTTAATTAGAGCGTGCTCTAATTTCTTAAGTATAACATACATACATATGTCACCAAAAGTTGTGTGCTATGATTAGCCGGCTAAAAAAATATTTTGTAGATGTAACACATTAATTTTTTTTTAATTAGGTTTTGTATTTATATTGGCAGTAAGGTAAGTCATGTAATTTTTTAATTTAATGTTACCAATTTTAAATCACAACAAAAGCAATAATTTAAAATAAGTTTAATACTATACAAAATATTAAAATAAAACAGGAAATGAATTTCAATTCAAGCACGTGTTGGCTTATTCGGTATTAATATTATGGAGTGTTTATTTATATGCTTGAGTTTATTTATATTAGGTACATTGGAGGATTTTATTTTATATACAATACACAAGGTTATATGTATGTATATATAATATTTATATACAAAATAATTCATATAATGTATATGTATGTATTTTATTATATTAAAATGTTATATATGCTTTTGTAATAGATTTTAGTGCCGGTATTTATTTACTCTTATTTCTCACTATCCTGTTTCTATTTCGAAATATTTTCACCACTAAATAAAGAAAACAGCTGGCATTTTGAGTTAAAAAAAATAATACATATTTATATTTCAAATAATAATGCTCTTTAAATGTCAACGTGTTAGAATGTCTCTCATAGTTCTATGCGCAAATTATTTCTCAGAGAGCAATACTATATGACAAGAGCAAGTACAGTGAAAGCCGCTGACATATGACCTGTACGTCATAAAAAAACTGTTGTATTGTGAGTGCAACTTCTGACTTCAATTTTTATTTATTACACTCTGCGACAGTGAAAATATACCCGAGTAACTGCATAGTGCAAGTAGAACTCAAAAATATTTTTTTTTAATGTCGTCGAACCCTCCAAACTTGTTTTATTTGGCAAAAACTGATTTTTTTTTATTTTCACACAAACTTATTGAGTACTTTCCAACCCTGAATAGTGAATCCTACATTTATGACATAACTTCGCTTTAGGTGCCTTTTTAAAACTTATTAACCTAGATTTATATAGTTTTTCTTTACATTTTCTCTCGGCAGTCTTATGGCATAAATATTCAAAAAAAAATTGATATTCGGAGCCGACTTTAAGCTGTAGGAAAAAAATTAATAAATTTTAGCTTTTACAGAAACTAAGTCATCAGATTATTGGCTTTTGGTAAAAACACACCTAGAAAAATTTTTTCATATATAAAAAAATAATAACTCAGTTAGCCAACTGTAACAGAATATAACTACAACGATAGGAAAGAGCTGATCGATATTGTTATGACTTAATACATAAGACAAACGATTTTATTTACTTGTCTATTTATATGTGAAAGACAAACAAAATTGAGTTGTTTTGTTTGTGTTTTTCATGCAAACAGACAAGCAAGTGAAATTGTTTGTCTTACAGAAACAACACATAAATGTTTTAAAAAATACTTTTAAATACATATATGTAAAACCGTTGTAATGGATCTAAAAATGATGTAGTGATAACACTGTTAAAAGAGCAGTTGAATTAAAGCAAATGAAAAGGCGCAATATTAACAGAAATAAAACAAATAAAAAATGTGAAAACAAAGTTTAAAAACTTAAAATTTGACATTAAAATCAAACAAATTTTGCTGGTACAAACTAACGACTGGATGTACAACGAAAATAGTTCAAAATTCAGGCTTTCAGAAAAGAAAAGAAGAGTTTGAAGGGAGATCGCTCAACAAATGAATACACCAGGCAAGTTATACTCCTTAAAAATTACAGCAGGCGATAAGTAATCAAAACGTATATTTTGCGATAATTTTTAGAAAATATTTGCATTAAGGAGTGGCCATGTCCATGAGACAGATATTCGAACTAAAAACGCTTGGAGTCTCTTCCATTGGGCAGTAGCCTGAGAGGAGGGGGAGCAGTCCCCGTCCTGTTGCTGCTATTTCTGGTCCTGTGGAGACAGAAAATTAGAGAGGTACTGGTCATGAAGCTCCTGGTTGAGAACGAGCGGTTAATGGAGCGACTGGAAGTTCTGCAGTCACTAGCTGATATTTCTGAGGTAGTCGTTTGGCTAACTCATTATTTTACCTCCATTTTCTTAATATTAAACAGGGACCGTAACTGTTATAACTTTTATTGTAAAAGTCATAAAATACGAATTATGTTTTGACCTTTCTTTTTACGAACAGAAATAAAAGTTATTTTTTGACTTTTGTTTTTTCTGGTGGAAATAACAGTTATTTTTGACCTTTATTTTTACGACCTGAAATTAAAGTTATTTTTGTTTTAATTCATTATGAATTCATAATATTTATTAAAAAATTCTTTAAAACAATTTAAGTAATTATGTGAAAAAAATATTAGAATTAAGTTTTGCAATCATTATTGCCTCCAAAATTTTCTTCCGATAAATTATATCTTAAATCTCCCAGAATCAGCCTTAACGCCGAAAACGACCGTTCTACACTAACTTGCGTTGCTGGTACCGAATGCAAAATTAAGGCTAATTTCCGAAGACTTGGAAGAAAAAATTTTTTATTCCTCCAGTACTCAATTAGGTCATTGTCAATATCTAATCTTTTTTCTTTATAATTATCAGTTTCGTAAAAGGCATTGCGGATATATTGCGAAAATTCATAATCGATACCATCATCATCAGAAGACGAATTTAAAATTTCCATTTCACGGAATCCACTTCTCAATAGCGATGATGAAGAGCTTTGCATGCTGAATTCATCGACAAAAACTTCATCAGCGGTGTTATTGTTGATTTGTGTTGTAGTATAATAATAAAAAAATACTTTTATTTATATTTTATTATTAAGCTTTTATTTAATTATTGTTATTTTATTTATTTTCTTGAATGGTCAATATAAAACTTTATTACTTAAAACTAATTGTATAATAACTAACTATACACTACGCTTATACATATTATGGAAAAATGCTTAGACAGCATATTACATGAATTGTTTATGTCTAAGCATATAAATATATAATATAATGTGTCGATATTAGACTGCATACAGAAGGCATGGCAATCTACACTAGTCAAACACACTACAGTAGTGCTTTCCTATAATGTTAATAATATGAAGCATAACTTAAGGAATATTCTGCTAACTTATTTATTAATCGTGATTACCTTGTCAATACATTGCAGAAGCTGAAAAAGTTTTTTCAAAGGCTTCTTTCTTTGTGGGCGATAATAAACGCCTAAATCTTGGATCCACAAATAATGCTGCATACATTGTGTCATTCTCCAACTGGGTTGACTGCCGTGACTCTATATTACCTACAATTTTTTTAGCATCCTCTGTGTTAATAGCTTGAAAATTAGTTCCATTCAAAACTTATAAAAATCGCCTATGATTAGTTGATATTTTTTAAATTTTAGAGTGAGTTCATGTACCGGTTCTAAAACGGACACCAGATTTGCAATTGTTGCCCACTACCTATTTTTAAGATTTTCAGAAGCTGAAAGATTATTTATGCAACACTCTTTCAGCCCTAAAAGGCATTTTAACATATTATAGGTGGAACTCCATCGGGTTACAACGTCCAATTGTGGTTATGGCATATCACAGTTTTGTATTTTATACCTGAAGTGAAAAACGTAGTCAGAATCTTAAAATTGCTATTGAAATAGTTATCGAAAAACCATAATTTGTAGAACCCCTTGTAACTGATTTGTAAGTGGTAAAATAAATTTTCTTTGGAAGAATTATTACGAAGTAACGAGGGGCCGAAATTATGGAAACAAATAGTTCGGGTTAACTTACCGAAACGATGGAGCTCTCAGGACTTTAACAGTATTGCGTGCTCGGTTAATATCTGACACGCAATCTCGAAGAAAGTCTTTCACAGAAAGTTGTAGAGCGTGCGCAGCGCATTTTATCGATATAACATTTTCAAATCTTATGGAACTAATTATGTTTTCAAAAAAATCATCGTTTTGATTTTGATCTCCATAGCCATCTTCATCTTCACTTTCGATTTGCCTTTCTTGTGGTGACAAAAGTTCAATCGGTTTTATTAAATTGCGACCGTTGTCGGTAGTTGTAGAAAATATTTGTTTTTTGTTTATATCATAATTCGTTAACACCTTTTCCATTTCAATTTTTATATATTTTTAAAAAATGGTAATTTTGTTTTTTAAAATAATTTGAGAGTTTATTCCTAAAATTGCTCGATCACTTCAAGCGGTGACTATTTTTAAATGAATTATTTTATTTTTTAATACATTTTTAATTTTGGTTTTTATTTCATCTGGCTTTACCACCACCAATTCAATTATATTTCTTGAATTTATGATTGGAATTTTTATGCCATGTAATATAGGACTCAATAACACTTTAAATGAATTGGAGTCAAAAATATAGTGGAAGAGATTATTTGGTGACCATTTCTATGCAGGCATTAGTCACCTAGTTTTTGTTCACTTCTAATGAAAATTTTGTTTTTCTTTCGACAGCGCTGTCGTCAATACTTTTTCTAATTTTTTAACAATATCTAAAATTTCGCTATGATACTTTCCCATATGTCTTTTCAAATTTGTGGAGAAGTTAATAACTTTATTGTCACACGATTTACATACCATTTCACCATCAACTTCTACAAAATACTTGCGTATATAATAATTACGTTTACGACCCATCTTAGTGTGAGCTACTACGAATTATACTATTTTTCATCCAAAAGTAAAAGAAGGCAACAAATTTAGATAACGGAGTTTTAAAATGATTACATTTAAGGTAAATAAAAAAATAAGGGAATATTTCCAATAGCTTCAAAAATTTTAGAAGGAATACTTTAACAATTTATGATCTAAAAATTCCTTTTTTTATAAAAAAATTTTTTTTTTGCAATTTTTTATTTTTAACCAATTTTATTTAAAATTATATTCATAAATTGCATATTTTTCTTCATGGTTTTCAACTGACAGAAAAAGTTAATTCAATAAAATTGATAGGAGGCATTATTAAATTCAGCTTATTCTTGCAGTCGCCGTAGTCTAGTAGGTAGTGTGTTAGATTATTAGACGTAAAGCCAGGGTTCAAACCCCAGGCCAGACATTAAAACAAAATACAAAAATAAAATAAATTATATCAGTTAAAATAAATTATTTTTAATTTTAGAACAAATAAACAAAATTTCAAAGTCTAATAAGTTTTGAACCTAGACCTTCACTATCTACTTATCCAGCCGTTTAAGGGCTACGCCAAGAAATGTTTTGATTATTTAACGATTTAAAATCAGTTTGTAAAGTTCACTTGTTTTTGATATTTTATATTTTGTAACATTTCCATTCTTTTCACATTTTACAAATTATTTAACGTGAAGTTTGGTCAGCGTTTGATATTCTATGTACATACATATTTGGCAATACATGGGATATACACTTACATATGTTGCCTCTTCACGAAAATTGGGCTTGGGAATATTAAACACTAATCTTTGTGTCATAGGGGTTGAAAAAACAAAAATGACTTTTATTTCTGCTCGAAGAAAAACTTAAGTCAAAACTTAACTTTTATTTCTGCTCTAAAAAATAATAAATAACAATAACTGTTATTTCCACCCGAAAAAATAAAAGTTACAAAATAACTTTTATTTCTGCTCATAAAAATAAAAGTTAAAACATAACTGATATTTTTGCTCGAAAAAATAAAAGTCAAAATTTCTATTTCTACTCGTAAAAAGAAAGGTCAAAACATAACTATTATTTTTTTCTGACATATAAAAATAAGGTTTTTAAAAAGCATTGCATTTTATAAAACTTTGGTCCAAGACAATGAAAGTGGTATACTTGGTTTCATTCTCCGATATTTTCTCAATTATTTTCGGTCCCTGATATTAAACTATAATTTACAACCATGTAAATTTTACAGTTAACTTGTTAAAAACAAAAGTACAATTAGTAATAGTTATGAAAATTTTTTTAAATTTAATGGAATTTGGTCCGTTTAATATAGGTTAGAGGACGTGTACTTGTCAATTAAGACAAGTACAGTACCCAGAGGTCGAATTGACCCATTGTACAATATAACTTACTTCGTTTAATATAACTTACTTCTTTTGTTCAAATAAAAGAATTAAGCTTTGAAATCCTTGATCCGAACCCAGTGGGCTTCTGTGACAGAAACTAAATAACTTCAACCAAATAAACAAAGTGCAAATATGATTAAAATAATATCACATGATAGTGAAATTGTAAGAAGTAGCAAAAAACAAAAAAAGGAAAATAGTAATAGGCGGTAAAAACAAAGATCAGAATAGTAATAGGTGGCAAAAGCAAAAAAACGTAACAGACTATCTTACGCCCTTGTTGGAATTCTTCCGGAACAGGATATTACATCTATCTGCTCCTATATCATCTGTCTCTTCACGACGTGGACAAAATAAGTAAGAAGAACACTAAACGTTGCAGTGGAAGGTAACCTCATTCCCACGATTCGTAACCCTAAGATCTTAGGGGTTACTTTCGATTACTTACTACTCTTTGCCACTCACGCGACCAACATCAACGCCAAAGTGAGGATGAGAAACAATGTTCTAAAGGCAATAGCAAGTACTACATGGGGAATGGACAAAGAAACTATCATCACCACCTATAAGGCTATTGGACGATCCCTCCTCAATTATGCTGCTCCAATCTGGACCTCATTCTTGAGTGATACACAATGGTGGGTACTGCAGACGACGCAGAATAACGCCTTACGTATAGCCAAAGGATGTGTAAAGATGATAAGTATAGTATAGACCACCTTCATGAAGAGTCCCGAATGTTCTCAGTGAGGAAACACAATGAGCTGCTGACGAAACAATACTTCATAGCTTGCTCTTTGTCACCCCATCCGAACCATCATATAGTCATGGACGATCCCACTCCTCGCCGTATTAGACATGACTTCACAACATACAACACGGACATCACCCACCTCATACCTACAATAGTGGACCTACGGACAGTAAGAGAAGCACAGCGTTCCCTACTCAAACGACAGTCACGACAGCAATGGACGAACTCAGCCACAACAGGGTTATAAATCGGCATCCACCACCAATCTCCGATAGTGGAAGGCAGCTTCCAAGGGTTACCAGAACCATCCTGGCCCAGCTAAGATCAGGATGGGCGAACCACCGTATAAGCAGTATAGAAACCTCTGACGTTTGACAAACGTCAAATAAATTTGCGAATCAAATGTGTTAGAAGCAACAGATATACAGAGTAAAAACTGGCGGTTAAAGTAGAAAAATTAATTGTAAATAAACATTTATTTTGTGTTAAAAAGGGAAAATTTTTGAAATTTTTTTTTTCTTCAATGAAAAGTTTAAAGATTCTTAAATATTTAAATATTAATCGAAATGTGGGTGATTTTCGGTCACAATGAATATAGTTTCTTTTGCAAGAGATAATTAAGAAGCTAAATATTACAAGTTCAAAAAAAGACGTACTGCTCATAAAAAATATTTCTTGCTGAAAGTTGCCAATATTTTTTTTATTTCTTGAAAGAGAAAGTTAAAATTTGTTATTGTTATTAGTTGTTTCTATTATTTATTTCACATAACACAATCACGATGCTCTCGGGCAAATTTTAATATTTTTACATGTCGTTTTTTCAAAAGCGGAACTTTGCGGGGAGTTCTTGTTGGTAGATTATAGTTAAGTAAAACCCTTCTTATCGTACAAGTATGAACATCAAGATTTAGTTTTTGTTTCAACTCTGTGGATGAAGTTTTGGGTTCATGTCTTACAGTTCGCAAAATTCTTTTAACCTCAAATTGCTCTTTCTTCCCCGTCTTCCTGCTTTGTATGACTTTTTATGATTTTTGGCGTTAGATATCATTTTAGCTGAACAACCAACAAGAACTTGAATAAATTTGTAGTGTAGAAATTATGGAATGTGGTGGAATCATCTTGGGGAGTTATTCCGCTAGAAAGATGCCAAAAATTGGATTTACTCCATGGGTCGTCGATGCAATGCAGTAATTAAGAATAGAGAATATTCCATAAAATATTTATTTTAAACAATAATTTTCATTTTTTTTCACAAATTTTTTGAAATTCTAAAAAAACTGCTATTTTTTTGCAATCATATTTTCCTATAAGTTTTAAATTTTCCATTTTCACATTTTGTAAAAATGTTGTGCAAAAAAAAATAGAAACGTAAATGAATACGCAACATACTAAATAATGAATTTACAAAATAGTTTAAAACAATTCTTTAATAATTTTTACAATAATAGGCAATGTCTAACATAAAACTCTTCACTGCTATTATTTTGCACGGTACTGTATATAATCAATGATTTGTTATTATTTTCTTTCTTTGATGTACTCCCATAGCACTTTCATTTATAAGATTATTATCTTGTTGTGCTGTGACTAGTAATAAATAAATAAATATTCCTCTGTTTATCAACTAAGGACACAATTTCGCAATTTCCATTTACAACGTAACCCCCGTATACCTAAACCTTTATGAATTTGTCCCAACACTTTTTAAGGCGTAAATGTTCGTCAACCACCCTGTAATAAATTTAAACATTTTCGTTGCGTCATTCCATTTAAAATCTGTAACTTTTATTGTCCGTAAAAGTTTTGAGGCTTCTCCTAAGAAGCGTAATTTTCCTTTGGAAGATTCGAAAGACGTGATTTCTGCGCTGCTTTTAAAAATATCGAATAAGTTATTAACAACCACTAGGTATTCCGGTGTATTAAGGAATGTTAGTGGTTTTGAACTATCTTACTTCCCTGACTTATGCAGAGGTCGCATACCTAACTTGAGCTGCTAAGTTAACTCTTATTCTTTGAACTTTATTGGGATAAATGCACATCTGCCCAGGACACAAGTTTATTGTTGAAACAAACTTTATTTTTTAGCAAGCAGATAGTTTCAACCTTTGTTTTATATTTTTCTACTTCTTTAGATAAGAATGGCATGGGGCTCTTTAAACGTTATAGGGCTCTTTAAAACTACAGGATATTTTACTGCCCATGGTTACGTCCTTAAAAATCATGTCTTGTTAAGTTGTTAAAGCTTATAATTGTGTTCTCTCTAGACAATTCATTTAGTTGATCTCATTTGGTAACCGCAAAATAAGGAAACACGATTACCATAAATGTACTCCGGTGTAAAATGGAGACTACTCGCGTACAAACGCTTCACTGATGAATTCACATTTAATATACGAAGCCATTCATCATGTCTATAAATGAAACAATGATTAAATTCTAAACGAAAGAAAAAACCAAAATTAGTTAATAATATAAACTACTTCAGCCATCTTCATTTATATCCGTAAACTACATTCAAGTAATTTAGAAAAATGTTTGTTCTTCTAATCTACCACCATTGACTCCATACAGCACATAAACATTAAATTTGAAAAGATGTCGGAGACATAATACCTTACTGACTTAACCAATTTAAAAGCAATAAACGGCCTATAATAGGGTTTCGAGAGTCCTAGAATTACTCACATTTGGTACTAAAAATCAAACATTTACTAGGCCATAACTTCTAAACGCATTCACCGATTTTTATCATATAAACGATACCTAACAGCATTTCGAGATCTAAATCTCATAGTTTTTCAATAACTTAAAAATTAATTAATTCCATACTCTGAAAGCGATTTCTACGTGCGTATTATTATAAAAATAAAAATTAACAAAATGTTGCTAAAAATTAAATGCCAAAATTAGTCAATTTTATTTGCAAGTAGTTCCCATCAAAGCATTCACTAGAGACATTACACCTCTTCCTTCTTATATGCTAAATATATATTTAATATTATTGTTGTTAATGACATTAAATTTATTTTGAATTAGCCATAGTATAAATGCGTCAGAAGGAACTCACTTATGTCTAATTCCAAACTCCACAAAGGCAAAACAAGAACTTAAAATTAAATTTCAAATTTTTGATAAGCTCGTATAAATAAATATTGGGCCCACTTAATTCACGTTGACACTTTTATAATATATAACATAATTGACGCGAAATACTACCATTTGTGGGAGGAACTACTCTTAATAACCGGAGGCCTGTTTTCTATTTTGTTAGAAAACACAAAGTATTCTCCCACAAATAAAACAAACGCACTTAAAATAAAACGAATTATACACAATTTCTATTAAATTAAAAAATATATTATGTTTTTATTATTTTACTTTAACACGTTCATGCCGGAGCTAGACTGTCTCATCGTGCGGCGTGTACCACCGGTGGTACGCAATTGATCATGTTATTCGACGATACGTTATACCAAATATTTAGATCTTTAACAGTTCGACTGCAATTAATTGAGTGTCACGCTCTCTTAAAAGCATTTATTTTTAATAACATAAACATAATAATTCAGTACAATAAACATAACACAAATTCAATTAAATAAACATATTAAGGATGAGACTAATAAACGAAGAAAAACACAAAACTTTACACGATACCGTTGTATTGTTGCAAAATAGTTGCCGTCCGATAGAGCGAAAAGCATTCAACGCAGCCACCAGTAGACGGCACGAATGAATTAAGCCGAAAGTCCATACCATGCGTTTTGCATTATATGCGTATACTGAAAAAGTAGAATCAGTGTATTTGATTGTGACAAGTTACAGAAGAAAAAGCATAGACGCATATAAAGTAGGATTACTTTCTACTTTTCTATGCGACTAATGCAGTGTTGGAAAATGTCAGCAGTTTTTTAAACTTGGCATGCCAAATTAAATACTATTGTGAATGGTTTCTATAAATATGTTTAAATAGTGCATTACTATTTTCGCATTTTTCTTTTTGCATTACAAAAATATTAATAAAAACATATTTTATAATAAAGGAAAATACGTTCAAATACAGTTTTTAACACATTTTCATGAACTTTCATGAACAAAATATGTATATGATGATTGTTTATACATATGTATGTATATATGATTGTTTTTATGTACTGAGTGTCTGTCATCTATTTTGAATTTATTAATTTGTAAACAAGAAAAATGGAGGATAAATTAAATGAAAACACTCGTCTTGTGTTATTTTGAGGATTTTCGTAGGCCTTAACAGCACAATACAATGTAATTTTTGTGTAAAACTATTAATAATAAAAACAACTAATAACAATTTTTAATTTTTCCTTTCAAGAAATTAAAAAATATTGATTGAATATCAGCAAGAAAATTTTTTTATGAGCAGTACGTCTTATTTTGATCTTATTATATTTAGCTTCTTAATTAACTCTTGCTCAAGAAACTATACTCATTATTCATTCGATTAATATTTAAATATTTAATAATCTTTAAACTTTTCATTGAAGAAATTAAAAAATATTCCAAATTTCCCCCTTTTTAACACAAAATAAATGTTTGTTTACATTTAATTTTTCTACTTCATCTGCCAGTTTTCACTCTGTTGCTTCTAACACATTTGCCTCGCAAAACTTATAACATTTTTTTCTCCCTCTAAATTGGCCTGTCCTTTTATGTTATGAGCGTTTTTCAAATATCAAAATATCACATATGTAAACTCATAAATTTGTAATTAATGCCATAAATTCTTTAAAAATTACAAATTGATTTTCTATTTTTTTCCAAAAAAGTTCTTGTTCGCTTGTTTGTTGTTTATCACAACAGCTGATCAAAACAAAAAACCAGTTGCATAAACGCATTGTGTGTAACTTGCAATAAAATCGGCAACATTCGCATGTTATGCAAGGCGCATGAAAAGGATGGTATGGACTTTCAGCTTTAAGGCGCCGGCGTGAAAGTGTTAATTATTATTCATCGGCTATATTCACACGATCACAATTGTGCTGGCGTAAAGTTTCCACCAGCTACAACCCCGCATCAGCAGCACAAAACTAATACATACACATTTTTAAAAATCAAGGTTGGCAACACTGTTGCCAGATTTGCCGATTTATCGGCATTTTGCCGATTTTTGACTTTACAAATGACAAGGTGCGATTTGACTCTCAAATTGCCGATTTAATTAAAAGTCTATGTTTGCACCACTGTTTTCATATAATTGCGTCAATATGGCTGCTAAAATGTTAGCTGCTTTGTGTTTGAACAAAGTATCGTTTTTCATAATGCCGCTTTACAATATATTCTATTTCAAAACGTCGTCAATGTGTATTTTTAACACAGTCAAAAAGCAATCGGGCATCGGATTTATAGTTGATGCATTTTGGTTACTTTGTATATCTACATAGTTTATATACAGTAGTAGAACTGCATACAAACTTTGTATTGATACATTTTGGAAGGCAGCCTATGACTTTGTTAAGAATAGAAACGAAGAAAACTATTCACTTTTGCTGCTTGTGTACATGTGAGAAAAAACATGGAATAAAAACGAATTGGCTGAATTGTACATTTTCAAAATTTCGTATCTGAAGAAGATATGCAAAACATTGATACAGAATTTCGAGAACTTAAATTATTATATTTCAATAGTATAATCAATAAAAATGAAATGGATTTCTTAAGTTTTTGAAAACAAATTTGTGGAACGAAAACTATCGATACAAACTTTTTATTTCAAAAATTGTAAATTTTTATCCAAACAATTTTAACTCTGCCACATTCGTTCGCAAATGTGGAAAGGATATTTAGTCAGGTAAATATCAAAAAACTAAACAAAGAAATCGTTTAGACAATATCACAATTGAAGGAATTCTGTATACCAAAGACTACTTAAAATTAAATAAAACCAATTGTTTTAATACATTAATAAAACCTGATGTATTGTGGCAATTAAATTCCGATATATACATATAAATAAGTGTTTAATTATATTTAATAGAACAAAGTGTAAACATAATTAATGTATAAATCTATGAATTATTTACTTATGTATATGTAACTTAGAATAAATTTCTTCGAATAAAAACAGACATTTTACCAAAAAGAATGATATTTTTATTTTTCCGATTTCGAAAATATTTTGCCGATTTTTCATCTAGTTTTGACGATTTTATCACAAATTTATCTGGCAACAGTGGTTGGCAATGTTTTTTTCAACAAAGTTAATTTAGTCGTTATTTGCATTTTAAGCAGTAAGCATGAACAAGCAAGAAAGTTTATGGGTTGGCAATTTATTCTTTCAATAGTGTTCGTTCAGTCGTTATTTGCATTTCAAAGAATAAACATGAATAAGGAAGAAGGAGGATGGACACGTCAGCAGACTTTTATATTAATAAAAGAATTGAAGCAGCACGAATTGCTGTACAAAGCAACTCATCCTGACTATTTAAAACAATATAAAAAAACGAAGCTTTGGGAAAAATTGTTTTAGCTCTGCAAGAACTAAAACCCAAGGTAAGTATAATTGATATTAAAAAAGAATATTAAAGTTTTGCAGCAACAAGTTGCCCGAGAAAAAAGAAAATAAGAGCGGCAATGAGGAGTGGCATGGCTGACGAAATATATATAACAAAACTTTTGTGTTGCATTTTTTAAAGGATGCCAATGACGAAATTCGAGGCCAGTCAAATTTGGAGATAACCGTAAGCAAAATTAAGTAAATACCAGATAGTGTGCAACAAAGTGGTTTTTACTCATCATTCTTAAAAGAATAAAATTCATATTTTTATTTTTTTGTTTTGTTTTTAATTTGTCATTCTTTTTTGTTTAGCTGGATGACTCATTTTGTGAAAGCGAGTGCAATTGTAGTAGTAAAAATAAGGTAAATTGTTATTTATTTTAAATTTTATTTTATAACTAAATTTAAATTTTTCTTGTCTAAGCGTTCAAGATCGGATGAGGTAGCAGCACTGCGACAATCTGCAAATAAATCAATAGAACTCGCCAACAGCTTAATTAGAAAAACATCGTTTACAGAAAAAACAAAAACATTTTTTGTAAACTGTTAGCCTGCGAATTAAAAAAGCTTAAATTGGCAGAGTCTTACGATAATGTTACTACCGAGATACTCTTGATGTTTCGAAGAGCAAAAGCTGACGAACGAAAAAAGCTATTCCAACAGGCACCATGTTCAACAACGTCGTTTTGTTCTTAAACTTCTACCTCCGAAGCTATAGCTCAATTTCCGCTTTCTTCATTGTTAGAAAATATTAAATATTCCCCGATTGAATCAAACAATACAACGTTGGTGGAAACAAACTAATGATATTTTAAAGCAAGCCGTTGAAGGTATTTTTCATAATGAAATATAATAATAATAATAATGAATAATAATAATAATAATGAATAGTAATAATAATGAATAATAATAATTAGTAATAATAATAATAATAAATAATAATAATGAATAATAATAATAATAATGGATAATAATAATAATGAATAGTAATAATAAAATAATAATAATGAAATATATATTAGGTTTATATGTAAAATAGATAGCTTATATATATGTATCTATATATATATATATATATTTATATATATTATAGATATAGATAGCTTTTTCTTATATATAAAAATGAACCTGTGATCATTGAGTATTCAAAAATAAAGCAACAATATTGAATTTTCAAATAAAAAAGTTTTATTTAATAATAGATTATTCTGCTTGTAGTTATTTTATAAAGCTTTTAAAAATTCATTTGTCGAAATGTCACAAAACTGTTAATATAATGTTTACAGTTTTTCCTCATTACAAAAATATTGAGTAAAATATGTTCTTATTTCTTCATAGTTTCTATTATTATAATAACTTGTTTCTGCAATATTTTGTGATCCAGTAGTCGGGTCCGTATTATCAAAATCCATATTTTCAGGGTACCTTTCGCTATTATGCATTAAAAAATTGTGGAGAACACAACATGCTTGAACTATTAAAGTTGTTTTGGCCTCTTCATGTTGAATTTGAGTTTGTAGTATGCAAAATTGGTTGGACAAAATACCAAAAGTTCGTTCAATATTTTGCCTAGCACGGCTTAGTCTGCTATTAAAAGCAATTTTGTCTTTGGATAAATTCGAGTTGCTATAAGGTGTTAACATATGCTTTCCGTTTGGGAAAGCATTATCGATCACTATGACGTATGGCAGTTTTCTGTTACTACCACTAACTTTTGGCTCTGGGAAATTAGAATCGTTCTCTAATATACAGTGGTGGCCACGAATTTAAGACCCGACATTTTACTTATATATTTGAGATAATTTTTACATCTTATCAAAAAAATTTTAGGTCAATGATATTTTTCTTAATATATTAGTAATATTAGGAAGAAAAATTAATAATATTTGGCTACCTATATTTGGTTAAGAATTTTTATTTACATATTATATAGATCAAGACACAATGCTAGTCAGGATTTGATATTTTTTGACACAAGTGGTTTTCGTTGTGCAATACACCCACGCATGTTTTTCTCATTTAGACATCTTCTTATTGTCCTAGACGAAATATCAATACCAAAATCCAATGCAATTTTATTTTTTATTTTACTTGAGTTCGTGAAAGGATTATTAGCAGCTGCTTTAGGGTATAGTTTTTCGGGCTCTAGGTTGCTGTTTGACATTTTTGGTGGTACCATGTTGCTTGATGTGTTCCAGCGCGTTGTAAATCTTGCAATTAAAACATTTAAGCAGCTTGGATATCTCTATTATTATTTTTCCATCAAATTTTAGTTGTTGGATCAGTTTTCGCTCGGCATCTGTATTCCAAGTACCTCTGGCCATTTATAATTAAATATTTCTATGTATTTATATGTATATAATGTTTGTCTGGTCATGAACTTCATATCCGTATGTTGAAACCGATTTACGAAAGATCAATATCAAGAATGGAAAGGGCAATGCTGAGCCGATAATTGCGAGTAGCAGTTTTTCATTAATCACAGGTTGCGCTCTATCACCGTTACGATTACCTGTTTTATAGCTTTTGTACTTTTTAAAAAGTTCAATATGCTTGACTTGCAAATGTTTAATGAAGTTAAAGTCACTTCACTGGTTCTTCTTATCACACGATGGCAAGAAACACACTTAGCACATGTTGTCTTATCTGTAATCTGCAATAAGTTTTATAAATATATACTGAACTTGAACTGAGTAGCTAAAAATCTCACTTTTTCTACTTCTGTATAAAATTCGGTTTTAAAAATTGTTTTTTGAAAATTCAAATCAATTTTTTAACAGATAATTCCGATTCAGATTCAATAAAGGTTGATTGATTCTGTTTCTTCAATGGTAGCAAAAGTCCAAATTTATGTGCTTTTCTGGTATGAACAACTATGTAAAGGGTCCGCCAAATAACCATTTTTTATAAATGCTTTAAAAAAAAAACTACTGAATATTTTCTCAAATTTCTTTTTTTATTTGAAAGTATAATTAATAATGGAAAATAATTTCCAAGTAGCCTCCACCAGAAGATGCCGATTGTGGCAAAAAAAATCATCTTTTCATATGAAGCTCGTTTTGATATTGGCGGATATGTAAACAAGCAAAATTGTTGCATTTGGGGCACAGAAAATCCGCACGCATACATTGAAAATGAATGATAATGAATACTATATTATTAAATTTTTTTTAATAGATTCTTTAGTGTGATCTTTCAAGTATGGCACTGCGGCATTAAAATTTATTTTTTTTGAAGACAACAAGGCCTAGGTCATATCAGAAAATTTTTAACTTCGTAAATAATAGGAGTAATTGAATTTTCTCGTAAAATTGGAGGCTTATTTGATATTTTGATTGATATTATTCAATATTTTTCTACGTATAGTGCGATACGCGTCTATATTGTCAGAAGTGCAGTTTGAATCATTTGTGTTTGTTGGGTCTAAGTCCGAAGTTGCTGTCTCAGTCTTCGTAGGTGAAAGAACACTGTCTAAGGAATTTCGAAAAATTAAATTATTCGTTTGTTTCGAAAGGTTATAGGGCGAGGATGAGTAAATCGTTAAGTAAAAGTTTTTATGTTAAAAATAAATGCTATTTAGGGTTTTATTTTTATTTATTTGTTTAAAAAACGTTATAAAATACATCTGCAATGAAATTTGTTTTATAATATGTGTATTTATTTCGTTGCATTCGCAAATATACATATATTTCTGTTTATATTCATAAAATAATATTCTTAAGTTCATGTACAATTTCGTTCACAATTACACAGTGCGACAGTCAAAGGATAATGTAGTGAGTTTTTAGAAATTACATTTTTAAACTTTTTTTTTTGACAATTTTATCTGGTTTATTTGATCATTTCATAATCATGATCATAATAATGAAATGAAAAATGATATTGTAATTCAATTCAGTTAATGTTAGCGGTAGTAATTAATTAGCAATGTTGAATACACCTACATGTGCGCAAATTAAAATATGCACCAATACTTTACTTTGCGTAGTAGTTACGTTCCAAAAAACCCGACGTAAAGTGAATTGTGGTTTTCTATTGCCAACCATGTAAAGATCGAAGATTGGTTCCAGGGTTACAAAAATACTACTTTTTAAAAAGAAAATTCACCAAAGTAAACATTTAGAAAACAAAAATAACATAATATGAACAAATGCATAAAAAGAACAAATTTAATTAAAACAAGATAAAAAATTCAATTAAATCAAAATAAAATATTCAATTAATTTATGGAAAACAAATTAAAAATTAATCACTGCCTATTGTCGTAAGTCGGCTTTTTTCACAAAAAATTGGTAGAAGGTTTGCTGAACAGCTTTTTTTTTAACGTAAAATAAATTTCCTTGTAGCAATTGGTATTCGCCTGGAAGATTTTATAACTCCTTCCGCTGCATAACTTCTGCAATCAATCACACCGCCTTGGAAATTCGTTTGTTATATTTTGTTGTTCAGAGATTTCTATTGGATGGTCACTGTCATTTTCTTCATTAGCAAATTGCAATTCCAGTTGCAATAGTTCTTCATTAGACAATTCTTGGTTGTGCGATGTTAGCAATTCATTTATGTGAGACTCCTCCAAACCTTCAAAATTACACTCTCTAGCTAAATTAGAAATTTCATGAAGAAAAAAAAATTATTACTAACTCAGCAGCGTCGCAACTTCGAGAAAACGCAAAACGAAACGACACTACGCGAGGTATTGGTGTAATTAGAAATTCATAATTCATGTAAATTTTGGTGTTCCGTTGCTAGGAGTGCAATAAATAAAAAATATATAAAAAATTCGAAATGTGCTAAACTAGTATTGGTATAAGATATATTACGTTTTCGGTAAATGGTTTAAAAACTCAATAATCTAGCGATGAGCTACGCATAGAAACTTTTGCTTAAAATTGGGTTCCTTAATCTACCATTGAAATAATTTACAATGAAATAAATTATAATTCTTATGTGTAGGTTTTAAACATCCTCATGTTTTACTCTGAAACAACAGAAAGTTTCATTCTTGGAGAATTTCGGAGAAAGGTATTTACGAAGACCATGTCGACAGCAAGTTTTGTTGAACAAATCTATAAATTTATTATCCATTGCTTTATAATAATCTACAAAGCCTTGAGGAGGTTTAACTAGGCGACTATTGTCGAATTATTTGCTATATCTGAAGCTATAATCGTCTGGGATAGAATGATTATCATTAAAATAGGTCAGCGCAACTACACATAAGTGCATTTTGGATTATTTATAATAAAAATATCCTGAAGTGTTTGTAGCGAAACTAACATATAAATTACGTAAACGGAAGGTTTGGTAGAGAATGGAACGTATTGTATTTTTTGAAACTATATGCCAGGTCTACAATTGAAAAATCTAAAATTTTATCAATTGGGGAAATATTTCCGCAGTTTACATTTACAACGTAACTCCCAATGCTTTCGAAAAGAGGCTGAAAAATTTAGTGGGGTTATATTTACAGCATTAACTGAAACCTTTCCAATTTGTCCAAAGTCTTTTAAATGGTGCTGGGTTAACCAGCGAGTCTTAAATTATTGAAAACCTACTTGTATATATCTAAAGACTTTTTAAGTTGGAAATGCGAAGTTCGCATACCGCCTACTACAATTTGACATAAAACTTAAGCTGCTAAGTTAGCTCTCATTCTTTCAAAATTATTGGCATGAATGTGGTCCAAACTTATCTTAGGAGCGCATTACAGATTATTAGAATCTACATTATAATAATTGATAACATCTGCCCAGGACACAGGTTTATTGTTTAAATAAACTTTATATCCTTTCGCAAACAGAAAATTTCAGGCGCATGTTGAAAGATGCGGCGTGCCATGCATAAAATAAATACGTTTATCGCTAACTAGAAAATAGAGATATTCTAAAGTTACCCCAATGATTTTTGAAAAGTTGGCAAAATTGTCGCTTAGGTCGCAAACTAATTATTAAGGTTTTAATCCTATGGCTTGTAATTTTCAGCCTGCCTCGAAAATATATGCTTACATTTTTAAACTATTACAATTTCCATAAACAAAAAAGTAAGAAATAGCTACGCTAGTCATGATGACCATTGCACTTGTCTCTAAGTTCCGAGAACGATTTTATTTCCCAAATTCCTGTAGGCCTACAATTTTATCTCTGAATCCATCATAGTCAAGAAAAGTTTTTAGAGACATTTCGTCGCAAAGTCCTGTCCTCTCACCTTTTGTGCCTCAAAAGTTCCGTTTAAATTCCACGGAGCTTTTGTCCAGTCTTTTACGAAGCATTTCTAATTTCTGGCCAGTTTAATATTGGACGTAAATACCTATATACTGAGAGAGAAAGGAAAAGTCGGCTAAGGAAATCAGTTTCAATCCGACAAAGTAACGTCCTTGTTTAGGTTTACGCATATAATTATTCAAACCTGTTTCTAAACAAACCAGAGCGCTTCACTAATTTTGAAGAAAAATCATTTCTCTCCTTTTTTCAACCTTCAACTTGATTTTCAATCTTTTTCCAACATATACTGCCTACGATAATGGTCCAAGGCCGTTTTTAATGTCATAACGTCCGAGTTTATTTTTCGATAGAAAATTGACCCTCAAAGGAAGGGGATATAGCCTTCAAATAAACGACACCTAATTACTCAAAAATTTCCGATACCCTGAAAGAGATTTCCAAATGCATAAGAACTAAAATGTAGCTAAAAATTCACCAGAAACATTACACCTCTTACTATTAATTGTATTATTATTATCATTATTATATATATGTACATCAATATATTATAATATATTAATTAAATATTGTTTATAAATATATTATTGTTGTTAATGAGAATAAATTAAATGGAATTAGTCATAGTATAAATGAGTTCAGAAAGAACTCACCTCTGTCCAATTCCAAACTTCATAAAAGTAAAAGAACATAAAATTAAATTTCAAATTTTTGCTAAGTTCTTATACTGGAGGTATATATATCTCTGACATGTTGAGAGAATCCAGGCCTGTTTCGTGTTTTATTAGAAAAGTTTTCACTCTCAAAAAACAAACTCACTTTTAATACTATAAAGTAAAAAGAAAAATTAAACGACACATACAACCGTTTGTAAGGGAAACCAGACAGAACTGGAGGCCTGTTATTGTGTTTTATAACAAAGATAGCATTCCCTCCCAAATAACAATAAACGCACTGTTAATATAAAATAAAATAGCCACATAAAACATTATAAATAATAATAATTTATAATAAATTGCTCTTTGCTCGCAGCCTACTCCGGGAATCGATGTAAGTTTGTGCCTGGTGGAGAGCCCATGATGCATTTTGGGCTCCTGAAAAAATTTAATTAAATTATTTTATAAAATAAACTTATTAACACTTACATTTTTTTATATGCTTCTTGTAACAAATGGCAATCACAACTAAGATACTGCCCGATACAAATCCCTCTTTAGTGTTTTTAAAAACCACTAATACACAAGTTCTATTAAATTTAGACTATTATTTCACTTAATTTTTCACTTTAATTATTATTCATTGACTTATAATTAATATTTTAAATTGTTTCTAAAAACAACCCTTCCAATTTTACTTTGCCACTAAAAGTCTTTGCATCACGCTGTAACACTTGTATCATTTTTATTGGCGCCAAATAGTGTCGGCATATATTGGTGCCAATTTTATTATTAGTTCTTTATTTTATTTTCCATTGAATTCCACTCACCATTGCAACATGAATTTGTTTTCTTTTGGAAGCAATTATTTGCTCTTTATCTGTTGATTCTATACTTTCGGAAAAAATAGTTCACACAATTAAAAGTAAAGTAAATGAAAAATATAATGGCAAATTGATGTCATTAGTATATTTTCTAAACACTTCACAACACAATAATATTATAACAAGGATAATGTTAAAATCCTATGCAGAGTAAATGTACAGACGCCTATTCCAAGGTACTGAAATAACATCTGCTGAAAGTGATGAAGATATTTCCGTTGCACAAGTATATTAAACAAAAGCTGGAAAATGCCACTAAAGAGCTAGCTTTATTTGAAGCTAGTACAAACAGAACCAAAAATTTGGACTTACTTTTTAATGCATTGTTAACGCTAAAGCCCACTTCTGTAGAAAGCGAACGTGTTTTTTCGGTAGCTGGTAAATTTTCAACAAATTTACGAAATCGAATGTCTGATATGTTATTAAATGCACTAATAATTTTAAAAACTCATTTTTTGAAAACTTAGTTCTTCGCAAATTTTTTATGTTTTTATTTTTAAATAATATTTTTAATTACTTCTTAATTCTCAAAATGTTATCATTAATCTGTTTGTTTTTGTTTATACAGTATGAATTTAAATGTATTGTTTTCTTTTTTGTTAATAAAATAACATTTTAATAAAAATCTTAAGTATTTTACTAGTATTGTGATTTTTAAAAGATTTCCCGAGAATCCCGCGAAATCGAATTTTTCATTCCCGTTTCCCGGGAAATGAAAAAGTCCGGGAATTCCCAAACTCTACTTATATATCATGTTTGAATGCATACACTTTGTTCGGAAAATGTTCTAAACAGCGAATTTTTGCCTTCAAAGAATTTAATTGACACTCTAGGCAGGCAGTATTTTTTCCAAATTCTACTATTTCATCATTAAAAATGTTCTTGACCCCTAGTTATAAAAAAATTTTCAACTGCATTCTGAAAGTGATTTGTTTTTGTAAAAAAAATCGCAAGATGTAGCGAACGCAGCTACAAAACATAAGTTTGAATTGGCATAAATCAACAAAAATTTCTCATTTATTATGTAATGTGCACACTAAACACACTTAAGATAGTGCTATTTGCGCCACAAAGATAAACATATCAAAATGAAATTCTTGGGCAACCGATACAGCATTTGACAAAACGATTATAATAAAATGAACTTACAATAAAACAAAAATTAATAAGGGATATACATATATTTACATATTAACATACATTGGCTCAAACGCATAGTTGGACACTAGGTATAAGACTATTCAAATGCCGATTTATCCACTTTAATGGATATATAGTGATTTTAAAAGAATTTATGGCATTAATTACATGTTTTTATGAATATACATATGTGATATTTTGATTTTTAAAAGAAATTTGGTGAGAGCGGGTCGTGATGTTACGACCCGCCATAAGAAATTTTACTTCTACATGATGCGTATTCTTTATATCCATATTCTTTGCTTATATCTAAGTAATGTAAAAAATTTGAATTTTCAATTAATTATAATAATAAAACAAAAATTGTGAACTAACATATAAAAATTGTAAGAAAAGAAATATTGTAAATTGGAACTAATATTGTTATAAAATACACATAAATATACATTTATAGCGTTTGATTACACCAATAAAATATTAACTAACACTTATCATTTACATATACAGGCTGAATATAGAAAATGTGTGTGCTCTCTTCTATTTATACACCCGACCCCCTCTTACCCACATACTAATCCGTAAAAACAGTATCAACTGCGAACTCATCGGGCAGCTAAATATAAATATCATTCGCTGATATTGGCACTTTGGGTGGTGGTTTTTCTCCCCCAGATAGGTTTGTTTGCGCTCTATATTCTGCAAAATCTTTTTAGCATTCATTATTATAGTAATCCATTGAGGCCTTAACTGTTAATTTAAAATGTACTTCATATAAAAATTTTCTGAATATTCGTACTTATTATTTCTCCAGGGGGTTACTCTCTATAGCGATGCTTAAAAAATGGTACATAATCGAACAAATTGTACTCTTTATTGCGTTTTCTTTCTTTCTTTTCGCAAATCTGGCATCACCATAGCGCAAGATATTTGCGCTTAACGAAATTTGAATCATATAAGTAAGCAAAAATAGGTTTTTATTTTTATATATTCATTGTTATTTTTTTAGGGAACAGCCGAAGATGTTACAAATACAACAACGCCAGTACCAAATATTAGTAGATTTCATGGTGTAATAGAGTGATTTGGTCAAAAGTCAATTGCAGTGCGGAAAAGCCAAACAACGAGCCAGCTATTTGTGGGCAAAACTAGCGAAAGAGTTTAATTTCAACGGACCTCCTATAATGCCTTGGTTACCCAAGCGTGAGAAACGTAAAATCGTAACGTACGTAGCCTTAAAAACGTTTGTGTAGTTATAGAAACGTTCTAAACGGGACATATATTGTTACGCGCCGGTTATACCCGAATAAAATATCAAGGTTAAGGGCATGCTAAGATCTCCCCGGTAGCTCAGACTAAAGTGGTTCTCAACCCGTATTTTACGACGCGCAAGCATATAAACACAGCCTGCATGCCACCAAGATAAAAGAAAAAAGACTGTGCTAATATAAAGAAAACATACAACAATGTCAAAACGCGAAAGTATCCGGACACAAAAAAAAACCCGAGTCAAAACGATTTAACGGCTAGGTGTTATCCCGTCTAGGGCATAAGTTCCCTCCCAGTGACAAAGTCACACGCCATGACAGACGGACGCCCTAATCAAATACTACATCTGTCCCTAATATAACCACGTGCCTCTTACCTTACCGTGCTCCCCGCGTTTCCCTCCCTCCGAAACAGCGGATTAGCGAATCATATTTCTTAACTCTCACCTAAGGAATGATGTCATATATACATATATATATTTCACAAAAATATTTTAGTTTATTTGGGCAAATAAATATGGAATAATATTAATAGTTTAAAAATAGAGATTTAATAGATATAAATATGGTTTTTATTTTAAATAATATAAAAAAAAATAAATGTGTTGCCTGGCTATTCTCGGCGGTGCACCGCTCCCACGATGATGCTCTCGGGTTGTTGATGTTGTAGCTGGGTGACGATGGCGGCTGGCGTTGTCGCTCTTGTCGCTGGCTGTACTACCAGGTGAGTATTGTTCTTGCAAGTTCTTTGCTTGCTTTACTTTTTATTCGGACTTATAATTTGTTCGGTTTAGTTTATGTTTTTTTTTTTTTTTTTTTTTTTTTTTTTTATTTCACATTTTAGTTTTCATTTCTTATTTTTTTATTTCTGAAAATTTTTATTAACTCTTATTTCATATTTTAGTTTTCATTTCTTGTTTCAAAAAAAAATTTGTTAATTAATTTTTTTTTTATTTCACATTTTAGTTTTCTTTTCTATTCTCTAAAAATTTTATTAATTTTTATTTCACGTTTTAGTTTTCTGTACTTATTTCTAAAAATTTTATTAGTTTTTATTTCACATTTTAGTTTTCTGTACTTATTTCTAAAAATTTTATTAATTTTATTTCACGTTTTAGTTTTCTTTTCTATTCTCTAAAAATTTTATTAATTTTTATTTCACGTTTTAGTTTTCTGTACTTATTTCTAAAAATTTTATTAGTTTTTATTTCACATTTTAGTTTTCTGTACTTATTTCTAAAAATTTTATTAATTTTATTTCACGTTTTAGTTTTCTTTTCTATTCTCTAAAAATTTTATTAATTTTTATTTCACGTTTTAGTTTTCTGTACTTATTTCTAAAAATTTTATTAGTTTTTATTTCACATTTTAGTTTTCTGTACTTATTTCTAAAAATTTTATTAATTTTATTTCACGTTTTAGTTTTCTTTTCTATTCTCTAAAAATTTTATTAATTTTTATTTCACGTTTTAGTTTTCTGTACTTATTTCTAAAAATTTTATTAGTTTTTATTTCACATTTTAGTTTTCTGTACTTATTTCTAAAAATTTATTAATTTTTTTATATTTCACATTTTAGTTTTCTGTACTTATTTCTAAAAATTTTATTAATTTTATTTCACGTTTTAGTTTTCTTTTCTATTCTCTAAAAATTTTATTAATTTTTATTTCACGTTTTAGTTTTCTGTACTTATTTCTAAAAATTTATTAATTTTTTTATATTTCACATTTTAGTTTTCTGTACTTATTTCTAAAAATTTTATTAGTTTTATTTCACGTTTTAGTTTTCTTTTCTATTCTCTAAAAATTTTATTAATTTTTATTTCACGTTTTAGTTTTCTGTACTTATTTCTAAAAATTTATTAATTTTTTTATATTTCACATTTTAGTTTTCTGTACTTATTTCTAAAAATTTATTAATTTTTTTATATTTCACATTTTAGTTTTCTGTACTTATTTCTAAAAATTTTATTAATTTTATTTCACGTTTTAGTTTTCTTTTCTATTCTCTAAAAATTTTATTAATTTTTATTTCACGTTTTAGTTTTCTGTACTTATTTTTATTTCTAAAAATTTATTAATTTTTTTATATTTCACATTTTAGTTTTCTGTACTTATTTCAAAAAAAAAAAAATTTTAACATTTCTAATTCACATTTTAGTTTCTTATTTGGAAAAAAGAGAAAACTTTGGCGAACCATTCGTTTCAGGGGCCACACGAGAACTGCCCATCTTCTCAACATTCCTCTTTTATATCTTATTTTTTTCTTTCTTCTGGAATGTTCTTTTCTCCCGCCATAACGCATTATCTTCCTCTACCTATATCCCTCATCCTTGTTTCTGACAAATGGCACATTCTGATTGGTTAGACTGTCTAACGGTAAAATTTTTAACGAAACAGACGCCAGGTGTCAGAATCTGATTGGTCGATCAGGACGCGCAAAAAAAAAATATAACGAAGTACATACATAGCAAAAGGGATAAAGATAATCGAAGAGTTGCAATTGCATCAGTAAAAAGGGTTGCAATAAAGTGCATTATTGCCAACCATTCATGCAAAAATAAAAGGGTGGGAGTAAAAGCTGCAATTCTAGCTTCGACAATCCGTAACAAACCTGCTTCATCTGGAGGTCTATGATCGACAAGTGAACAGGCAGGATTGGAAGAGCCAATCTAAACTGCACAGGCTGAGAAAAAAAGAAGGGGGAAAGAAAAAAAACGTGTGGCTCGACCCACGACCCTAGGAAAAGAGGTCTCATGTTCTACTTACTAAATTAGCCGGGCTTCACAGTCAGTGTAATCTCCATAGCTTATGGCCTTATGTCTGAAGCGTGATACTTCCCTATGTAGTTTCCTCTCAGATCTTCAAGTGTATACAGCGAATTTCCTAACTTTTCTCTAACCCTGCATTTTATATATTTGGGGAGGAATTTCGCGTTAATAGCCGATTTAAAATCACTCTGTGCATGGTTTCTTCTAAAAACTTCCTGTCCTACGACAAAGTTTGTGGATTTACACCTCGTGTTGTAAGTTCTGCTTCCTTTTTCATGAGCCTTATCGAGATTCCTGCGAATATTCTCTCGCACAACATCCAGTCGGTCATTGCGTAGAACCAATGTATCGTCGGTGAGAATGTTAAGTCGGTTCAATACGTCGTAACTCGTTCCGCTCGTCATCATGTTCTGCCCGAAAAGTGCGAAATATGGAGAACATCTGATAGCCGAATGATAATCACTGCGGAGAATCTGTAATATTTGAGGTATTTTCCTGTCCCAGGCTGTATGGTTAGGATGATCCTTAAGAAAATATCGTATTTTTGAGATCACTTCTCGATTAGCCCTTTCAGAGGCATTCGCCTGTGGCGAATAAAATCCTGTTGTTATGTGAGTAATGCCGTGTGCCGAGAAAAAGTCTTCTATCTCTTTTGAAGTAAATTGCTTGGCGTTGTCGGTGTGAATGACTTGTGGTACTCCAAAAGTGCAGAATATGTCATCCTGAAAAAATGCCATTACATTTACAGAGGTTGCCGACTTCATGGGCTTCAAAAACAAAAATTTGGTAAAATGGTCGATCACAATCAAAAGTTGAGTATTTTTCGACTTACTACACGGGTATGGACCTAGAAAATCACAGAAAAGTCGTTGAAACGGCCGATTTGTCTGAAACTGCTTACCCATGGGAGGGCGTAATACCTGGTTGGTCGGTTTAATTTCCTTACAAATATCGCATTGCTTAATATATGCCCTCACGTCCTGTGTCATCCTTGGCCAGAAGTATTTTTGCCTGATTCTGAAAAGCGTTTTCTCGGATCCACCGTGGCATCCTTCTCTGTGCGCGTTTTTAATCACGTTTCCCGTTAGGGATTCGGGTAACCATAACCTCCAGGTGTCTTCCGGGTTATCTGATCCGCTCTGGATGTTTTCGCGTTTATAAATCAAGTTCCCTGATATACATAGGTCGGGGAGTACCCGGGAGTTTTCCCTTACATGGTCTCTTATTTTGTTGTATTCTGGGCTTTCGAATTCCGGTGAGAACAAGTCGACTTCAGGTGGATTATTGCACATTTCAAGTTCATCGGTATCGAATCTGGAGAGTGCGTCGGGAACCACGTTCAATGCACCCTTTCGGTGTTCCATAGTGAAGTTAAAAGCCTGGAGTTTCAGGCTCCACCGGGCCAACCTGCCATTCAAATCTTTTTGGCTCATAAGCCATCGGAGGCTCGAGTGGTCCGTAATAATTCTGAAAGGGAGTCCCTCAATATATTGTCTGAAGCGCTTTACACTCACAATGGCCGCTAAACACTCCAGCTCCGTAACTGTGTAGTTCCTTTGCGCCTTGTTTAGCTTCTGGGATACAAATGCAATAGGTCGCTCCTTCCCATCATTATCTATTTGATATAAAACGCCCCCTACACCAGTTCGGGATGCATCACATTGGATTATAAATTCCCTATTGAAATCTGGTTCGGCAAGAACAGGTGCCTTTGACAATGCTATCTTTAATTTTTCGAATGATTCCACAGCCTGAGGTGATAGATGGAAAGGCTTGTTTGTCTTTCTCAGACAATCTGTTAGTGGGCCTGCAAGATCTGAAAAGCAACCTATGAATGAGCGATACCAATTTGCCATCCCGATGAATCGCCTAACCTGACGCGGTGTTTTAGGAATCGGGAACTGAGATATGCCCTCGACCTTTTCAGGATCGACTTTCAAATGTCCGCCACCTATAAGGTAACCTAGGTATCTGACCTCGCGCTGACAAAACTTGCTCTTGCCTACATTAATTGTCAAGCCGGCATATTTAAGACATTTCGCGACTTCGAGGAGTAATTCCAGGTGCGTGTCGAAATTATGGCTGCACACTAGTAGGTCATCCAAGTAGACGAATACGTTATCTCTCAATTTCGCCGGAATTACTTTATCCATCAGACGGCTCATTGTTTGTGGTCCATTACACACACCAAATGGCATTACTGTGTACTGGTATAAGGACCTACCGGGTACTGCAAATGCTGTCTTCTCCTTGGATGTGTTGGACAATTTGATCTGGAAAAAGGCGTCTTTTAGATCTATGCCACTGATGAAGTAGGTGTCTTTTAGTCGGCTAAGAAGTCCATTAATGTGGGGCAAGGGGTACGAGTCCTTTTTTGTTAGAGAATTTAGTTTTCTGCAGTCCAGGCAGAGTCTGATTTTTCCGGGTTTTCGAACTGTCATGATTGGGCTGCACCAGGGGGAATTCGATTCTTCTATAACACCGAGTGCTAATAATCTATCTAACTCTTCGTAGACCTCGGCTTGTCTGGGTGGCGAGAGAGGGTAGTGCCTTTGCTTTACCGGTGTAGCATCACCTGTATCTATATGGTGTTCCAGTAGGTGGGTACGCCCTAACCCTAACTTTTCGTAAGATGGAAAATTCGCCACAACCTTTTCCAGACGCAATTTTTGTTCCGGAGATAATTGGTGAAAATTAGATCCAGTCTCCTTGACAAGCTCCGAACAGGACAAATCTGAAAAAATCTGAGGAGCAATGTCGTAGGCTTTCCAAAAATCCACACCGAGGTATCCAAGCTGAGAGAGGTTCGGTGCTACATAAAAAATTATCGACTTTTCTACTCCCTTATACGTCACTGGCAATTTACAATACCCCACCACATCATTCCTGGAACCATTTGCGGTAAAAATACTAGATCTAAATCTTTCCAATCGTATATTGTTCCTATTGACAAAATCAAGACTTCCCTTTCCTAATACAGACACGTTAGCACCGGAGTCCAATAGACACAGCAACTCCTCGTTCAAAATTCTAATCTTTACAAAAGGCCTCCCATCATCGTTGTCTGGCAAGCGTGAAGATTCTGTTACTTTTCTAAATTTCCTTCTCCTACGGTATCTTTGCCTGCACTTGTAAATTCGCTGCGAAATTCTATGACCAACTGACTTACGTCCACTGCGCTTAGGTTTATTTTCATGTTCTAGCTGAGTATATGTTTGTATATCCGGTAAATATTTTGTCCTATCAGGTAGTATGTCCTTCTGTGAAGGCTTTGCTCCTGTGTTGTGTAACTCGGGATTTATTTTGAGGAACGAGCATCCCCGGTCGCCCACTCGCTCCGACGCAAGTTTCCCCCATGAGGTTTACCGCACTTGACTGTAGTTACTCCTTGTTGCCCGCATTTATAGCAGAAAACATTTCGCTTCTCGGCAGGACAATAAATGTAACTATGACCGAGCTCTAGGCAATTCCAGCACCTGATTTTTGAATAATCGCCTGCTACCCAAGTTTTATTCACCTTTAGCGCCTCTACTTGAGGGTCAAAATCCGCGTCCGTATCTCCTGGTGTGGATTCGACAGAGATCTCATTCACCTGACGTCGACTAAAGCCAGTATTCTTGTTTTCCAGGAGAATTTTCTCTGCTTTCCTCGCCAGATCCCGAAGAGCATCTAAATCATTTGGATTAGCTATGAAGAGCATCACTTTTAGTTCTGCGTGTACGTTCTTCTTTATTATATCGATTAAAGCTGCATCGGTCAAAGGGTTTGTTAGACGTAAATTCAATCGAGTTACAAATGAATGGTAGTCATCATAACACTCCTTCGGTGACTGTCTACGTGTCGAGAGTTTAAGCAGAATTTCATGGTCACTTTCACTTGAGCCGAATTCCTTAGATAGTGCAGTTTTCAGCATTTGGTACGTCGCCCTCTGGTGTTGCTTAATATAATCCCAATAGAATGTTTCAGCTTTACCTGTCAGGAAAATGTGGAAATTCGACATAACATGGTCCTGTGAGCATTGCGAGCGCGCAACAAGAGTATCTAATTTGAAGAGAAAATCCGAGACACTGCCTTCTCCGCTGAAAGAAATCTTCCAGTCCTTTAGCTTGATATTCATGATAGAAGTAGCGTACGACGGAGAATAATCCTGAGATCCAGACGGTTGAACATTTAGTCCGGGCGTAGCAGAATTGGGTCTGGTGTCAGCTGTACTCCCTATTGATTCTCTAAGAGCGGTTAGTTCTCTCCTAAATTCCTCCTGAGTCTTACGCATGGCCTCCTGGAAGTAGTCTAATAAGCTTTCCATTGTGTTGCCACCTGAAGCCTGGTTGTCCCCTTCTTTATCTCCTCCCCCTGGCGCCATTTCCACTGAAGCTTGGTTGCCTGATGTTGAGTTCCCTGAAAAACTCGTTCCTAACGCTGCTAAAGATCCAGTTAACGACTCGTGACCAAGATTGTCTCCCTCTATTTCGCCAGATGGGTTTGATTCCAGTAAACGGGAAGCAGATGATCCTCTTAATGCCCTAATACTCGAATCTGACTGTGGACTAAGCGAAGGTCTCTTTGACACTGGAGTTGTACCCCTACCTCTACCCTGCGCTGATACTGAACTACGAGATGCAACTTTTACTTTTCCTGATACGTTAGCTAAATTTGACCTTATGGCTGTTTCGCGTGAGGAAGCCCCAGTAGTGCCACTCGCCCGAGTGTTAGGCTTGGACATAATGCGCCATTGAACGCACGAAAGAAGTAAATTAAACCCAAATAAAAGAAAATCAACAACGATCAAAAAAAACAATTTTAAATTATCAGCTGGAAAAGTAATAAGAATAATTATGTATTATAAAAGGTTGTCTCTTCCAAGGAAGAGGGGTGATAGGCAAAGGAAGAAAACGTTCGTTTCCCAAAAATGTAGGGAAAGGAAAGAAGAAAAAACAAGTACTTTTACCTGTAACTAAGATAAGCGCAAGCAAAAGAAAATTCCAGATTAGCAATTAAAATTTAAATACGACAATAGAATAAAATAGAATTTAACAATTTCAATGAAGCAGTTCACATGTGTTCTCAAGGAGGACTGCTGGGAAACATGGTAAAATAGGCACGTGGTTTATAAAAAAAATCATATATAAAAAAAAATCTCATCATAGATTCACACGTGATACGACTAACCTCAACCTGCACATTACTAAAACCTTCCAATTACCGCATCGTGGTGCAACTCGTCATTCATCACTACGGTCAAGGACTCCCGCGAGCAAAAACACTGCGCGATACCTGATAAGATCCCGGAATCCTATCGCAACGAAAACTTTCGACCCTATATCGCCAGTTCGGACTTATAGTTCCCTGAATCTAGAGCAAATATCGCTAGAAAGCTGACAGAGTTTCGGTCAAGACCAACTTGAAGGTGACCCTCCCTCGACGTCGCAAATGAAACCTCCAGACTAGTTGTCCAGATGGCATGACTTACGCCGATTTATGAAGGAAACCAACAAAGGCATGTAAAATCAGATAAAATTAAACGTTTTCCCCATTTGATGTCGCAAATGAAACATCCAGAGCAATCAAATCCAGATGTCATGACTTACATCAAATACACGAAAACAAGTAATAATTCTAACCGAAACCTGTCCAGTAATGTGCACTAAAATTATTTTAACTGTACTATCCGATAATGTCGATCACGTGTAACCATCGTTGACTCGAAACCCGTTACATAGCACGTGCCAGTGGCTCGGTCGCCACGTGGTGCGAATCACCGTTATACGTCATTTAGGACACGTGCTCTGTCACGCTACATTGTTTCGTTGGGCGCCATATATGTTACGCGCCGGTTATACCCGAATAAAATATCAAGGTTAAGGGCATGCTAAGATCTCCCCGGTAGCTCAGACTAAAGTGGTTCTCAACCCGTATTTTACGACGCGCAAGCATATAAACACAGCCTGCATGCCACCAAGATAAAAGAAAAAAGACTGTGCTAATATAAAGAAAACATACAACAATGTCAAAACGCGAAAGTATCCGGACACAAAAAAAAACCCGAGTCAAAACGATTTAACGGCTAGGTGTTATCCCGTCTAGGGCATAAGTTCCCTCCCAGTGACAAAGTCACACGCCATGACAGACGGACGCCCTAATCAAATACTACATCTGTCCCTAATATAACCACGTGCCTCTTACCTTACCGTGCTCCCCGCGTTTCCCTCCCTCCGAAACAGCGGATTAGCGAATCATATTTCTTAACTCTCACCTAAGGAATGATGTCATATATACATATATATATTTCACAAAAATATTTTAGTTTATTTGGGCAAATAAATATGGAATAATATTAATAGTTTAAAAATAGAGATTTAATAGATATAAATATGGTTTTTATTTTAAATAATATAAAAAAAAAATAAATGTGTTGCCTGGCTATTCTCGGCGGTGCACCGCTCCCACGATGATGCTCTCGGGTTGTTGATGTTGTAGCTGGGTGACGATGGCGGCTGGCGTTGTCGCTCTTGTCGCTGGCTGTACTACCAGGTGAGTATTGTTCTTGCAAGTTCTTTGCTTGCTTTACTTTTTATTCGGACTTTATAATTTGTTCGGTTTATTTTTTGTTTTTTTTTTTTTTTTTTTTTTTTTTTTTTTATTTCACATTTTAGTTTTCATTTCTTATTTTTTTATTTCTGAAAATTTTTATTAACTCTTATTTCATATTTTAGTTTTCATTTCTTGTTTCAAAAAAAAAATTTGTTAATTAATTTTTTTTTTATTTCACATTTTAGTTTTCTTTTCTATTCTCTAAAAATTTTATTAATTTTTATTTCACGTTTTAGTTTTCTGTACTTATTTCTAAAAATTTTATTAGTTTTTATTTCACATTTTAGTTTTCTGTACTTATTTCTAAAAATTTTATTAATTTTATTTCACGTTTTAGTTTTCTTTTCTATTCTCTAAAAATTTTATTAGTTTTTATTTCACATTTTAGTTTTCTGTACTTATTTCTAAAAATTTTATTAGTTTTTATTTCACATTTTAGTTTTCTGTACTTATTTCTAAAAATTTTATTAATTTTATTTCACGTTTTAGTTTTCTTTTCTATTCTCTAAAAATTTTATTAATTTTTATTTCACGTTTTAGTTTTCTGTACTTATTTCTAAAAATTTTATTAGTTTTTATTTCACATTTTAGTTTTCTGTACTTATTTCTAAAAATTTATTAATTTTTTTATATTTCACATTTTAGTTTTCTGTACTTATTTCTAAAAATTTTATTAATTTTATTTCACGTTTTAGTTTTCTTTTCTATTCTCTAAAAATTTTATTAATTTTTATTTCACGTTTTAGTTTTCTGTACTTATTTCTAAAAATTTATTAATTTTTTTATATTTCACATTTTAGTTTTCTGTACTTATTTCTAAAAATTTTATTAGTTTTATTTCACGTTTTAGTTTTCTTTTCTATTCTCTAAAAATTTTATTAATTTTTATTTCACGTTTTAGTTTTCTGTACTTATTTCTAAAAATTTATTAATTTTTTTATATTTCACATTTTAGTTTTCTGTACTTATTTCTAAAAATTTATTAATTTTTTTATATTTCACATTTTAGTTTTCTGTACTTATTTCTAAAAATTTTATTAATTTTATTTCACGTTTTAGTTTTCTTTTCTATTCTCTAAAAATTTTATTAATTTTTATTTCACGTTTTAGTTTTCTGTACTTATTTTTATTTCTAAAAATTTATTAATTTTTTTATATTTCACATTTTAGTTTTCTGTACTTATTTCAAAAAAAAAAAAAATTTTAACATTTCTAATTCACATTTTAGTTTCTTATTTGGAAAAAAGAGAAAACTTTGGCGAACCATTCGTTTCAGGGGCCACACGAGAACTGCCCATCTTCTCAACATTCCTCTTTTATATCTTATTTTTTTCTTTCTTCTGGAATGTTCTTTTCTCCCGCCATAACGCATTATCTTCCTCTACCTATATCCCTCATCCTTGTTTCTGACAAATGGCACATTCTGATTGGTTAGACTGTCTAACGGTAAAATTTTTAACGAAACAGACGCCAGGTGTCAGAATCTGATTGGTCGATCAGGACGCGCAAAAAAAAAATATAACGAAGTACATACATAGCAAAAGGGATAAAGATAATCGAAGAGTTGCAATTGCATCAGTAAAAAGGGTTGCAATAAAGTGCATTATTGCCAACCATTCATGCAAAAATAAAAGGGTGGGAGTAAAAGCTGCAATTCTAGCTTCGACAATCCGTAACAATATCAACGAAGAATATAAATAAAAACGAAACAGAACACAAAGCAACACACAGCCAAACACAACACAATGCAAAGAAATTGTTATACAGACTCATCATCAGTGTTGCCATTTTTTGTTCAATGTGTAGATTATTCCGGATTTGGTTATTATTTTTTTTATAAAAATAGCTTTTGTTTTGTTTGTTAAAATTAATTAATTATGAGACTATAATTTTGTTTTCTTATTTTTTGTTTCTTTTTTCTCAATTATAATTTAAATTTGAAAAAAATAAAATAAAAAAACTGCGAATTTAATGTTGATCATATTTTTCCTTATTTGGTGATTTTTTCACAATTGTTGGTTACAATATTTTTTTCGTGGCAACACTGCTCTCTCTCTTATGTTCAAATGTCACGTAAAAACGTGGGAGAATTCTGTTTTATACAGATCGTTCCGTTTTGCTAACGAGAGAGAACGTTTGGGTAAGCGTTTACATTGTTCTCCATATGCTAAAAAGAGAACGTTTTCTACGGTACGTTACGTTACGTGTGGGTAACTCCAGCATAAGGGATACAGCTGCTTGGAAAAAATAATGTATTGGAGTATTTTTTATGCAAAGTATAAAAGTTGTCTACGGGCTGCCAACATCAAAATGCTTTGCACTAGTTGTGAAAATAAAGATGTTTTAGGAAATAAAGAAATTGCAGAAGTTTTGTTATCTTCACAAAATGAAAATAATAATTCTAGCGAATCAGAACAGGCTGACAAACGTAGGTGTTGGGATGAAAGTCTTCAGACCACAAAGTACACAGCCGACGCGGAATTTGACAATTGCCAATTTAATGTGAAAGGACAGCAAATATTACCAAAAAATATTTGTCCATCTCTGATTGTCTGTTTGCTTTGTTAGTTTTCGGGCTGGGTATTTATTATTGACGCGTTTTAATAAAAATATTTGAAATTTATTAATACGTTATGAAGAAGGAATAATAAAATTGGCGCGTAATAAAAGAAATACAAGTGCCTTTTACTTACAAGTGATACAAGTGGCAAATTTGTCGGTGGTGGTAAAATTGCAAGGTATTTCTTTTTTATAAACAATTTAAACTATTAAATATAAGTGAGTTATTAATAATTAAAGTAAAAATTTGTAAGAGAATAAAAATATATTTTTTGTTTCAATAGAAATTCTGTACAATTGTTATAAAAAACCACCAAAGAAGTATTTGAGTCGGGCAGTTCCATATCAACCATTGTAACAAGAAGCACACAGGAAAAATGTGAGTATTTGCAAAAGTATATTTATTTTATAAAATAATTTAATAAATATTTTACAGGACCCGAATGTACATCCTGGGCTGTCTACGAGGCCCAAACCTACATCGGTTTCCGCAGAATACTGCGATGTAAGTACATATTATATATTATAAATTATTATTATTTAAAAATTTGTATGTGGAAGGAAAATTTTTTTGAATTTTACTATTATTTACATATATTAAAAGTACGTTTATTTTTATTTGTGAGGGAGACCTAAAAACAAAACATACCTCCGGGTTTTAAGGCTGGTTTCCCTCACAAACGGTTTATATCGTTTATTTTATCTTTTTAATTTGTAATATTAAAAGTGAGTTTGTTTTATTTGTGAGGGAAAATTTGTGTTTTCTATCAACAGAGGCCTCCGATTTTTAAGGCTGTTTTCCTTCCCAAGCCGTTAAATTTCTTTTTAATTATATTATATATTTTACAAGTGTTAACTTGGATTAAATGGGCCAAATATTTATTTCTCCATTATACGAGCATTATTAAAAATTTGAAATTTAATTTTAATTTTTGTTTTGCATTTATGGAGTTTGGAAATGAACATAGGTGAGTTCATTTTGTACTATGGCTAATTCTAATTAAATTTATTCTTATTAACAACAATTATATATAAGTAATATATTATAATATAATGATATACATATATGTATATAATAATAATAAAACTAAGAGGAAGAGGTGCAATGCTTCTGGTGAAAGCTTTGGTAAAAACCAATTGCAAATAAAGCAGACTAATTTTGGTTTTCATATTTAGCTACATTTTGTTAATTTTTATGTTTTATGGAAAACATTAAAAAAAAACTTTTTCCATGATTTTCTATCTCCAGAAATGTGTCGCTTATTTAATGAAAATCGGTGAAGGCGTTTGGAAGTTATGGCCCAACAAATATTTGATTTCTAGTTTTTGTACAAAAAAATGTGGATAAAAAGTCTTTCTGTAGCAGAAAGTACATAACTTACATAGTTTTTATAGAATGGTCGATGGTCGTTTGCTCTAGGAAGATTGGTAAAAGCATTCCGGAGATATGGCAGTTTAAGTATGTGGTACACGGTAGGGATGAAAACATATTTGTTTCCTATATTTTGCTTATGTTGGTTTTACTTAAAGAACTGTGTTTGGGTGATGTTGTAGGTTTTGGTTAGATGCTGTTTGTATTGTATATGAATATGTTGATTCAATAAGAAATAAGTGATGAAAATGAAATTTTTTGTAAAATTGGGCCAAAATTTTTTTTTTTGGTAAAAAATTCAATTGTTTATATTATTAACAAATTTTGGTACTTCTTTTTTTGGCTATTTTTTGCCTAGAATTTGATCTTATTTTCACTATGGCTTTTTATTCGTTTTGTATTACAGGAGCTTTTCTCTTTATTTTTTGTTCCTTTTTTAGAAGTGCTGAATGGCTTCGTATTTCAAATGTGAAGTTATCAGTGAAGCGCTTGCACACGTGGAGTCTGCATTTTGCCCCGGAGTACAATTCTGGAAATCGTGTTTCCAAAATTGTGGTTCCGAAATGTGTTCTACTAAATGAATTGTCTAGAGAGAAAGCAATACCAAGTTTTAATAACTTAGATCAGATATTTTGAAGTAGATAATGGTAGAGAAATCGAGATAGGAAATCAGAGCGACATGATTTTAGAGGACGTAACCATGGACAGTGAAATATCCTGTAGTGTTAGAGACACCCCTCCTATCAAAAAATTTTGTACCAAAAAACAAACTCGGATGTTAGAATATTAAAAGCAGCCTTGGAGCATTATCGTAGGCAATATTTCTTAGAAAAAAGATTAAAAAGCAAGTTGAAGCTTGCTAATATCAGGTTATTTAGAGAAGTAGAAAAATAAAAAAGTCTGAAAACTTGGAATTGGAGTAAAAGAAAAATGATCTTTCTTCAAAAACTAGTAAACCGTTCTCGGTGTGTTTAGAAAATGATTATACCCGTGAACCGAAACAACGACGTTACTGTGTCAGACTGAAACTGATTTCCTTAGCCGTATTTTTCATTTCTACCTTAGTGTATAGATATTTATGTCCAATGGTAAATTGGCCCGAAATTAGAACTTTACAACGCTTCATAAAGGACAGGCCAAGAGCTCCGTGAAATTTAAACGGAACTTTTGTGGCACTAAAGGTGAAAGCGCTGGAAAAAATTTTTTGACTATGATAGGTTCTGTAACGTATTTATTTATTTATTTTTAATAAAGTGCACTCAAGGAGCACTTTCAAATAAAAGACCAATAATTTTAACTAAGTGCAGTTGAACCGCACTATTTTGTTAAGTTTTATTGATTGACTTCTTGAGGGAAAATGTCCCTTCTTTTATACTAAATTTTGGCTGATTTGACAATTCCAAATCAAACCCTTAATTCTAATACAATTTTGGATTGACTTAATACTATAACATATGTTTGTGTGTACATTATATGTTTAACTATATTATATTGGTTTGTGTGTGTAATAATTATGGGACAAGTGGATGTTATATGACACGCGCCTATTTTCCACAATAATTCCCACGGTGAAGTGTAAAGAGAGCCACACACGATCACCAGCAATGCCATACAACAACAACACACATACTACATATTATATGCAAACCAATGCAGTCGGCGGCCTGACAACAAAGTGTCAAATGATCGTCGCATGTGCGCGACGGTCAATAACATTGAGTCAAGTGGTCGCCGCTCATATGCAATTGGATATTCTTTTGTTTATGCATATGAAATGTTGTGCCAGTATTGACAACTGTAAAATCATGCTACACCTCCACCCTTTACAAGAATGTTCATATAACTTTTGTTCTATGGACATTCTTTTACACAACACAGTACAATGATTTTACGTCTATTTCAAATTATATTTTATTAGTGAACTTAAAATGTAAAGTATTTATTTAAATGACTAATAATGTTTTACATATTAATCTTAATTTAACATAATCCAATCTTAATATTATTTCTTATTTAATTTTAATATTTATTTTGTTTTTAATAAATGTTTAGTGATAAGTTTACTTATGTAGTTAAAAAAAAAATCTTGTCTTAAAGGTTATTATTTCACTTTTCTGATCAGTTTAGTGTTATAATTAAAACTTATTTATTATATAGCTTAAGTCTATTTTTATGAACTACTTGCTCTTTATTATTTTTCTTATCAACTATAGTTACATTATTTCTTAAATCTATATTTTTAATTTTGTATGGACCTTTATATGATTCGTCTAGTTTATGTCCTGTATTATTCCTAAGTAAAACTAAATCTCCTATGTTAAAATTATAATCTAATATATCCTTATCATAGTTATTCTTCTGTTTGATTTTATTTATTTCTAATAAATGTTTTGCTCTCTTAAGTGCAAGTTCTAATCTAAATTTTGCCTCTTTGGCATAATCGTCTACATTGTATAGTGGAGTAACTGTGTCTACCTCATTGAAATCTTTGAAACTGTTTGGTACCTTGCTAAAAACCAATTCAAAAGGACAATAATTATGTACAGTTGATGGTGTTGTATTAAAACAATATGTGAAATACCTAATCCATTCATCCCAGTCATCTTTTTCTACAGATATGTAAGAACGTACGTATTCATTAAAAGTTCTGTGACTTCTTTCTATTGTACCTAAGGTCTGGTGAAGATGTGCTGTTGATGTTAGTTTCTCGATTTTCAACAGAGTGCACAATTCGTTTAATATAGAATTTTTATATTCTGTACCCATGTCCGAAATGAACGTTTTCATTGGGCCATAGGTAAGTACAAAATTTTCGAATATCGCTTTTGCGATCGTCTTAGCCGATTTATTTGGTATAGGTATTGTTACCAGGTATTTAGTTAAGTCGCATATTAATGTGATTGCGTACTCATTTCCATGTATTGATCTTGGAAATGGTCCAATTGTGTCTACATACACTGTATCAAACGGTTTGTTAGGTGTTTCTGTTATTATCATCGGGCTTTTAACGTGCTTGGTAGTTTTCGTTATTTGACATTTGTGACATGCTTTTACATATTTAGCTATGTCCTTTGTCATATTTTTCCAGTAGTAGTATCTTTTTATTTTCTCTGCGGTTCTATATATGCCGCAATGACCTCTTTCGATAGGGTCATCATGATATTTCAGCATGACTTCTAGAATTTCCTTAGAATTCTTTATATCAAGTATCTTTATTTCATTTAAAAGCGCTATTTTAATTCTATTTAGTACCTTATTGCCCATATTTCTAAATTCATACTTTGAGACAAATTCGAAAATTTTCTCACTAGGTGCTACTTGTAGTTTATTGATATTTAATTTACTGGCCGCTTTCTCGAGCCTAGAGAAAAATTGTCCTAAGTCAAGTTCCTCTTTAGTAAATATATCATTTATATTTATGCTAGCTAATATTGATTTTCCCTTCTTTATGTAGCATTTATTGGGATAAATCTTTAATTTGCAATATTTTCTGACGTCACTATTCTTTATTGGTATTGGGCTCATTTAATACATCTGTTTTAATTGCTCTATGCTGATTATTTATCCTACTACTGTCTTTTTGCTTAGTCACTGACCTTGTCGTGACTCTCAACACGCGTGATACCTTTCTATTCATTTCCTTAAAATCTTCTATAGTAATTCGCGATAACGCATCCGCGATATAATTGTCCTTCCCCCTAAGGTATTCAACTGTAAAATCATATTCTTCCAGATCCAGTCTCATTCTCGTTAATTTGGAACTTGGGTTTTTCATTGAGAACAGATAAGAAAGAGGTCTATGGTCAGTACGAACTAAAAAGTGTGTTCCATAGATATATGGCCTGAAATGTGTGATAGCCCAGTGTATGGCAGTTAATTCCTGTTCAATGGTTGATTTATTACTTTCACCCTTTGTAAATGTCTTTGAAGCGTAAGCTATAGGAAGTTGTTTACCCTGATGTTCTTGAGTTAAAACAGCACCGCATGCATGCTTGCTTGCGTCCGTTGTTATACAAAATTCCTTAGTGAAGTCGGGGTACTGAAGCAATGTTGGACTAATTAATGCTTTCTTTAAGTATTTAAATGCAAATTCGCAATCTTCTGTCCATTCAAATGGCACCCCTTTTCTGGACAATCGTGTAAGATGTCTAGAGTATTCCGAAAAATTTTTGATAAACCTTCGGTAATAATTACAAAAAGCGATGAACCTTTTTGCGCTATCCGCGTCCTTGGGTGTCGGATAGTTTTCGATTATCGAGTATTTACTATCATCTGGTAGTATTCCCTTATCAGTACACTTATGTCCAAGGTAGGTTACCTCTCTCATAAAGAATGAACACTTTTCAGGGTTTAGCTTAAGATTGTATTTACGACAGAGATTAAAAACATCCTTCAAATTTGAAAGCATATGCTTTTCTGAGCATCCCAATACGACCAAGTCATCCATATATAGAAATGCTTGATCCGGCTTCAGACCACTGAAAGCAATTGTCATCATTCTTTGGAAGGAATTTGGTGCTATCTTTAAGCCGTAGGGTAGTCTAGTAAATCTGTAGGAACCATTGCTCGTAGAGAATGATGTCAAATCTCTGGAGTTTTTCTCTAATCCTATCTGGTGAAATCCCGACATCAAGTCTAAACAAGAAAAATACTTTGCTCTGCCAAGTTGGTCTAGAATATCATCAATTCTAGGCAATGGGAATTTATCCGATAACAATTTTTTATTTATTTGCCTGTAGTCTATCACAAGTCGCCATCTTTTCTCATCCGAACCTGGAAGTGATTTCTTTGGAACCAATAAAATTGGACTATTGTATTCCGAAAATGATGGTTCAACTATTTTATCATCTATCAGTTTTCTAACCTGTTTGTTAATTTCATCCTTATGCGAATGTGGTATACGATAGTTTTTTATGTATACCGGCTGTTTGTCATTCAATCTCAACTTTTGCTCATAGAAATTGTTAGTAGATATTGTTTCCGTTTCCAAACCAAAAATGTCACTATATTCTTTGCAAATTTTCGTTAGTGTTGGTTTAAATTGTTCTGGGAAGTTTTTCTTTAAAATATCCATAACCTTTGATTGTCTATTTTCATTTTTGTTCAACCTTTGTGTAATTACATTATAGTTAGAGATGTTTTCGGTTTTAATGCTATTCTGTTTGATTGAAATTATACTGTCATTAGTATTTAAAAAACGAATAAAAGCTTTGTTGGATTTAACTAGAATATTTGGTATAAAAACCCCTGTTGTTACTTCCTGATTTGGTATCAATATTTCATTTTTAAGATTCTCAAATTTAATTTGTCTTATTACTTCTGACCTTGGTGGTAGTGTTATCTCATTATAATTATTTGTTATTGGTATGTCTATTGTATGTTGCAGATTAGAGGGTCTTAGAACAAGATAGTCATGTTCTTCATTGAAATCCAATAAACAATTATATCTTTTTAAGAAGTCTAAACCAATAATTCCATCACAAGGTATGGGAAAATTGTTCTGAACCACCTGAAAGTAATGTGGTATTAAAAAGTTTTTAAATTTCATTTCCAAGAATATTTTTCCTATGGATTTCAGGTATCCCTGTCCTATACCAGTTATTGTTGTAGTAATGTTTTTATTTATTTGTTGGGGTTTGAAAAAATTATTTTTTACGATTGAAATATCTGCTCCTGTGTCCACCAACAACGTTACTATGTGGTTAGTGTTATTAATTTCCATATGCACAAAAAAACTCAAGTTGAGATTAAGGTTGTATATTTTATTATGTGTTGAGCTTATCTTAGGGGGTTGTCGGAGTTTTCCGAACCGTTTTCGTATGAGTCAGTTGCTCTTACGTAGTTTCCATTTCTACGTCTATTGTTGAAACCTTGCCTATTTCTGTTATTTCCTGGTCTTTGTGGAGGTCTAAAATTGTTATTAATGTTGTTATTGGGAAAATTATTATATTTTCTTCGATACTGATTATTATTTCCTCTGTCAATAGGTCGATTATATTTCCTACCCAAATATAGCAACGCATTTTGCTGGCCAGTTGCTTCTGTGCAACTGTTAACAAATTTAGTAATTGCCTCATTCATGTTGTTGAATTGGCCTGCCTCCATAATAAGTTTTACCCTATCTATGGTACAATTTTTCGTTAATGCCTTAACGGCAACTTGCGTTGAATACTTGTTTGCTAATTCACATGACAAACCGTCTGATATATATGCGCTTTCCAATGATTTTGTTAAGTTTTCTATTTCACTGCAGTAATTGTTTGCAGTTTTATTATTTTGTCTAGTATTCATAATTTTAGCTGTCAGTACTTCTACCGACTCGCCCTTGACCGTAGCGCGCAATTTACTGATTATTTCCAATATTGTACCTTCATTTTCAATCAGATTCCTAGCGGTTCCTTTTAATTTAGTCTTTATTAAAGACACTGCTATCGCTTCATTGTCACCTTTAATTGTATTCAGCAATTGCAAGGAGTCTATAAATTCTCTCAGGTTTTCTGACCTGCCATCAAAGTCGATTACGAGCTTTGATGCTGTGTTTAGAAATTCTACTATTGTCTGGGTCATGTTTGTTGAAATTATTTCAGGTTTTGTTTCCTGATTATACAATAGAACCAATGTTTCGTTAGATTTTTGGTCTGTCGTTAGTTTATAAGATACTTCCTCATGGAATGTAGTTGGTAATTCAATATATAAACCTTTTTTTGATAAAATGCTTATTAGCCTACTCCTTACATCAGAAAAGAAACATTCGGCTGCTGCTTTGTGGGCTGTTGTAAGCTTACTGAAATTTACATTAACAACTACTCTGATTCTTTCGAATCTGTCAAACAAAGTCCTCAGATGCTTTACTACCGTTTCGTCCTTTATATTTCTTTCTAAATTTAAACATTTATATGATTTGTCAAAATCGTCTTTTAACAGTCTTAACCTTTTAATTATTTCCTGCCAGTCCATTTAGATCTTGTCCAATTCATTGGCTCTACTTGAATATCTCTTTCTAAGTCTTCTAGTATGCATACTGTATACCTTTAATACAAAATTCAATCCTAACAAAATTGTTACTATAATCAAACAAATTTCAATCTTATCTAAGTTTATTTTATTTTGAAGTACTTCTACCTCATTTATAACATTGGCCGTTGGCCTATCTAACTTAGTTTGTGTCTTGCACATATTCAAAGAAAAAGGAAGAGAAAAGAAATTATTAAATTTTAAAATGTCTTAACATCCTAATTGTTTCTTCTTCTATGGAATTTTTATTAATTACGTCCTCCATAGTTGGAGCTCTATTCATTCCTATTGACTTCCAGTATTTGGTCAACCATACCAAATATTCTTCACTTGAAATTTTTGTTTTTATCTGTGTACTATCCGCAATGGGATTTTTAGGCCTAATTTTTACCCTATTCATACTAGAGGGATCCAATTTATTTTATTTTCTTAATATGTAATATGTATTTTATTTAATTTTAATTTTATTTTATTTTAATTTAATTTTTAATTTAATACCATATTTAATTTTTAATTTAAATTGAATTATTGTTAATTTACTTATATACATACTGTTATTTATATTTATATTTTTTTTTTTTTTTAATTTCTAAGTTGCCTCGAGCGGTTTACGCTTATAGGCCCTGCCAGTGCAACCCTTGAGGAGCACGTTGGTTTAAATAATTTTTTTTTTTGTTGTTGTTATTCTGCAGCGGCGGTAGAGGTTCTGTTAGACCTTAAACCACATGCGGGTTGTCTTCTTCATGTTTTTGTTCTTTGATCCTTGATTCTTGAGGTCCTTGGTGCCTCTTGGCCAGGTACTTCCTTCAACGGATCCTTGGCTGTCCGTCAGGATAAACAAAATTTATTTTGGGTGCTTTTGAGCACACCAGTTGTTGTTATATATATTTTTTCGGGTCCTTGGGTGCTTTAAATTTTAGCACACCGAGGCCCAGGCAGGATTGACCTGCTTTTTGGTGCTTGAATTGAATTTCAAAGAAAAATTATAAGCTTAGAGGACTTTGGGGATGAAAATCGTTCTCGTAACTTAGCGACAAACGCAAACTATTTCTTACTGCTTTGTTTATGAAAATGAAAACTTATATTTTCGAGGCAATTTAAAAATTACAAGCAATAGGCTTAAAACCTAGCCAGTTCGTTTGCGACCAAGGTGGCGATTTTGTCAACTTTTCAAAAATTGTTAGGGTAACTTTAGAACGTCCATTTTTTCTAGTCAGTGACAAACGAATTTATTATAAATTATATATTTATAAATTATCTGCTTATTAAAGAAAATAAAGTTTATTTTAACAATAAAATCCTGAGCAGATGTTTGTTACCCATTTTTATAGTGTATATTCTAATACCCTTAAATGTGGTTCTAAGCTAAGTTTGCACCACATTTATCCCAATAATTTCCAAATGATGAGTGTTGACTTAGCAGCCCAAGTTTTTAGTCGGACTGTAGCTGAATACTTAGTTTTTTAATAACTTATACGATATTTTCAATAGGTTTTCGTATGTTTCCAAGAACAATTATACTTCTTGTTCGGACAATAAAAATTACAGATTTGAAAGGGAATGACATAACGATAATGTTTAAATTTATTACAGGATGGTTGACGAACATTTCCGCCTTAAAAAGTCTTTGGACATACCTTCATCAAGGAGGGTTTTAGGGGCTTAAGACTCGCAGGTTAACCCAGGACCATTTAGAACACTTTTCGCCTAATACGTAAAGGTACAGGTAGTACTGTGGGTATAACTGCCTGAAATTTTCAAACTCAGAAGCGCTTGGGGATACACTATGTAAATGTCGTTGTAAATGGAAACTGCAAAATTGTTTTCTCAGTATCTTAGATTTTTCAATTGTAGACCTAACTTATACCTACGACAAAGTCCATACGCAATGGAATGAGTTTCATTCTCTACCAAACACTTGCCCCTACATAACTGGTAATGAGTTACGAAAAAAACATTTCAGTATATTTTTATAATAAATTACCTAAAACGCATTTATGTGAAGTTCTTCTGACCTATTTTAATGATAATGACCCTGTCCCAGAAGATTATTGCTTCACATACCCGTATAGGAAAAAATCGGCAGTGGTCGCCTATTTAAACCTCTTCAGAGCTTTGTAAGTTATTATGAAATATTGGAGAGTAAAATTATGAATTTGTTCAACAAAAATTGACATCCACTTGCTCTTCGTCAAATACTTTTCGACGAACTTTTTCAAGAATGATTCTTTCTTTGTTGTTCCAGAGTTAAACATAAGAATATTTTATATCTATACATTAGAATTTATTTCATTATAAAATATTTCAATGGCAATGTGTAGGTTTTCGACATTTTTAAATTTAAAACCATTAACCCGATGCGTAATTAATATCATACCAATTTTAGTTTAGCACATTTCTACTTTTGTACATATTTTTTATTTGTTGCACTTCTAACAACGTAATACTAGTAACAGCAAAATTTACATGAATTATGATTTGTATTTATATTTTATTTTACAGTTACACCTACATGCATACAACATTACTAATCAATTAAGATTCACTTTAACTGAATTCAATTACAATATCATTTTTCATTTCAATATTATATTTAAAATTTGCTAAAGAATATATTTGTAAAAATCAAGATTTTTGGATTACAGTAAATTATTATTTAAGGCCAATATTTTTAGCACAAAATACATTAATATACTCCTTATAGGTTCTTTTCACTGATAAAATCAAATTCAATCTGCAGGGATCAGATGGAAGGAGATTTGTATGGAGAAAACCAAACACCGACTTTGATTCCAAAATACTAGGGCCAGAGTTAAAGATGGAGGTTCTTTGATTGTTTGGAGCTCTATGTCCAGTGCTGGAGTAGGAAATTTACAATTCGTCAATAAAAAAATGATAGATTTATTTACCTCAAAATTTAGAAGATAATGTGATCCAAATCGAGGAAAAATTGGGTACAAAGGATAATTTTGCTGTTTACGATGCTAATGAACTACAGCATACATCTTAAGTTTTTATGCCATGACTCATCCATCACTGCCCGAAATTACGCAAACCTCATCCTCAATCCCTTGACTAGAATGTAATAGAACACTTGTGGGACTCATTGGCACGTAGATTTTACAAAACACGGAGCACACAGATGCGACACGAAATTTGACAATTACCAATTTAATGTGAAAGGGACATGGAATATTACCAGAAAGTATTTTTGTCCCTCTCTGATTGTCAATCTGTCATGTTTTGTTAGTTTTTATTATTGGCGCGTTTTAATAAAAAAAATGTGAAAAATTATTAATAAGTTATGAAGAAAATGAAGAAAGAATAATAAAATTGGATGCAAATAGTGTCGGCATATATTTGGCGATAATTAAAGAAATACAAGTGCCTTTTACTTACAAGTGGCAAAGTTGTCGGTGGTGATAAAATTGGAAGGTAAGATTTTTTTTATCAACAATTTAAACCATTAAATATAAGACAGTGATTAATAACTAAAGTGCAAAAATAGGTGAAACAATAAAAACATATCTTTTTTATTTTAATAGAAATTGTGTACAATTGTTATCAAAAAACACCAAAGAATTATTTGTGTCGGGCAGTTCCATAACCATTGTAACAAGAAGCACACAGGAAAAATGTGAGTATTTGCAAAAGTATATTTATTTTACAAAATAATTTAATACATTTTTTACAGGACCCGAAAATGCATCATGTGCTGTCTACCAGGCCCAAACCTAGATCGGTTTCTGGAAAATGCTGCGAGGTAAGTGGGCTGGTTTTCTTCACAAACTGTTGTATATCGTTTAATTTATCTTTTTAATTTGTAGTGTTAAAAGTGCGTTTGTTTTATTTGCGAGGGAAAACTTTGTGTTTTCTAACTAAACTTAATCCGTTGCATTTGGTTTTAATTACATTATATATTCTACAAGTGTCAACTTGGATTAAATGTACCAAATATTTATTTCTCCATTATAGCAGCTTATCAAAAATTTGAAATTTAATTTTGATTCATTAAGAAATAAGGGATGAAACCGAAATTTTTGTAAAATTGGGTCAAAAATTTTTTCGGTTAAAATGCAAGTAGTGCATGTAGTTAATATTATTAACTAACTTTGGTATTTATTTCTTGCCTATTTTTGCTTAGAATTTGACATTATTTTTCGTATGGTTTTTTATGAGTTTTGTATTACAGCAGCTTTTCGCTCTTAATTTTTTGTTCCTTTTTTAGACGAGCTGAATGGCTTCGTATTTTAAATGTGATGCGATCAGTGAAGCGCTTGTATGCGTGTAGTCTGCATTTTGCTCAGGGTGACAAGGTTTAAGAGAACGTAACCATGGACAGTGAAATATCCTGTAATTTTAGATAGACCCCCCTCCCATTCAGAGTCAATTTTGTATCAAAAACAAACTCTGACGTTAGGATATTTAAAGCAGCCTTCGACTATTATCGTTGGAAATATTTTTTAGAAAAAAGATTAAAAAGTAAGTTCAAAACTTGGAATTGGAGTTAAAGAAGAAAAATTTGTAAATCGCTCTCGGTGTGTTTAGAAAATGAATTGAATAATTATACCCGTGAACCGAAACAACTACATTACTGTGTCAAACTGAAACTGATTTCCTTAGCTGTATTTTTCATTTCTACCTTAGTGTACAGATATTTACCTCCAATGTTAAATTGGCCCGAAATTAGAACTTTACAACGCTTCGTAAAGGCCAAAAGCTCCGTGAAATTTAAACGGAACTTTTGTGGTACAAAAGGTGAGAACAAAGGACTTTGCGGATGAAGACAAATTGTTATTGTCCTCCTGCGAAGAAATGTCTCTAAAAGCTTTTTTTCATCATGGCAAATGGGATAGAAGGACAAAGTTGGTCGCAAGCTATTTCATAATGCTTTGTTTATGAAAATTTTAGAGGTTTAGCAATGAAAACTTATATTTTCGAGCAATTTCAAAATTACAAGCAATAGGCTTAAAACCTAGCCAGTTCGTTTGCGACCAGGTGGCGATTTTGTCAACTTTTCAAAAATTGTTAGGGTAACTTTAGAACGTCCATTTTTCCTAGTCAGTGACAAACGAATTTATTTTATTCATGACAGTCTGTATCTCTTAAAAAGCGCCCGAAATTATATGCTTGCTAAAGAAAATAAAGTTTATTTCAACAATAAAATCCTGAGCAGATGTTTGTTATCCATTTTTATAGTGTAATATATATTACCCTTAAATGTGCTCCTAAGCTAAGTTTGGACCACATTTATCCCAATAATTTCTAAAGGATGAGAGTTTGCGTAAGTCAGGGAAATTTGATAGCTCAAAAGCCCGAACATTCCTTAATTCAGCTGAATACTTAGAATTTTTTAATAATGTATTCGATATTTTTAATAGCCGCGCAGGTTAACCCAGGACCATTTAGAACACTTTTTTGGACAAACACGTAAAAGTAAGGTAATGCTGTAAGTATAACCCTCCGAAATTGTTCAAGCTCTTTTCAAAAAGGCCGGAGGTCACTCTATGTAAATGGAAACTGCGAAATGTTTCCTCAGTTGATAATATCTTAGATTTTTCAATTGTAGACCTAGCGTATACTTACGATAAAGACCATACCCAATGGGATGAGTTCCATTCTCTACTAAATCCTTGTCCCTCCCTTGATAATGAGTTACGCGAAAAATTTCAGCAGCCAAGAAATGTTGGTCCTTCAAAACAACGCATTCTTTTATATTACAGGATATTTTTATAACAAATTATCCCAAATACACATATGTGAAGTTCCTTATGACCTATTTTAATTTATTTCTTCACATATAGCAAACAGTTCCATAAAAGTCGGCTAGTTACACCCCCTCAGGGCTTTGCATATTATTATAAAGCGTTGAAGAGTAAATTTATAGATTTGTTCGACAAAAATTGCCAGCGATATGGTCTTCGTCAAATACTCTTCGACGAACTTCTCCAAAAACACTCCTTTCCTTGTTGTTCCACAATAAAACATGGGGATGTTTTAAATCCATACATTAGAATTTATTTCATTATAAAATATTTCAATGTAAGGATTAAAGAACCCAATTTTAAGCAAAAGTATCTATGTATAGCAATTTTCAAACCATTTACCCGAAGCGTAATTTATCTCATATTCAATTTAGTTTAGCACATTTCAGAAATTGTATATATTTTTTTTATTGTAGTTCTAACAACGTAATATAATAAAAATTTACACGGTTTATGAATTTATAATTGTCTTTTATTTTGCAATATAAGTAACAAGTAAATTATTTGTGTACGTAAGTTAACGCATTTATAACATATTTTCCATTTTTGAGACTTTGTTTGATCGTCACTGTTATTATTGTTAATAATATTTGTACAGTTAAAAATATTATCTTTTATTTATTATAATTGGAAGAAGAAAGCTAACGAGAGAAATGTAATTTTGTTGTAATTCGAATTATAACCTCTCAAGTTCGGATGATATTCTCAAAAGATCCAATCGGTTTTCTCTTGCATTGTAATAATATGAATCTTTACAAATATCTAGATTTGGAAAAGTTTTTTTCTTTTAAGTAAGCTATTCTCATGAGTAAAGAGTGCGAAATTAAATAATAAAATTGTGTGATTAGCAAATTTGTAAATACGTGAAATAAATTTGAATAAGAAATAAAATAAAAGGTGGTAATTAATTTGTTTGAATACATACATGAACACGTATATTTTTACGTTGTAGTCTAAACCAAAGCGAGTGCATTTCAATCTAATAAGAAAATTAGTATCAGAGGAAAATCTGCATGTTGACATTTATTATTAGGGATTGGGAAAAGGTACGCAGTAATATCAGGAACCAGGTAAATTACGACAAGCGAAAAGTATGGGAGAAATCTACGCGAGTACAAGAAAAGCAAGTTCTCAGTTTTCGCAAAAAGACATAAACGATGGTATTTTTCCAGGTACTTTAGCATAAATGTGCAGATACTTTGACAAACTCTATGGCATTTTTAATAGTTGCGTCATAGAGTGATCTATTGTGAACGCGACCGAAAATTTTCATGCTGAGTCCACAGCGTCGAGTTCACAAAAATATATTCCACCAACAAGTAGAAAAGGCATATATTCCAGAACTGCTACATTAGAAATAATTCAGACACAGATGAAATTGATTGAAGTTAAGAAACAAAAACTGAGTTTCTATAAGGAAAGTGAAGTGGTGGTGATAGAAAAAACAAAGTTAAAAGAAAAAGAGCTGCAACTTAAAGAAAGGAATTTTACGTTTAATTTGAATTAAATTGAAAATAGTATTCACTGATTTTAGGATTCATAATCGCTTTAAATACTTGTTTGCAATGATTTTAATGGTTCACCCATCACCTGAAGATCCCAAGCGACAAAGAACGACTTCAAATTGGCAATTACATTTTTGTCTAGAAAGACTTCGTCATTTTTATAAGGTCGAGTGTATTGCGAATTCTTCTGGCAGAAGTGGAACCATTTGATTAAATCTCTATTCGTCAAAATTTCTCAAAATCTTGCGAGCTCTGTCAATGATTTAAGTTCATCGTAAAATAATCAGTTTTATATAACTATTTTTACTTACAATTATTGTCTGACTCGCAAGCCAAATTTAAATTGGAAATTGTTTGTTGAGTCTGCTGGTCTTCTGCGCGTCCAACGAAGTTCATGGCGCCGTAGTATCTCCATTTGGGCTTTCTAATGTGCCCTGGCCAGATTTCGTCTTAGCCCTTCTAGCGTAGACCCGATACTGTTTTCAGAGATTGGACCATTTCGCATTTAGATCTATGTTAGAAAATTTGACTTCGAACTCATCTCCTACAGTTTGCCAGGCAATTTCCCTCACAATTTTATTGTGGTAATCGCCATCCTTAGCATCCCATAAACATTTTTGTTTCTCCACTAATGAAATTAATTTAAAGACGTCGGGGTCTTCCCAGCCCTTCTTCACCTTTGGCTTTAATCTCAGTCTTTTGTTAGCGGGAGCTGCGTACTCGTTTTCCCTATTGGATAAAATTCGAATATTAATTTAATTTAAATCTTTATAAAACTATTGTATTTACTTACCACAATGTATAAAATCACCACAATATATACGAATAAAATTAACAGATGTTTATTGTTCAAGTGTAGCCAATCGCTAAATTCTTTTAAAAATTATGTGAAACTTTTAACTATTATTTCTAAATACAGTCTAATCACAAAAAATGTTTACAGTACTCCTTTAGACAAGAGGAAACACAAAATAAAATACAAATCGTCTAATCGGCGGACTATAATATTCCAAAGCTACTACCTTTCAATATTTGCCACTACTTATCATACAATACATTGTTTTTAGTTTAAATTGCATTGATACTGAAAAGCATATCCGTTGATGTAAAAACAAATTAAAATTTTACGTGAGGACTCAGATTCTGAGTATGTATAGATACAATGAATTAAAAACAATATTAAAAGGGATTACATAAATTCCATTATTTTTTAACTTAAATATTATTTCAATCGTTTTTTTGACGATTTTGGTAAACAAGTAGACAACACAGCCCAATACCGCTGTTATTTGCCTCTGTTTGCCCTTACGAAAAATATGTAAGAGCAAATAAATATTTGCCCAATAATCATGAAAATATTTGACACAGGGTAGTCACATTAAAAACATTTTTGTTTGCCACCCAAAATTATTTTGTGGTCACATTATGGTAAACAAATATTTTATGTCTTGTGTCAAATATTTGTTAGATGTGACCGTTCCTTAAGTTATGCACATTGAAAGTTCATTTTTCGAATTGTTGGTGCTGTTTCACATTATAGCATATAAATAGAGGTTCAGCAGTTTTTCCATCATAATGAAAGTAAGTTTGTAGTATTTGATCTGCATATCCAAAAAGTTTGCTCTCAATCCATTTCTGAATATTTCAATAGGATCTTTAAAATAGATCTTGTAAGTTATTAAGATCTCTAATTTCCAATATAGCTTATATATAAGCATACGAAAATTCCACAATTAAAGGCTTCTTTTAATGAAGTTTAATAGATTATTACAACAACAACAATAAATGTAGTTAAATTGCTTCATTTAATATTTATTCAGAGCACTTTCCACTATTAAATAATGCAAAAATAAATAAACTAGAGTAAACAGTTTTTTATACAGCCTTAATAATTAAGTGTTCTCAAATTGGCACAGTGACCGTAAATGGGTTAACAAATTTATTTATAAATTTTTAAAAAATTTTAGTTTCTAACTTCAGTTTTTAATTTGAAGATTTCGAAAAATTTGTTACCTTGATTAGAATTGAAACAGGAGAAAGTTTTATTCTTTGTGTTTATAAGCACTAATCCGAAAAGATGTCTGTGAAAAAGCAGTGACAAGGCATTCCGCTCAATATAAAAAAATTTTCTTAAAATTTTGAAACAAATTCATTGAACTTGTACTTGTTAATTAGAGTGAGTATGTAGGCTTGCCAGATTTGAAATCGTCAAAAAACGTACATCGAAGTTAAAAAAGCAGTACAATTGAGTAAAAAGAAGTACAATTGTTTATTTTCAAAATTTATTTAATTCAATAAAAAAATGAACAAAAAATAATTCACAACAGTAACAATGAAGAACATAAAAAAGAGATCATAACGATTTGTATTAAATAAAAAATGAGCTTAAAATTTAATTTAAATCAGTTTTTGTGATTTTAAATCTATAGAATTTATATACAGTGGTGGCCTTATAATTAGAAATGACTTAGCAACATGTATGTTTGTTAACTTATTTTCAAAACTTTGTTACTCATTTTAAAACTAATACCTAAAAAAACATTACAACAAATTAGCTTCAAGTTTAAAATAAAAAAAAATTCAAAGCATCATTATCATTTTTAAAAAAATTAGCTAAAACCAAAAAATACCAATTTCAGGTTGGTCATATAATTAGAAACAAAAAATATTCTTTAATATTTCGTCGGATAGCCCTTGTTTTGAACAACATCTGCAAGACTTTTTGGTAAAATTTGTATCAAATGTTAGCATGTTTGTACTGATATGTTTTACCAGCTTTGTTGCACCCGCTGAAAGTCATCGTTATTTTAAGGATTTTTGTTCTTAATATCTCTTTTAACAATTGCCCATACATGTTCAATTGGGTTAAGATCAGGATTTTGGGGTGGCCAGTGCAGAACATGAATATTTTGACCCGAAAGCCAACACTTCACTAACCTTGAAGTGTGCTTTGGGTCATTGTCATGCTGAAAAATGCAATTGACTGGCATACTCTGAAAGCAAATATTTTTGATTGAAAATAATGTAATTATTTCCACAAATTCATGAAAAGAAATGTTTGAATTAAGATGAAAAATTGAAAGTTTTTCAAACTTATTATTTTCTAAATTAAAACGACCTTTTATATAATTATGTACACCTAATTCTGTTTTTACACGGTAGATTGGTTCCAGAAAAAACCGTGTAAAAGAAAACCGTGTAAAAAAAGACACTGATCGTATGCAAAAATAGGTGATTGGTTCCTAATCTCTAAAACCTATTAATATTAGTGAAAAACAAGGATTTTTTGAGAAGAAGTTTTTTATTTGACATTTTCTTTTAGAGATTCATAAAATATTTAACAAAATTAAAAATATAAATAGCTTATTAAGAACTGATGTGTTACAGTGGACTGTCGGTTAGGTTTAATATGTTCTTGTAGAGAAAGATTTGGACACAGACTATTCATGTTGTCTTTGTACCTAATTAGTTTCTGTACTGCGTCAATGAGTTTCATCTAGTAACAACGGGCAAAAGCGTCACCGATCCAAAGTGCTCTGGAATTATTTCCAAAGACTTTGGCCACTTGTACTTTTTCCACAGGCTGTTGCATTTATCAAATGCCTATAAAAGTTAATAGAATTTGACAAGTATATGAAAAATTTATAATACAAAAGGGATTTTAATTACTCTGATATTTTGAATGAACAGTGGCTGATCAGTTTTCAAAATGTTGTTAAAATCGGTTGAAGCAAGCAAATTCAGAGTATGGCTGCAACATCTTTGATACATATGTAGGCAACCACCTCTCATTATGAAAGACTGGCAGATCATCATCAATGATATCTTCGAAAATATAATATTCCACTCCGAAATTTGAACCGTTATCCGTAACAGTTACAACAATGTTGGAGCTACTTAGGCCAAAACAAGTGTTAATTTCTATTATAATATGTGCAATGTTAAACCTAGAACCTAAAAAGGTTCTGTGGTTTGCAGACTGTTTCGGGGGAATTGAGGTAAAATATCAAAAATAAAATATTTTGTTTGAGCCACAAAAAAATGCACAATACACTTTCTGTTTGGGGGTTGATTGAGAGTGAGATCAATTCTTTTCTTTGTTTTCTTTTCTTCTTTACAATCCACATAAACACAGACCAGTTAAATCACAGACCGAATGTTTGCTGTAGTATAAAAAAATTTGGGAGAAGACGTATTTTGCTTTATATTTTGTACCATGAAGTTGTATTTTGCCTTTAAAGTTGGATTCACCCAATTTTGTTACGAAACAATTTTTTTTATGTAGTTTGACGTTTCTCTTTTTGAGAGAGAGTAATATTGCTTTGGGATAAATTCAGCTCGAATTGGTTTAATTTTAATTTTTGTTCCGAAACAATTGAACTGTGCTGCCAGATATTTTAATTTTTTAGGTAAAGTTGAACTGAGCTGCCACATCATACTATATGTATATTTGTATGTATGTAAGTATAATAAAATAGAGAGCGGTTGTTTAAAATGGATTGAAATAAATCAGTAGCACTGAAGCTTATTTCCGAAATAAAAAACCGGGAAGAGAATGTTTATATGATATGAGTAACAAAAGTTACAAAAACAATCATGAAACAAGGTGTGTTGTCAACAATAGCAACCTGTATTGGAAAAGGAAGTAAGTTAAATTTTGTTGATAAGTATCAAAATCGTTCAATAAGTTGTGCTTAATTAATTGTAGGAAGCGAATACCAAGTATTTTGGAAGAGTGTGCGTAGGAGGTACAAAACTGCTAAAAGCAAATACAGTGGAAGTGAGCGTTTGGAGCTTAGAGGCTTCTTAAAAGTATTGGTGACGGAAATGGAATACTTTCAAAAGTTCTGGGAAGATGATTGAAAACCATTTTTTTTTCATAGTATATTCTTAATAATTCATAGTATATTCTTAATATTCTTTAATCATTCAGGCCTAGTGTGACAAATTATGTTGACTCAAGCACAAATAGTTTCCGTGATTTGTTTGATCAAATGGGTGAGGATTCTAAAATCAACGATACGTTGGCAGAATTTTTAGAATATCCGACAGACAGTAGTCAGTCCATATGTTCACCTCCTTCTACGCCAAAGGAAGCCCAAAAACGGAAACGATTGGTTGGCTGACGCAGAAGCAAATTATGAGGAATCGTTAAAAACATTGAATGAATTAGCATCGTCTGTAGTCCAATCCGAAGCTGAAAAAATTGATCTCTTTTTAAGTTTGCAAGAAGAATTTTCAAAGGTACCTGAAAATCAAAAGAGTGTATTAAAATTAATGGCACTTCTAATTGAGCACCAGAATACATAATTAGGCTTAAAATGAATTTAGTTTTATCTTTTTTGAAATGAATTTATGTCTGTTAACTCTTTTTGAAATGAATTTATTTTTGAATATTAATTTAAATAAAATTTAGTATGTGAGAAACCAAATAAAAAAACAATCAATCGTATTATTTTTATCATGTGTTATGTTTTTATTCAATTTTAAAAAATTATTTGTAAGTACGTAAAATATACATACCAAAGCAACCAATTTTCCTCCTTTCTTTTAGCAGCTTCTTAACTGCAATCCTCATTTCTAATTTTTTTTCATATATTTATATATCTTGCAATTAAACGAGCATTCTCCAACTCAATGGCTATTAACAGAAGCACTTTACGTTTATCCAATTATTTTCCACTAAGATTTCTTTTAATTTACAATTTCTTGTAACACAATAAAAAATATGACCACACAAGTCAAGAAAACAAACGAATTGGAATCATCTGCTACTCTGCTGCCTAATTGTAACACTAACACGCATCGTTTACAAAAATATTTCATATGGTAACCTTGTTTTTACAACACAATTGTTCGAAGTGGGTGAATCGTTTTAGAACAAACTCTAAAAAATCGAACAAAATTTGTTCCGAAACAATGGGTGAAACCAACTTAATTTTTTCGACGCTGTTTGTCTGGTCATCAACTTCATATCCGTATGTTGAAACCGATTTACGAAAGATTCCTTATCAAGAATGGAAAGGGCAATGCTGAGCCGATAATTGCGAGTAGCAGTTTTTCATTAATCACAGGTTGCGCTCTATCACCGTTACGATTACCTGTTTTATAGCTTTTGTACTTTTTAAAAAGTTCAATATGCTTGACTTGCAAATGTTTAATGAATTTTAAGTCACTTCACTGGTTCTTCTTATCACGCGATGGCAAGAAACACACTTAGCACATGTTGTCTTATCTGTAATCTGCAATAAGTTTTATAAATATATACTGAACTTGAACTGAGTAGCTAAAAATCTCACTTTTTCTACTTCTGTATAAAATTCGGTTTTAAAAATTGTTTTTTGGAAATTCAAACCAATTTTTTAACATATAATTCCGATTCAGATTCAATAAAGGTTGATTGATTCTGCTTCTTCAGTGGTAGCAAAAGTCCAAATTTATGTGCTTTTCTGGTATGAACAATTATGTAAAGGGTCCGTCAAATAACCATTTTTTATAAATGCTTTAAAAAAAAACTACTGAATATTTTCTCAAATTTCTTTTTTTATTTGAAACTACAATTAATAATGGAAAATAATTTCATTCAAATGGCTGCCTCGGCTAGCCATGCAGTAGCCTCCACCAGAAGATGCCGATTGTGGCAAAAAAAATCATCTTTTCAGATGAAGCTCGTTTTGATCTTGGCGGATATGTAAACAACCAAAATTGTTGCATTTGGGGCACAGAAAATCCGCACGCATACATTGAAAAGACGACGCACCCAAAACGAGACTGTTTGGTGCGGATTTTGGTCCAGAGGCATAATTGGGCAAGGAGTGGCCGTTACAGTCAATGTTGATCGTTATCGAGCCATGTTGAATGAATTTTTGGTCACAAAAATTTAAGAGTACGATATTGGCAACATTTGGTTTCAACAGGACGGCGCTACGTGCCACACAGCCGAAGCTACACTCGATGTTTTACGCCTTGTTTTTGAAGATCGCATTATCAGCCGCAGAGCTGATGTCGTTTGGCCACCTCGGAGCTGCGATTTGACACCGTTGGACTATTATTTGTGGGGTGTCGTCAAAGATAAGTGTTACGCTGACAAGCCAGAGACAATTGACGCTTTAAAGGACAATATTCATGAAACCATTGGTGAAATACAGCTGCACACAATGGATAATGTGCTTAAAAATTGGACCGATCGTGTAGGCTACTGCATGGCCAACCGAAGCAGCCATTTGAATTAAATTATTTTCCATTATTAACCGGAAGGATTGTACTTTCAAATAAAAAAAGTTATTTGACGGACCCTTTAGTAGAGGAGTACCTGCTTTTTTAATTATTCTCTAATTATTTTCCTTCCCACTGCTGACAATTTTGTTGTGTATATTTGTGCAAATATAACATCCTTGTGTAATGTGAAATCTGTCACATTCTTTTAAAAAGTAAAAACATCGCGCATATAATTGCAGTTAAGTAATGAATACTATATTATTAATTTTTTTTAATAGATTCTTTAGTGTGATCTTTCAAGTACGGCACTGCGTCATCAAATTTATTTTTTTTGAAGACAACAAGGCCTATGTCATATCAGAAAATTTTTAACTTCGTAAATAATAGGAGTAATTGCATTTTCTCGTAAAATTGGAGACTTATTTGATATTTTGATTGATACGCGTCTATATTATCAGAAATGCAGTTTGAATCATTTGTGTTTGTTGGGTCTAAGTCCGAAGTTGCTGTCTCAGTCTTCGTAGGTGAAAGAACACTGTCTAAGGAATTTCGAAAAATTAAATTATCCGTTTGTTTCGAAAGGTTATAGGGCGAGGATGAGTAAATCGTTAAGTAAAAGTTTTTATGTTAAAAATAAATGGTATTTCGGGTTTTATTTTTATTTATTTGTTTAAAAAACGTTATAAAATACATCTGCAATGAAATTTGTTTTATAATATGTGTATTTAATTCGTTGCATTCGCAAATATACATATATTTCTGTTTATATTCATAAAATAATATTCTTAAGTTCATGTACAATTTTGTTCACAATTATACAGTGCGACAGTCAAAAGATAATGTAGTGAGTTTTTAGAAATAACATTTTTAAACTTGTTTTTTTTTGACATTTTTATCTGGTTTATTTGATCATTTCATAATCATGATCATAATAATGAAATGAAAAATGATATTGTAATTGAATTCAGTTAATGTTAGCGGTAGTAATTAATTAGCAATGTTGAATACACCTACATGTGCGCAAATTAAAATATGCACCAATACTTTACTTTGCGTAGTAGTTACGTTCCAAAAAACCCGACGTAAAGTGAATTGTGGTTTTCTATTGCCAACCATGTAAAGATCGAAGATTGGTTCCAGGGTTACAAAAATACTACTTTTTAAAAAGAAAATTCACCAAAGTAAACATTTAGAAAACAAAAATAACATAATATGAACAAATGCATAAAAAGAACAAATTTAATTAAAACAAGATAAAAAATTCAATTAAATCAAAATAAAATATTCAATTAATTTATGGAAAACAAATTAAAAATTAATCACTGCCTATTGTCGTAAGTCGGCTTTTTTCACAAAAAATTGGTAGAAGGTTTGCTGAACAGCTTTTTTTTCAACGTAAAATAAATTTCCTTGTAGCAATTGGTATTCGTAGCTACCGCCTGGAAGATTTTAAAACTCCTTCCGCTGTCAGGACCGTTCTTTAAAAAATCCCCATAACTTCTGCAATCAATCACACCGCCTTGGAAATTTGTTTGTTATATTTTGTTGTTCAGAGATTTCTATTGGATGGTCACTGTCAGTTTCTTCATTAGCAAATTGCAATTCCAGTTGCAATAGTTCTTCATTAGCCAATTCTTGGTTGTGCGATGTTAGCAAATCATTTATGTGAGTCTCCTCCAAACCTTCAAAATTACACTCTCTAGCTAAATTAGAAATTTCATAACGAAAAAAAATTTGTTACTAACTTAGCAGCGACGCAACTTCGAGAAAACGCAAAACGAAACGACACTACGCGAGGTATTGGTGTAATTAGAAATTCATAATTCATGTAAATTTTGGTGTTCCGTTGCTAGGAGTACAATAAATAAAATTACGTTTTCGGTAAATGGTTTAAAAACGAGCGATGAGCTACACATAGAAACTTTTGCTTAAAATTGGGTTCCTTAATCTACCATTGAAATAATTTACACTGAAATAAATTATAATTCTTATGTGTAGGTTTTAAACATCCTCATGTTTTACTCTGAAACAACAGAAAGTTTCATTCTTGGAGAATTTCGTAGAAACGTAATTACGAAGACCATGTCGACAGCAAGTTTTGTTGAACAAATCTATAAATTTATTATCCATTGCTTTATAATAATGTACAAAGCCTTGAGGAGGTTTAACTAGGCGCCTATTGTCGAATTATTTGCTATATCTGAAGCTATAATCGTCTGGGATAGAATGATTATCATTAAAATAGGTCAGCGGAACTACACATAAGTGCATTTTGGATTATTTATAATAAAAATATCCTGAAACTCGCGAAACTATCATATAAATTACGTGAACGGAAGGTTTGGTAGAGAATGGAACGTATTGTATTTTTTGAAACTATATGCCAGGTCTACAATTGAAAAATCTAAAATTTTATCAATTGGGGAAATATTTCCGCAGTTTACATTTACAACGTAACCCCCAATGCTTTCGAAAAGAGGCTGAAAAATTTAGTGGGGTTATACTTACAGCATTACCTGAAACCTTTCGAATTTGTCCAAAGTCTTTTAAATGGTGCTGGGTTAACCAGCGAGTCTTAAATTATTGAAAACCTACTTGTATATATCTAAAGACTTTTTAAGTTGGAAATGCGAAGTTCGCATACCGCCTACTTCAATTCGACATAAAACTTAAGCTGCTAAGTTAGCTCTCATTCTTTCAAAATTATTGGCATTAATGTGGTCCAAACTTATCTTAGGAGCGCATTATAGATTATTAGAATCTACATTATAATAATTGATAACATCTGCCCAGGACACAGGTTTATTGTTTAAATAAACTTTATATCCTTTCGCAAACAGAAAATTTCAGGCGCATGTTTAAAGATGCGACCTGCCATGCATAAAATAAATACGTTTATCGCTAACTAGAAAATAGGGACATTCTAAAGTTACCCCAATGATTTTTGAAAAGTTGGCAAAATTGTCGCTTAGGTCGCAAACTAATTATTAAGGGTTTAATCCTATGGCTTGTATTTTCATCTTGTATTTTTCAGCCTGCCTCGAAAATATATGCTTACATTTTTAAACTCTTACAATTTCCATAAACAAAAAAGTAAGAAATAGCTACGCTAGTCATGATGATGTAAGCCTATAATTTTATCTTTGAATCCATCATAGTCAAGAAAAGTTTTTAGAGACATTTCGTCGCAAAGTCCTGTCCTCTCACCTTTTGTGCCAGTCTTTTACGAAGCATTTCTAATTTCTGACCAGTTTAATATTGGACGTAAATACCTATACACTGAGAGAGAAAGGAAAAGTCTGCTAAGGAAATCAGTTTCAATCCGACAAAGTAACGTCCTTGTTTAGGTTTACGTATATAATTATTCAAACCTGTTTCTAAACAAACCAGAGCGCTTCACTAATTTTTGAAGAAAAATCATTTCTCTCCTTTTTTCAACCTTCAACTTGATTTTCAATCTTTTTCCAACAAATACTGCCTACGATAATGGTCCAAGGCCGCTTTTAATGTCATAACGTCCGAGTTTATTTTTCGATAGAAAATTGACCCTAAAAGGAAGGGGATATAGCCTTCAAATAAAATACACCTAATTACTCAAACATTTCCGATACCCTGAAAGAGACTTCCAAATGCATAAGAACTAAAATGTAGATAAAAATTCACCAGAAACATTACACCTCTTACTATTAATTGTATTATTATTATCATTATTATATATATGTACATCAATATATTATAATATATTAATTAAATATTGTTTATAAATATATTATTGTTGTTAATGAGAATAAATTAAATGGAATTAGCCATAGTATAAATGAGTTCAGAAAGAACTCACCTCTGTCCAATTCCAAACTTCATAAAAGTAAAAGAACATAAAATTAAATTTCAAATTTTTGATAAGTTCTTATACTGGAGGTATATATATCTCTGACATGTTGAGAGAATCCAGGCCTGTTTCGTGTTTTATTAGAAAACACAAAGTTTTCACTCACAAAAAACAAACTCACTTTTAATACTATAAAGTAAAAAGAAAAATTAAACGACACATACAACCTTTTGTAAGGGAAACCAGATAGAACTGGAGGCCTGTTATTGTGTTTTATAACAAAGATAGCATTCCGTCCCAAATAACAATAAACGCACTGTTAATATAAAATAAAATAGCCACATAAAACATTATAAATAATAATAATTTATAATAAATTGCTCTTTGCTCGCAGCATACTCCGGGAATCGATGTAAGTTTGTGCCTGGTGGAGAGCCCATGATGCATTTTGGGCTCCTGAAAAAATTTAATTAAATTATTTTATAAAATAAACTTATTAACACTTACATTTTAATTATATGCTTCTTGTAACAAATGGCAATCACAACTAAGATACTGCCCGATACAAATTCCTCCTTAGTGTTTTTAAAAACCACTAACACACAAGTTCTATTAAATTTAGACTATTATTTCACTTTAATTATTGTTTATAAAAACAACCCTACCTTCCAATTTTACTTTGCCACTAAAAGTCTTTGCATCACGCTGTAACACTTGTATCATTAGTTCTTTATTTTATTTTCCATTGAATTCCACTCAACATTGCAACATGAATTTGTTTTCTTTTGGAAGCAATTATTTGCTCTTTCTTTGGATGAAATTTATAACTCCGGGAACCAGATGAATACAAACTGATAGAATTCCCGTCCAAAAATTCCCGGGAATATTTAAAAAATTTCCCGGAAAAAAATTTACGGGAAATTTTAAATTAACGTATTCTTGTACATACATAAGGAAAATAATCAAAATGTTAAAAAAAGGACTTTAAAAAACGCTACTTTTCAAAAATGTGTAAAGGAAGAATTCAATAAAGGGTATCACCTAATCCTAGATGTACGAACTAGATGGAACAGCATGGTTGGGATGATCATTTCTAAAAATTAAAAATGCAATAAAAAAGGCTTTAATAGATTTACATTTATCATCACTGTTTGTTGAAGATTATGTCCCACACTTGGAAACATTAGTAAACGTTTTGAACACCAAAAAGATGCAGTGGAATCATTAGGCAGACGTGAAACCAATTTGATAATAGGTGATGCTATTATGAATACACTTTATGAACAGTTATTATCTGTTGATTCTATACTTTCGGAAAAAATGGTTCCCACAATTAAAAGTAAAGTAAATGAAAAATATAATGGCAAATTGATGTCATTAGTATATTATCTAAACACTTCACAACACAATAATATTAACATAACAAGGATAATGTTAAAATCCTATGCAGAGCAAATGTACAAACGCCTATTCCAAGGTACTGAAATAACATCTGCCGAAAGTGATGAAGATATTTCCGTTGCACAAGTATATTAAAGAAAAGTTGGAAAACGCCACTAAAGAGGTAGCTTTATTTTAAGCTAGTACAAACAGAACCAAAAATTTAGACTTACTTTTTAATGCATTGTTAACGCTAAAGCCCACTTCTGTAGAAAGCGAACGTGTTTTTTTGGTAGCTGGTAAATTTTCAACAAATTTACGAAATCGAATGTCTGATGAGTTATTAAATGCACTAATAATTTTAAAAACTCATTTTTTGAAAACGTAGTTCTTCGGAAATTTTTTATATTTTTATTTTTAAATAATATTTTTAATTACTTCTTAATAATAACTGATCTCAAAATATTATCATTAATCTGTTTGTTTTTGTTTATACAATATGAATTGAAATGTATTGTTTTCTTTTTTGTTAATAAAATAACATTTTAATAAAAATCCTAAGTATTTTACTAGTATTGTGATTTTTAAAAGATTTCCAGGGAATCCCGGGAAATCAAATTTTTCTTTCCCGTTTCCCGGGAAATCAGAAAGTCCGGGAATTCCCAAACTCTACCTATATATCATGTTTGAATGCATACACTTTGTTCGGAAAATGTTCTAAACAGCGAATTTTTGCCAAAGTATTTTTTCCAAATTCTACTATTTCATCATTAAAAATATTCTTGACCCCTAGTTATAAAAAAATTTTCAACTGCATTCTGAAAGTGATTTGTTTTTGTAAAAAAATCGCAAGATGTAGCGAACGCAGCTACAAAACATAAGTTTGAATTGGCATAAATCAACAAAAATTTGTCATTTATTTGTAATGTGCACACTAAACACACTTAAGATAATGCTATTTGCGCCACAAAGATAAACATATCAAAATGAAATTCTTGGGCAACCGATACAGCATTTAACAAATTATAATAAAATCAACTTACAATAAAACAAAAATTAATTAGGGAAATACATATATTTACATATTAACATACATTGGCTCAAACGCATAGTTGGACACTAGGTATCAGACTATTCAAATGCCGATTTTTCCACTTTAATGGATACATAGTGATTTTAAAAGAATTTATGGCATTAATTACATGTTTTTATGAATATACATATATGATATTTTGTACTGCTAAGCACGGAATACACAGAAGGGATACTTTTGACGTTTAAAAAACGCTCAAAGCAGCAGCTTAAACTTCCTCTTGGGTCCATTATTACAACTTGCCGTTAAACTTGGGTTTAGTTAAAGGTATCTTTAGCTAAAGGGAACTGTAAAGTTATCTTGAACTTATTTTCGTTATTACAACTTACAGATAAAATAGCTGTTTTCGAAAATATGGCAGTACCGGAGCAACGTCGAGAAAACTGCTCAAAAAACAAATTTTTTTTAATGCAGTGACAACGACGGGCTTCGTTTTTTTTGTTGTATATGCTCAATTTGAACTTGCCATATTCAAAATAATATATAATATAGCAAGTTCAAACATAAACTTAACTGTAAAAGTTACCGGCAGGATGATCCTCCCTTTAACTTAACGCTCACTTATTGGGTACTCATAATAATGAAAAACAATTTATCTGTCCGTTAAAATCCTTCCTTTAGCTAGAGGGAGAAAAAACAGAGTGAAAACTGGCGGTTAAAGTAGAAAACCAAATGTAAACAAACATTTATTTTGTGTTAAAAAAGGGGAAAATTTGTAAAAAATTTTAATTTCTTCAATGAAAAGTTTAAAGATTCTTAAATATTTAAATATTAATCGAAATGTGGGTGATTTTCGGTCACAATGAACATAGTTTCTTGTGCAAGATATAATTAAGAAGCTAAATATTAAAAGATCAAAATAAGACGTACTGCTCATAAAAAAATTTTCTTGCTGAAAGTTGCCAATATTTTTTAATTTCTTGAAAGAAAAAGTTAAAAATTTTTATTGTTATTAGTTGTTTTTATTATTTATTAATCGTTTTAGACAAAAATTACATTGTTTATTAACTCTCGCCAATGTAAAAAACCCACCCTGAAAACTAAAAAAAAAACATAAATAAACAAAACAGTTACAATCATAGAGGTACAGAAATACTTTTTTGGTAATATTTGCTGTTCCTTTCTCAATGGAAGTTTAACTGTCAAACTCTAGATTTCTAGTTTCTGTGTATTTTGTATTTCACAATGCGATGTTAACTGTCAAAATCTCGTTTCCATTCTGTGTATTCGGTGCTGCTAAGGCATACAGAAAACTTCAAAAGAACTCAAGATGAATTTTTTCAATAAGTTTCTGTTCCAGAACTCTTGATTACAAATTAATAAATTAAAAGGAGATGACACTCAGTGCATAAAAACAATCGATAACTAGCATACAAATTTTGTTCATGAAAGATATGTGTTCAAAATATATATATATATATATATATATATATATATATATTTGAATGTATTTTATTCTTAACTCAGATATGCCGACCATACTACATGTAGTACACCTGTTCTGTACTTATTGTTGTGCTACAGCTTGCCTTGATAAATTTTGTGTAAAGTAATGTCTTATGCGTATTTTTTGAATCAGAGATTTCAGTTTTGTAAAATTAGCAAAAATCTGAAGATGTCACCTAATCGGTAAGAAAAAGTTGTATATGTACATTTTACTGTTGTATCGTTTTCATGTTTTTCTTTTAATTATAATAGATGTAAAAACAAATACGTATCAAAATTATATGTAAAAAAATTATTTGTGATTTTAGTTGATTTATTTGATGACGTGCTATACAGTAGTACGTTCTGCATTAAGGTATAAACACATAGACGAAAGACAGAAAGCTGCCAAGTTTAGAATACACACGTTTATATGAAAACGATTATATTGCAGGCAGAACAGAAAAAGCCAAAACAACAGCCTTAGCAGTTTCTGCCCAAATTAAAGTATTTTCTATTTTTCTGAGCAGCTAAAAGCAAATTATTAATGCCAATACAATATAAAATCATAATAAAAAACCAGTTAAAAATACTTACATCACTGAAGAGAAAGAACAATTCTAAAATTAAGAAATAAAAAACAATCCATGTATTCATAATGAATAAAGTAGAATTATAGATTCATTTGATAAATGCTTTGTGTGTGCGGTTTTTTCATAAGTGAGTTTCTTTTTGCACACAAAAAAGCTGATAGTGACAACACTGATTTCTATATGAACTTCAATTGTTTTGATATTGTCTCAGTCGGCATACGGCAGAAAAAACAGTTGGCAGAATTTTCTGTCGAACTGCCGAACTGTTATCTGTCGTCTATGTGTATATACCATTAGTGTGTAAAAATGCTGAAAACGAAAACTTTTTTCAGATTTTTTACATTAAATGAGATAATAAATGTCTTAGATGAAAATGATGAAGAGTTTTCGCAAAATGTTGTGCCCACTCAAGGTGCGAACAACGACGTCACAGATGAAGATTCTGGAGAAAAAGATGTAGTGAATTTTGAAAACTTACCTCCCCTATTTTTAAATGTTGAGGTTTTTCGGAATTCTTATTCTACTGAATCGGATAGTGAAAACAACATTCCACTTCGTAATTGCAACAAGCCAAGAAACGTAAATGTATGTCAGTAATATGGGTAAAGCACGGTCTGGAAGAAACGGAGCCTATTGTTACAGCATGTGAACAGGAAATTTTACCTACGCCTCTTGCATTGTTCGAAAAATTTTTGATGAAGACTTGGTGCAAATTATTACTCAATATTCAAACGACTATGCAGCCAAACAAAATGCAACTGCAAAAATAACTCCAGACGAAATCAGGTGCTTTATTGGAATTTTGATACTGAGGGGCTACAATACTGTTTCGAGACGCCGTATGTATTGGAAAAATGATAGGGATACTTATCATTCTTTTGTGTCGAATACAATGAGAAGGGATCGATTTGAATTCCTAATAAGAAACCTGCACTTTGCGGATAACACAAAACAGACAAGTTCGCAAAAGTCAGACCACTTCTACAAATGTTAAGCAAGACTTTCCAAAGCAATGCACCGAAAACTATACAGCATTCAGTGGACGAGCAGATGGTTCCATATTATGGCACTCACGGATGTAAGCAATATATTCATGGAAAGACGATAGGATATGGCTATAAATTTTGGGTTGGAGCAAATTATAAAGGCTATATTATTTGGTTCGAGCCGTACCAGAGTGCAGGGACTTTCCCAAATAATATCCTAAAGGAAATGGGACTTGGCCCAAGCGTAGTCTTAACGTATTGCGACATATTATCACAAAGCCAACCCAACATTGCTCACCATTTATTTTTCCAAAATTTATTTACATCAATAAACTTATTGGCTGAGTTAGAAGAACGACGGGTGAAAGGTACTGGAACAATTCGTCACAATCGGTTAGCAACTGTCCTTTGCTGAAGAAAAAAGATCTGCAGGAAAGAGAGAAAGGGTGGTATGACTATCGTAAGATTTCTACAAACAATATAATTGTATGTTGTTGGAACGACTGCAGTGCAGTAAACGTTACCTCAAATGTCCATCCAGTCGAACCAGGCAAAAATATTTCACGTTGGTCTCGAAAAGAGAAAAAGCGTATATATATTCAACAACCACGCCTTATTTATGAATATAATCGCTACATGGGTGGCGTTGATCTAGCAGATGTACATATCAGCTTGTACCGTGTGTGTACATACAGACATAATTGGTCATTACAACCCTTCAGTCAGGATTGCGACCTAGTTTCTCACGCCACTTATGTTGTGTGTGTTAATTTGATACATGAGTGGTGGGACCTAGAGTTTAAAGTCGACTCCGAACGACAGATTATTTGAGAAACTTTTCATGGCAATTTTATTTACTCTCAGAGTTTTTGCCAGATATCTGCAAAGAGCAAGTCGCCGGAGAAATTCCTTTTTTGTAGTTTTGTTTTGATGTCTGGCCTGGGGCTCGAACCCTGGCTTTTCGTCTAATAAGCCAACACACTACCTACTAGACCACGGGGCAACTGCATAGACATATGAGCGTATAATCATTGCCACAATAAGACCACTACACGCTGCATGAAATGTGATATGCCGCTCCATGTAAAGTGTAACGTGGAGTACTATCCACAAAATAATTTTTTTATTCAGTTATTTTATCTTAACTTATATACTATACTAAAATTTCTGATAATAAAACACTGAATTAAATCACAATAAAATAATGTATTTTGCTTCCATATGTGCCGAGCGTACTACATGTAGTACAGGCTCAAAATCCAATATACAAAAATTTTATTTTATTTTTTCTTCAGTTTTGTAATATACATTGCGGTTCATCAGGATAGAACTAACACATTTTAAAGTAAAAAAACTGTATAAATTGCAAATAAAGATAGGATAAAAAAATTTAGTTTTCCAGAAAAATAGTTGATACTGTAAATGATAATTTAAACACAAAAAATAGTATAGAAATGAATTATAACGGTACTTTTTCTCTTTCTTTTTAGTCAAGTATAAAATTTTTCATTTATTTTTTGGTTCAACAGAATAGAACATCGTGCATTTTTAGTTAAATCAGTAGGCGGTTGTAATAAAGCTTTATAAAAACCAAATAAAATTAAAATTACAATTTGACTGCAGTTAGCTAAATCAATATGGGAAGAAAGAGTTCTTTAAATACGTCGAACATGACAATCATTTATGTTTACCATTCTGAAAATTATTCTTATCGCGAAATCGGTAGAAAATTCAGACGAAGTCATAATGGTAATGAATTACGTAAAACATCGTGAAACATATAATAGAAATTAAAAAGGAGGTACTTAGACACCTCTAACACCACAGGGCAAGCAAAAATTCTTCGAATTGCCTCAAATTCAGCCCATTATACCTCTAAAATTAAGCGTTTAGCAGGAGTTAAAGCACGTAAATTAACAGTTCATCGCGCTATTTTAAGCAGTGTACATTTACAACTCCAAAAACTAAAGAAACAACCTCCATTAAATGCAATCCGCCAACAACAGCGCATTCAGTTTGCCAAAGATCTTATGGCATGGGATGTTCAAAGACAATTAAGCGATAACGATTGGCGAAAAGTAATTTTTTCTGATGAAAAAAATTTAATTTGGATGGCCCCGATGGCTATAACTTTTATTTTCACGATATGCGTAAGGACGAAAAATTTCTGAGCCGGCATCACAGCAGAGAGGGGGCGTTATGCAATTGAACATCCTATGCTATATGATCTTTGGAAACTTAAAACGCTGTTGTTGCCGGATTGCAAGTTACACACAATGCGTTTTATACGACTGGTCATCAACTGTTGTAAAATTATTATAAGAAAAATAAGAATAGTTGTGAAATTATTACAAGAAAGATAAGACTAGTTGTGAAGAATAAGAACAGTTGTAAAATTATTATAAGAAAAATGGCAAATCAAATTGTGTTTTTAAAATAATTTATGGACTAATAGAATTTACACATTTAATATTTTGTGCTGCCAAGGCGTACGAAAACCTTCAAAAGAATGCAGGAAGATTTTGGGTCCGTCTCTTGTATTTGGAACGGAAAGTGAGAGGGTTTTTTGTATCAACATTTCATAAACTAAAAACCCGTGACCATGAGCAGTTTCATATAGCGACGAGAATATCTTCAGACATCTTTGATTGCTTACTCAACATTATAAGGAATCAGCTTGAAAAAATTCAAGTAGAGCTATTCCAGCAGATTGCCGTCTCTTCTTGAGTTTAATGTAAGTTTATAATTGAGTATGTCAATAATGAACAAATCAATAATTTGTTTTCCATACAGCTACTTAGCCATGACCTTTCACTCACATTGGAGACGTGTGACATTATATGGAAATTATTAAGTGCCTTTTACTTGTCTTTCCCGAGTACGTATGAATGGAGGCGAATAGCGGAAGATTTCAAGAGTATATGAATTGTGTTGGAGCCATCGACAGAAAACACGTAGCCATTACATGCCCACAGCGTTCTGGCTCAAATTATTATAATATAAAGGTATGTTCTTAAATGTATTTTACCAAATAATTTTTAACTATATTCTTAAAACATAAACACTTTAGGAACATATAGTTTTGTACTGATGGCACTGTGATGCAAATTACACATTTACCGTAGTCGATATAGGTGCTTATGGTAGTCAAAGCGATGGTGGTGTGCTAAACAATTCAAAATTTGGAATGTTCTTAAAATTAGAAAACCTTAATTTCCCGGCGGAAACTATATTGCCAAATAGTGACGTGAAGTTCACACATTAGTTAGTTGGCGATGCTGTTTTCTCTCTCAAACCATACCTTATGAGACATTATCTCGGTTTATTATTATGTGAAGAGAAGCAAAATTACAACAAAAGATTGTCTAGAGCACGCAGAACCATAGAAAACGCCTTTAGAATTTTAACAGCTCGATGGAGAATATTGCGTGTGACTTTCAATATGACTCTGCAATCCGCCGAAAAAGTTGTTTACGCTACATTTGTTCTTCACAATTTCTTAAAGATGCACGATGGAACTTATTGCCCACTAGATTTTGTAGACCGAGAGTTCTGTTATAGAAGGATTATGGAGACGAGTAACACAACCATTACGTAGAAGTCCCAAACTTTACAACTCGCCTAGGAATGCATTCCAGCAAAGGAATATTTTATGTGACTACCTCTTCCTAAATAAAATCCAAAGTTTTTAATATTAAGTTCCATTTTTATTGAATTTAGTCTTTTCATTTCATTTTAATTCAACTTTTTTCTTTAAATACATATACATATTTATAATAACAAAGAAAACATTTGATAACAATAATATCTTAACACTATTCTTTTAATATAAATAAAATAAATAATGACAAATAACAATATGCTACAAAAAACAAAAAATTAAATACACCCGGGTAACTAGCTATTCCCCAGCTAGCATTTGGAAGATTGTTTTTTGAAAAATTACCTTGCTGAGTCTCTTTAGAGTACTTTTGGTGATCAAAAACTTATTAGTCAGTTACACGATTAAAAAGGGCTCATAAATGATTCGCGCCAATGAGTAAAATAAGTTCGATTTAAAATAAAGGGTGTTTTTTATAAGTTGCAATAAAATAACGATGGATTATTCGATTGACATGAATTTTATTTATCCGAAAGATAATCTTGTGGCATTACATTTTAAATATGATTTCTGGCATATGACCGCCACGGCTGGCGCGGATGTAGTCCAATCTGGACGTCCAATTTTCGATTACTTTTTCCAACATTTGTGGCCGTATATCGGCAATAATACGGCGAATGTTGTCTTCCAAATGGTCAAGCGTTTGTGGCTTTACCGCATAGACCAATGACTTTACATAGCCCCACAGAAAGTAGTCTAGCGGTGTTAAATCACAAGATCTTGGAGGCCAATTCACAGGTCCAAAACGTGAAATTAGGCGGTCACTAAACATGTCTCAATAAATCTATTGTGGCACGAGCTGTGTGACATGTTGCACCGTCTTGTTGAAACCACATCTCCTGGACATCATGGTTATTAAATTCAGGAATGAAAAAGTTAGTAATCATGGCTCTATACCGATCACCATTGAATGTAACGTTCTGGCCACCATCGTTTTTGGAAAAGTACGGACCATTGATTCCACCAGCCCATAAAGCGCACCAAACAGTCAGTTTTTCTGGATGTAACGGTGTTTCCACATACACTTGAGGATTACCTTCACTCCAAATGCGGCAGTTTTGTTTGTTGACGTAGCCATTCAACCAGAAGTGCGCTTCATCGCTAAACAAAATTCGCTTATGAAAATCGGGAACAACGGTAATCTCGTTTTGGGCCCATTCCACGAATCTACGCCTTACTTGATGATCGTTTGGCTTCAAATCTTGCACGAGTTGGATTTTGTAAGCACGCAAACCAAGATCCTTCCGAAAAATCTTCCATAAAGTGGATGGACACAGTTCCAATTCCTGTGGCGGATGAACTCATTCGGGTCTTCCTCAATGCTACGCTCTACAGCAGCAATAGCTTCTTCTGTACGCATCGTACAGCGTCTCTGGGGATGCGAGTTATCAATAAGAGTAAACGTGGTGCGAAAACGTTCCATGGTTAATCGAATTAACTGCTCTGATGGACGATTTGGTCGACGATAAAATGGACGTAGTGCTCGATACGTTTTCCGCACAGAACCATTATTTTCGAAATAAAATTGCACTATTTGCAAGCGTTGTTCAGGCGTGAGTCTATTCATTATGAATTGCCAAACCAAACTGAGAATAAATCACTTGACAGCTGTTAAATCGGTCGCCATCTTGAAAAGTAATGCCAACTTAAAGTTCTATACCTCTATAAAAAACACCCTTTACAATAAAAATTGTATAGAAATCGAAAATTAATCATCCAGATGTTTAAAATGTGACTATTATTTACATTATTTATTATTATATTGTACTTATACTGTAATTTGAAAAACGATTAATCAAAAATACATCATGCAGGTGTTTGAAAAGTTATTATAAGTATGTATTTATGATCATATTTTGAACAGATGGATGATTAAACAATGCTTTTTTTCACCCTCTCTATATAAATTTTCATTAATGTAAAAACATGGCTATGAAATGAATTTTCGGTTTTTTTTTTGGAAAAAAATTAGTTTATAAATATTTAATCACCTATTAAGAACTTAAAAGGGTAAAAGAAACTAATAGAAATAAATAAAATAATATTGCTAATAATTTTAAATAAAAAAGGCAATGTCGGCTAAAGAAATAAAAAATTGGCAGAAATAAAAATAAAAAGATTAGCAAAAAAGAGGCTAAAAAATTAATTTCGGCAAAAAAAACACAAGTGCGAAAAAAGTGTAGTGATTCATACTGAAGAAAACATTCAAGAACATGAAGATTTAAATCAATGTTCAAATGTTAACAGTGTTGATAGTGACAATTTTTATAATTCAAGTGATGATAGTGAAACTGATCAAAATGAATTTAATTTGTGTGAAGAACTAGCTAAGTGGGCAACTCAGTTTCAAGTAAGCTTTGTTGCCATTTTTGCACTGTTTTACTGTTACTGAAATGTAATATAAAAGTTCCAAAAGTCGCTAGGCCACTTTAAAAAATGCCTACGTCAATTGTTGGGAGAAAGGTTGGTGAAGGAACGTATATCCATTACGGTCTAAAAAACGGATTAACAGAGTTTTTGGTAAGAAATTGTTTGTGATTTTGGCATTGATGGTCTGCAGCTCTAAACAAGTTTGGCCGATTTTAGGAAGTGTTGTTGGATCACGCTATGTGTTCCTTATTGGTGTGTTTGAAAGGATTTCAAAACCCAATAGCGCAAATGATTTTTTAAGAGAATTTGTAGTAGAACTGAATGCTCTGATGCAAGAAGGATTGGTTTTTGCTGATAAGATGTTTAATATTAAAGTGCGTTGTTTCGTTATGGATGCCCCAGCAAAATCATTTGTTTTGGGAATCATTTGTTTAGACATAGTGGCTACTATTCCTGTACTCGTTGTACACAGAAAGCGCAAATAGTTAAGCATCGTCTTATTTTTCCTGCCGAAAGTGAGTGTACGATAAGAACCAACGAAAATCAGAAATCGTATTCAACCCGAACATCATTTGAAGCAAGTAACTTCACCATTAGAAGAATTAAAGATAGATATTGTTGCTCAGTGCTCTCTGGATTTCATGAACGTTGTATGTTTAGGCGTAATGCGAACATTATTAAATGCCTGGGTAAAGAAAATAAGGCGAAGGTTATTCTTTAGTGTCATGGAAATGTGAAACAATTTCAATTTCACGCAGCTTAAAAGACCTTGAAAGATAAGACGACAGAGCTAAGACATTTCCTGATATACACAGGTCCTTTTATATTAAAAATATTTTAAGCACAGAAAGATACAACTACTTCTTAAAATTGTCCTTGGCTTTAAGAATTTTATTAGATTCAAATGACTGCACGAAAAATAACAATTGTGCTGAAAAGCTAGTAAAATCATTCGAAAATGATATTCCATAATTGTACGAATTAAGCTTTTTAACGTACAATTTGCACGCATTGTTACATATTCATGAAGATGCAAAACTTTATGGGAATTTAGACGACATAAGGGGCAAAACGTTGCAGCTCAAATTTACAAAAGGCAGGTAGAAAACAGCTTTCACTTGGAAAAGGAAGAAGAACTAAAGCAACCATTTCTTAAGAAATACAAAAACGGCTAAATTTTCAACGTTAACGTGAACGGATATTTTTTTCCTTACGAGAACCTGACAACTTTTGCCTAATTCAGGATAAAATTGTTAAAATTGAATAAATTAATCATTTTGATTGAATAAATTTGTTTTTTGGCAAAGAAATAAGTAATCTGAAGTCTCTTTTTTGCATCCAATCAATTCAAAAAATTTTAATATATATTGGTCGGCTAGCATTGTCTTTGATAAAAGAACTAAATTTACAATAAACAATATTAATACAAAAAATTATATGTCTACGTAATTCTTCAGACAACAGTTACTGTTTCACACCAATAATCAGAAATGTCTACAAATAATATCTTGGTGTCAGAAAACTTTGAATACACGTCAAACAACATTACAACATGTAAGTAAAACATTGATTAATATTAGTTTTGATCTTTACTCAGAAGATCTTATTTACAGTGCAAAACATGTACGTCCCCCAATCAGAAAGTGTTGCTAATTAAATAATTAACTAACTATCTTATTAACTAATTATATAAAATTCTTTGTAACTTATTACATTTAACAGAAAGAATTTATTGCAAAAACCTGCGGCGAGGGCTCGCCACAATTTCTTAGAGCTGCTGTTCGAAAAGTTTACTCCGATGAGTTAGCCACACTGTTCAGCTGGAAGGGGACCAGCTCTAAGCCTAGTGCCGAAAAGTGTTTTTAATAACAACAATTAAAAGTAAGTTCATATTTTTTAATATAAATTTTTAAAATGAAAATATAAACAAATATTTTGTTTCAGATATTTGTCATCTTAAATACAAGAGTACTGATACGGATGTGAGTGCTATTATCCAAAAGCATTTTGTACATGCTAAAGACAGAGTCACCAAAAGAAAATGCAAAGATGCTTAGACTAACTCGAAGCCTTATCATTATGAACCTGCTATTATTATTAATGAATTTATTTCTTTATAGTAGAAACCTAAAAGTACAAATTAATTATTTTATACAAATGAATTATTATTTTTTTGTTATATATATAAAATACTCATGTTATAAAACACTTATAAAAATGGATCTCATTCTCTTATCTTCTAATCTTATTATTATTCTTTAAAAAACTATTTTTAACGGAAAAAAAAAATAATAAATAAACTTTGATGTCGGATGTACATACATCACGAATATAAACTTAATATTCTTTCTTTGTTATTTAACGTTCATACGAACATGATTTTTGAAATCGTGGCAGTATAAACTTAGGACTCAGAATTCCGACTAAAAACACTTGAAGAGGGTAAAATACAATTAGAAATACGACTAATAAATGACTCAAATTATAATCATAAATAACGCAAAAAGGAGTCCAGATTAATAAAAACATGACTGATAAATGACAATTAAAGGACTCCTAAACATACTGATAAATTACTCGTAAAAGACTCGCTTGCGATTAAACAATGACTGAACGACGACTCGAAAAAGAAGCATAAACGACTAATAAATGATCAGAAAGCGATTCAAAAATGATCACAAAACTATTCGAAAACACATCGAAAATTACTCGAAATTAAAATAGAAAATGACTCATAAATGATTTTTTGAGAAGAGTCCCCGTAGTAACATTTTTCTCCCGACATATGAATCTTTTATGATCAGATAATAAGCGCATATTCTTACTTTTCAATCGCGCATAAGAATTAAAAAAGACTCGGATTTGATTAAAATTTTCAAAAAAAAAGCTGGCTGGGTCTGATGTTCAGTTAGTTGAGTAGAACTCAAAAACACTTTTTTAATTTTCTCGAAACCTCCAAACTTGTTTTATTTGATAAAAACGTTTTTTTATCTTTTCACACAAAATTATTGATTACCCAAACATTGTCGAACCTATTTTAAAAAACCAACGTTTTTTAGAAAGTGGAGAGATTAGCCTTTCAAACCGTATACATAAACGTTTTGTTCAAATTTATATGAGATTTGATGGGGAAAACTTTCTTTGGCCATTCCTAATTGGAAAATCTAATTAAAATAAAAGAGGTATTTTTGAGTTCTACTCAACCTAGTGAATAACTTAGCCTATGTAGTTACTCGGGTGTATTTTCACTTTCGCACCGTTGAATACGCTAATGCTAATCCTCATGCTAATCCTCACTTTTTTGCCCGTTGTTCATTTAAATAGTTTAAAAAAATTTGGCGTTTTCGACAGCTTCCGGTTCCATCTTAGCCAAGATTTCTCGGACCATCCCAAAAAAATCGTCGTGGGGGTCACTCTCAGCCCGAGAAAATTTTTTTTTCTGCAATACTCGCCATTTTACCCAAAAACTCATTAAAAGGTGCTATGACGCTTTCCCGATGCGATCGTTACATACTGCTGCTTGGAGCTTCAAGGGGGAGGAGTTTGATACGCTCGCAGATGGAGGGTCATCCAGGAAATCTATTTCAGGAAAAGCCTTTAAATAAAAATATTACAATTATTATTACAATATTTTGTATTATTGTATTCCCTTGCCTCTGGCATGCTTTCAACATTATCGCTGCGTGTTTTTTTCTACTTCCATGCTTCCATGACTTAAACTTGTCACTGTCCTGCAATGGAATTATAAACAAGTAAATATAATATGAATATAAAATAAAAATATAATGTAATATAAAAATGATATTATAAAATATCTCACTTTCGAGGTCTTATATGTTTTCGTAAGAACTCTATTTGGCTTTGGTATTGCCATTGACCCTCCATTACTTTCGCTCCACTTCCTGAAGCTTGATGGCTCTCCGAAATCTTTTTACGTATTTATCTCGGAGATACCTCCAACGTGTTAGGCAAACATCCTCTGAAAGAGATACATGTACACATTCACATACACAAATAATATTACCTGTTAAATGTACTTCCCAACTAATTGCGTTCCAAACAGCTGCACGTTTAAACTTGTTCATATAGAGGAGTGAATTCTTGTTGTACAAAACCTCATGTTTTTTACGGCTTCTATCAATTTCTCCTACATATTAATAAATAATGCAATAAGTACAAATTAATAAGCACAAAGTAATAAACTGTAAATTCAACAGGACGTATTTACACAATAATAAATTCACAATTTTTGTTTACATATTCGAGAGAGACGACACTCAGTACATACATAAAGGCAATCGATTACTAGTATACAAATTTTGTTCATGAAATAAATGTGTTAAAAACTTTATTCTAAAGTATTTTCCTCTTAAATTATTAGTAAAATTTATTAATAAATATTGTTACATATCTCAAAACGACCTAATATCGTTTAACAATAAAAACGATAAACAAAAGCTACCAGCAACACCAACACAATACACTCGACACAAATACGCACTAACACTAAGAATACAACGAACGTGTTGATTATCTAAAGCTGCACACACACATGTGTACAACGAACCAGGTAGCAACAACAACATAAAGTAAACCAGCTACGACAAATATGTAACGGACAACATAAGCAAAGTACACAAACAACAATGTACTAGCAGAAGTCTCGAGAAGGCGCGAGCGAGAACCTTCCACATCGAGAACGTTCATCATACTGATCACAATGTACATTGTGATACTGATCACCGTATAAACAGTATCGAAACCATTGACTTTTGACAAACGCTCATAGCAGCAAATTACTAGCCAATTTAGAGGGAGAAAAAAAATGTTATAATGTTTTGCGAATCAAATGTGTTAGAAGCAACAGATATACAGAGTGAAAACTGGCGGATAAAGCAGAAAAATTAAATGTAAACAAACATTTATTTTGTGTTAAAAAAGGGAAAATTTAGTATATTTTTTAATTTCTTCAATGAAAAGTTTAAAGATTCTTAAATATTTAAATATTAATCGAAATGTGTGTGATTTTCGGTCACAATGAACATAGTTTCTTGTGCAAGAGATTATTAAGAAGCTAAATATTACAAGATGAAAATAAGACGTACTGCTCATAAAAAATTTTTCTTGCTGAAAGTTGACAATATTTTTTAACTTCTTGAAAGAAAAAGTTAAAAATTGTTATTGCTAGTAGTTTTTATTATTTATTAATAGTTTTACACAAAAATTACATTTTTTATTAACTCTCGCCAATATAAAAAACCCACCCCAAAACCTAAAAAAACATAAATAAACAAAACAGACAGACAATCAGAAAGGGACAGAAATACTTTTTGGTAATATTTGCTGTCCCTTTCATAATTCGCTGGTAAACGTCAAAATATCGTTTCGATACTGTTTATACGGTGATACTGATCGTACGTGCGTGCGGACTATAAAAGGGCTGGACAAAGCAAGCAGCAGTCAGAGTTAATTCAGTCAGCCTTGTGTGAAGTTGCGTGTGAATAAAATAAGTCGTGGTTGTAAAGATCCAATGAATACTTGTGTGAACTAATAAAGTGAATAAGCAGATTATTATTGTTGTATCGTTAAGTTCTATACGGTGACACACAAAAGTAGTGTGAATAATAAAGACAGTTAAGAAAAACTAAAGACGCATTTGTTTTCACTTTGGTTGCAATTAACGAACTCATATTTAAACGTTTTTAAAAAGGTAAAAACGTAACAATTGGTGTCAGAAGTGGGATTGCAAAATCCAAAAGTAAAAATAAATAAATAAAAAAGAGCAGAAAATCAAAATCAAAATGAAACTCTGCGATCTAAAAGTAGAACGGCTTAAACGGGAGTTGGGTAAACTCGAGCTGCCAACAATGGGCACGAAAAATGAACTGCAAAGGCGATTAAGGGAACATCTGCAGCTTCAGGACATCGACATCGATTCCTACGAGTTCGGGGATGAAGAGGAACGAGAGGTAAAGGCCCCTGCAACCCCGAGCGGTATCGACATAAATTCATTGCTGGCCGCTATGATGGAAAAAATGCAAGTATTAGCTGATGTACAAGAAGCTTTTAGAACTGAAAATCGCAAAATGCAAGAGGCGAACGAAAGGCTGTTTGCTGATGTACGAGAAGCTTCTAGAGCTGAGAACCAGAAGCTATTTGAAGCTTCTAGAGCAGAAAACCAAAAGTTATTTGAAGCTTCTAGAGCCGAAAATCAGAAACTTCTGGCTGAAATACGTGAGTCATTCCACAAAAGAATCAATGGCGTCGAGGAAAGGGTCTCAGATTTGGAAAAGACCGTTGACGGAAAACTAGTCATTATGGAAGAGAAGATCAACAATCTCCAGAGCCAACGACCGGAACCAGTGCGAGTCGTATACGAAAGTACCGGCAGAATAAAAGCACCTTGCTTTGATGGCACCTCACCCCTATCCGTATTCAAGTTCCAATTCGAGACAGTAGTCAGCAGGAACGGATGGGACGATGAGGAAAAGGCTTTGGAACTAATTTTGGCGTTAAAGGGTGTAGCTGCCGAGATACTAGAGACCATGCCAGCCAGCCATAGAAACAACTACAACGAGTTAATGGTGGCATTACAGCGGAAGTTCGGTGATGAGCACAAACGAGAATTAAGGTGCCGGGCGCAAAAGTCTAATGAGTCACTTCAGGCCTTTGCAATGGAAGTCGAGAGATTAGTGCAGCTCACATACCCAGGAGAAAACCATCCGTTGATAGACAAATATAAGACCGAGGTGTTTGTTAGTAGTATGTTTATGTATGTGCGGGCGCAGTTTCTCCATACAAAATTTGGTGCATGCATAGCTGTAAAAGAGTAAGAACATTGCAGAATTGTGAAATGAATTGTGTGCGATCGGTCTTTAGGTTTGTAACATGTATTATGAAAAGGTAATGCTTTTTAATGTGTATGTGTGTGTGTGTTTTAAAATTTGTGAGAATGCATATCTGGAAAAGAATTAAATCATTTTTATTTTCAATTTTTCCCTACAAATTTGGGATCATACCTGCTTTTTGTTGGTCCTTTCATTTGTATTGCTTTTCAAACGAATGGTTGGACGGACAGAATGAGTGTGTGCACGTTTCCTCATCTACATCCCAGAGTACAAGTAGACTGTAATGTGAAAATGTATATACGTATGTACGAATGTTTGGACGGACAGAATGAGTGTGTGCGTAACATGTAATGTGTATGATCGTTTTTTAATAGTAAATTCTCTTCAATGTTGAAAAAATAGAAAAGGGATCTACACCTATATAGTTGTTGTGTGTTTTTTTTTTTTTTTTTTGTATATTTAATTAGAAGGATCTTTAATTTTAAATGTGATAAGAAATGGTAGGTTGGTTGTGCGGTTATTTTTTATTTTTTGTGTGATTTAATTTGAAGGATCTGTAATTTTAAGATGATAACAAATTCTTGGCACGTAAGAAAGAAGAAATAGTAAACGGATGAACACCTGCAAGATAGTTTTCTAGGAATAATAGATTCTTATCGCAGTATAGTGTATACAGGATGAACACCTGCATAATAAATAACAAATTCTTGTCAAGTATTACTCATAATCAAAAGTTGAAGAAATAGAAATACAAACATAAGAAAGGGTAGGTTGGTTGTACGTGTTGAATCTTTTTTTTTTTTTTTTTGTAAACAGGATGTACACCTGCGTGATAGTTTTTTTATATACCTAAATAGAAACATGATTGTGCATGTTCATTTTATTTGTATTACTTTTCAAACGAATGATTGGACGGACAGAATGAGTCCGTCTACTTTTAATCATCTACATCCCAGAGTATAAATAGACTTGTTTTTAAGGATTTAGAATTTTTTAGTTTTACTGTTTTAAATAAATGAAATTATACAATAATGAAATTAATTAAAACAAATTAGTTTTTTATTTTTTTGAAAATTTTATTACATATTTCTTTGTTCAGATTTTTACAGATTCGAATTTAAAAATACGTTTATACAGATTAAATAGCTTAAGTATTAACAAATATTGTGTATAGAATGTTTGACATCTGCAAATGTCAAAAGATTCTGAGTAAATTTTTTCACAGTTAGATCTATGTATAATATTATTAACACATATAAATGGATAATTTACATAATTACAAGTTCTTAATTCATTTATAAGTTTCATAAATAAATCTATATGCTCTTTATCAATCTGATTACTATGCTTTGTTAATAGTTCTTCCAATTCAGCTGATGTTACCATTTTTGTTCCCCTTCTTTAAAAAGTCAATAGTAGGTTGCGTAAGTGCGGGACGATGTACTCCGAACAAAGAGTAATAATTAACTAAACGAAGATTTCAGATGTGGTTAAGTTTTTTTTTTATCATTTATTATACAATTTCTTTATTGAAAATTACAATTTATTGAAAACACAGTTTTTACATTTAGTAAGATTATAAAAATTAATTATATTTTTAACTTCATTTTCAACTTGATATAGTCTATGTTTATAAAATATACAGGGGCAGGTGTCAGGACCGCATGTACTGTTTTCATTCGACCATTCACAATCCTAGAAATGTTCACCATGTCTATTTTTTATTCTCTTCAGGTTGCCAACATACTCCAGTTGTGTTTGTATGTTGATGAGTTTAGTTTTATCCTCATCAGAAATTATGCGCGAGAATGATTTTAGAAAGTTGTATATTTCGTTTAAAATCATTGTGTGTTAATCCACTGCTACTGTAGGCTCATGTGTAGAGTTTTTGAATAATCTTTTATGTTGATGGTTTTAATATTTATATGATTTAAGATCGCTCGTAAAAGATAACTCCTATCGTCTTTATGGTTATGTATTTCAGCACCGGTGTCTATATCCCTCTCGTGTTCGGGATAGTACTGAGAACAGTAGTTGTTAAGGTAGATATTTATATTTTAATCTCTTCTATACAATAAGATGTATACGCAGTAATGTCAAAAAAAAACTACAATGTTAGTCAATAAACCAAATTTACTCTTTTTATACCCACGCAAATTTTAAAATTTCATAATCTTGTGAAATTAAAAGAATATTTTTTTATTTTTTTTTTTATTACTTTTTTATTTATATAACATATAAAATATACAGAGTTACATATACATTTACAATATTTTCTTTACTTCATTTGTAAGAGGTACATATTCAAACATTCTATCATGTATAATTAAACAATATGCAGATGTGTTAAGTGGTATGTTTTGTTGTGTCTTCAATTCGATTCGTATATCAATAGGTCCAGTATTTACGGCTTCATTTTGATGTGTTACATCTAGAACAATTATTGGTGCAATTGTCTTAAAACTATCTCGTTTTAGTAAGGTTTGCGAGGGGCGTGAATAATAACTTTCTTGAAATCTTGAGTACATATGATATAGTAGAGCAAACCGATTTCTATCAAATTTAAGATTTAAATCATCGTAGGGATACGACTCTGAGTTGAGATGAACTTTAACATCGGATAGATTACAATGTATAAATTTGTTAGAGTTGTCTCGAAATGCTATTAACAGAAATCGAGGTCTTTCACTTTCACGAGCAAGCTTAACATTCCATAATATTGTATTGCTTTCGGGAAGAGAGGGGTAATAATACATATCCCAACTTCTAAACGATATATTCAAAGGTCGACGACTGTTGATAGTTTTATACATTTCCAATTTATAGGCATCAGCAAGTTGAACATGTGGTACTTTCCATGTTATATTTAAAATCGATAGCTTACATTTTTCACTTGATATATTTGATTTAAAGACTTGAGAATCATCTTTATATCGTAGAAGAATTAATTCGTGTTTGGAATTAACTATTATCTTATTGAAATCTTCAGCAAATCCGAGTAACATTTTTAATGGAACACAAAAATTAAAGCTTCCAGTAATAAGCGAAAGATCAGATTCACCATTGATTGGTGACCATCCTGCATTTACTAGTGCATCACTTTCGAATTGAATGAAATATAGTTCTTAATGTCCGTTGTTATACCCAGATGACGTGTACGATCAATTTCTACACCATTTATCTCATAACGAATTTCATCGAACAGATAGGCCATACAGTTGTTTAAGAGTTTTAATGATGGAGAGACTGTAGAATCGTCTTTTGTTGCAAATCCTTCTATGTATAGAAAACTTTCACTTGGTAGAACTAATAAATCTTGGTTTTGAATTGATATACGAATTTCATCGTTATTCTTAAATGATTGTAGATATGATGTATAACTATGATAGTCTTTTTTGATGATTGAATTATCAAAGTTTGGTTATTGTAGTATGTTAATTATACTCATTTTTGTTTTAGTTTAAAACCAAGTTGTTTTAGAAATTCACGATTGTGTCTACTGAGATTCTCTGTCCTCTCTTTTTGTATATTTTTTATTTTTTTTATTTGTGATAATTTCTTAAAATCTTCAGTTCTTGTTGCTGTTTTTATTGCTGGAGCTGAGTATAACGTTTTCGGTTGCGATACTGATAATGAATTGTTGTTGTCGTTGCTGTAGGAATTGTTTTTACTATCGAATATAATCATTCCTTCAGAGGTTTCAAATGTAATCTAATAGTTATTTTTTCTCCACGAAAATTAATAAGGTTTCCGTCCTGGTCGGTTACTTTTAGAACAATGGTGTTAATTGATCTAGTGTTAACTGGTAAATAAATGACGTTTGCTGGTGCTTCTGTTATTTTATAGCCAGGACTCACGTTAAGCGAAAATTGATGTAGAGTGTGAGCAGAAGCGTTATTTATATAGGATCCGCTGACAATATTACACTCAATTAAAATAGTGTTTATTTTTGTAATATCTATTGTTTTGTCTGATTTATGCTCTTCATCAGGCTTTAGAACTCTCTTACTAAATCCAAGCAGCGTTCCAATTGATCTTTCTTTATCGAAAAATATCGTATCAGTTGAGCTCTCTATGTAAGTTTGTAGTGTGTTATAATTTGATTGAATTTTAAGTTTTCCTTTTACACTCAATTTTTTATATTTTCTAATTAAAAAATCAGCTAAGTTTGAAAATTCATATGATCCCACAGGAATTTCTATAATATGGTTACCAATATGAAACAAATTGTTCTCATAATCAATATTCGGAATTGAGTGATATGTATCAAAACTTATTAGACCGCAAACATAGTTTGATTCAAGCACAATGGGTGGAAAATAGTCAGCAACTAGTTTTGATGTATTTCCGTTCAGAGTTAATGTTATGGACATCTTAACGTATACCTTGAAAATGAATAATTTTCAAATATTACAGTGTTTTTATAATGATGTTGATGACGATGCTGATGTATTATTTGAATTTATCCATGAATTGTGATTTAATGAAAATCCCAACCATTTAACATACAACATATTTCCTCTCCTCTTTAATACTTTTTCAACTAAATATGTTTGAGTGTATTTTGTTTTCAAAAGTTCATATTCATAAAATCCACCTTTAATTTCACTACCACGATAGTCTTCTAAAATGTAAGTATTGGGATTTGTATTCCTTATATTTTTGATTTTGAAGATTTCTGTAGTCCAATTTGGTGTATATCCTTTTTCAAATACATGTTTATATTTGCTTATACGAACATGATCACCAATTTTAAACTTAGGTCTCCTAAAAACCTTTAAGTTATTATAGACGGTATCCAAAAGAGTTTTTCATTGAAAGAGTTCACCTCATTTGGTCTCATTTTAATTGTTCTATGAAGTGTATTATTATATTTATCGATTAGTTCTTGATATATGTTTATCCATTTGTAAGTTCCTTGAAAGCTAAACTCTTTCCACATCATCCCTTTCAATGTTCTATTAAATCGTTCAACTATTGATGCTTTCAAAGAACTATATGTTGAATAGTGATTAATTTTATGAGATTGCATTAAATGTTGAAATTGATTATTAAAGAACTCTCTACCATCATCGGTGCAGGTTTTTCGGTTTTCGCTTTGATGTATCGAATACACTTTTCATAGCAGCCGTTATGTTCTGTGCACCTTTATTTTTGACGGCAACAGCCCAGGCTTTTTTTGAAAAAGTATCTATAACTGTTAGAAGATAACGATATCCATTATTATATGTTTCATAGCTTCCCATTTCTACTAGATCAGCTTGCCATAAATCATCAATTCCCTTCACTACAACTCGTCTTCTTTTGAAATTTTTTCTAGCTTGTTTATGTAATTCTTCTACTATTTGTCTTTTGTCTGCATTCAAATCCATATTATTTATGTGCGTATGTATGTGTGTGTGTGTGTGTGTGTAAGTATATTTTATTCGATTTTTAGTTTTTCCTTTGAGTGAATGATTTGAATAGATATTCTTCAATATGATTTAACCTTTGATTATAGATATTAATTCTCTTGAAAACTTCAATTTCAATTTTCTTGAAAGCTTCGTTAAACACTTTCATTTCACCTTCAATTTTATTGAATTTCTCTGTAATTTTATTTCTGTATTCAATATTTCCATTATAGTTTTCCTGCTTAGAATCTATTATTGCCTTCTCAACATAGTTATCAAGGGCTTTTTCAAGTTTCTCCATATAGTCTTTTATTTTCTCAATTTTTACAGATTGTTCGCTAACTTTGTTTTTAACATCATTACTCATTATTTCTTGATTGTGTATAATTGAAGTATTAACATTATCTTCGAATACTTTCATTTCATTGTCATGTTTTAGATAAACATTTTCAATCTCGCTTTTTAAATTGTTTATTTGATCAACTAGATCATCATATATTTGTGTTATATATTTTTCGATTACAATATTTTTGTTTTTATGGTTATATTTATTAAAACTTTCTCCAAATTTATTAATATAAGACATCTCTTTCACTCTTCTAATAAATTATGTTAGATTATTTAAGTTCTTCGATAATAGAGATTATTTCGTTTTGATGATTGTTGTGACCAGCACCTTCCGATGAGAGAAGTAAACGTAGTCTGTCAACTAATTCATTAGGATCATCCCAATATATATAGTTTGATTTCCGATTATCTAGTGATTTTAGCAATAATCCACTGCCTTTTGTTGAAATTTTTGTTGTTGTTTTGAATAAATGTTTAATTATTCGTATATATTTGAAGGCTCGTGTTCCTTTCACTTGTTCATTAGCTTCATAACGACGTCTATGTGCATTGGTATGAATTAAAATCTCTTTATATTTCTTTAAATCATTTTTAGAATAATGGAGAGGTTTTTTATGAAATACTAGTTCAAATAATCCAGGCGTCATTTTCAATTTCATGTTTCCAATCTGCATAGTATTATCTCCATTTAATATTAATTTTTCTTTGCCATATCTCCAACTTCCGTCTTCACCTTGATTAAAACCATAAATTTTATCCAATTGCTTATTATCAATAAGTAATTGAATATTTTCAAATAATGGAGAGCTTTTCGTTAGCTTTAAACTTTGTTTTCTTTTCAAGTTTTTGATACATGTACTTGATACAGGTCTATTATGACCATAGTTTTGTTCATTATCATTATCATCACTTGAAATATTTTCATACTGAAAATCGTTATTATCACCGTTTACATCATCGTAATCATCGTCATCATCAATAGTGTTGTCTATATCCTTATGCTTATCTTCAAGTTTTCCGATGATTTCATTATCACCATTTACGTCATAATAATCTTCCTCATCATATATAGTGTTGTCTACATCCTTATGCTTATGTTCAAGTTTTGGGATGTTTTCATTATCATCATTTACATCATCATAATCATCGTCATCATTAATAGTGTTGTCTATATCCTTATGTTTATCTTTAAGTTTTCCAATGATTTTTTTAAGTGGTTTTGTTATTGGTTGAAAGGTATCTTCTAATAAATTAACTCTATCTATTTGATTCAGTTTAATATTTTTTAACTTTTCCTTCAGAACAGCTCTTGTCTTTACAAGATCTTCTAACATTTTATTATGATCATTTTTAGACATTATAATAATTTTTTTAATTGATTTTGATTTGGTTATGATCTGCTTGCAATCTGCTCAGGATCTGCTTTATATCTGGTTGCGATCTGCTTGCTATCTGGTTATGATCTGCTTGCTATCTGCTCACGAACTGCTTTATATCTGGTTACGATCTGCTTGCTATCTGGTAATGAACTGCTTTACATCTGGTTGCGATCTGCTTGCTATCTGGTTATGATCTGTTTGCTATCTGCTCACGAACTGCTTTATATCTGGTTACGATTTGCTTTATATCTGGTTACGATCTGCTTGCTATCTGGTTATGATCTGTTTGCTATCTGCTCACGAACTGCTTTATATCTGGGTACGATTTGCTTTATATCTGGTTACGATCTGCTTGCTATCTAATATCAAATAACATATCATAGTTGTATGAAACTATCAAATCCTTTTCGATAACGTCCTTTATTTATTAAATCATCCTTGCTTACAACAAGAAATCCATATTTATCTTTCCAACACTCACTGCAAAGGTCAACAAATTGTTTAAAAGTCATATCATTATATATATGTTTTAAATTCATTTCATCCTGTTTAAATATTATAATCATATTTGCATTATCACGTATTAGATGTTTTGGAATTTTAGTATATGTTTGACCCAGATAAAAGCAATCAATGAATTTGTGTCTTCCCATACAGAAGTAATCTCTTATACTATTTTGTTTCTCACAAATAACATCATCGAATATTATTATAGAATGTGGATAAGCTTTTGCTGGACTTAGAACTTCTTCATTTTCCGAAAACGTAAATAGATTAATTTCTTTTATCGGTTTAATTAATTTTCTTAGATAACAATATTTTGGTTGATATAATGATTTCGAGTATACATAGATGTTTTTAAATCTCAATCCGTTAGGACTTTCAATTAGACTTATCATCACATTAGTTTTACCACAATTCGATGGTCCCACTATCAATACACGAATCGAATTCGGTAATAATGTGTTGTATACAACTGTTTTATCCCTTGATTGAGATGATTCATCAATATTTCTTATAATAATTTGCTTTGCTTGTTTAACTAGCTTCATGTTGACTGACATACTGAAACTGTGATCGCATAAATTGGTGTATATATAGGTCTTGATTTCAGATATTTTTGCGAAGAGGTATAAAAGTAACGAAAAAAATATGTATATAATCTACAGTCAAAATAAAAGCCCAGTCAGTGTAAGATGAGAAGAGGACTTGTAAACAACTTAATAAATAAATTACCTGTTGAATTACATCTGCCTGGTTATCAGTTTTGTGGACCTGGTACAAAACTTGAAAAACTTTTAGCAAGAGGAGATAAGGGTATAAATTTATTAGACGCAGCTTGCAGAGAGCACGATATTGCATATTCACAATCAAAAGATATAGACACAAGACATCAAGCAGATAAAATTTTAGCTGAAAAAGCCTGGCAACGAGTTAAATCTAAAGATAGTGATATTAAAGAACGTGCTAACGCGTGGTTTGTGACAAACGCTATGAAAGCTAAAGTGAAATTTGGATTAGGTTTGAAGGAGCAGAGACATAAGAAAAGAAAAGGAAAAATGAATAAGTGTAATAAGAAATTATTCACAGCTACTGTGAGAAAAACTTTAAAACAATTGAAAGAACAGAAACCCCTTGATATAAATGATGCTGTTAAAATAGCAAAAAAGGCTATTCATTCAAATTTTAAAGGGAAAAAGCGAGTAGACATTATAATACCGAGAGTTATACCTGTACCGAAAATTGGAGGATTTCTTCCACTTATTCCCGTACTAACAGCAGTGTCGGCGCTTGGTGGTTTGGCAAGTGGAGGATCCGCTATTGTTAATTGGCGGAAGCTAACCGTCATAATAGATATATGGAATCAATTGCAATGGGTAAAGGGTTGTACCTCAAACCATATAAAACTGGATATGGTCTCTACTATAGTCCAGCTCCAAAAAACTATTAGATAACCTACCCAATCGCCCATTAACAGATTTGGATTTGAATAAATATGGAAGACATCTCAAACATTTTAGGGGTGTTTTCATGCGTGATTCTTTACCTAAAAAACCATTCAAACAAGAATGCGGCATTGTTAATTTAGATGATTCAAATGGTATGGGAACACATTGGGTAGCATATTATAAAAACCACAACTATAAAGAATACTTTGATAGCTTTGGAAACTTACAACCACCACTTGAGATTGTCAACTACTTAAAATTTCCTGTTGAATATAATTATGAACGAAAACAAAAATTTAATACATTTAATTGTGGGCACTTGTGTTTAAAATTTTTATTCAATAAATATAAATTGAAATGAAATAAAAAAAATTGTTTAATTTATATACATATAATATATTCTTTTTTTATTAATTCATAATATTTTGTACATTATATTCCTTATAAACTACTTAATCTATATATTTACATTTAAAAACATTTCATCATTATCGTCTTGCAGAAATTCTCCATATATATTTACATTTAAAAACATTTCATCATTATCGTCTTGCATAAATTCTCTATATGAATTTAAATTTGATGATGATGAGGTTGATGGATAATTTTTTTTGTAATGTCCCCAGGCGTAAGTGTCAACATTATTTTCACATATAAATCTCTTATCGTCTAAATAACTTAAAGTTAATTTACTTATATATTGTGTATATACTTGATGAATCTTAGATCTAAACACATACATAGAATCATGATACAGCTTTTTCTCTAGTAGACATTTTCTAAAATCATTAATGCTTAGTCTAGATGTTACACTATTTTTAACGCCTTTAATTTTTTTAATTTCTTTGTCTACTCTATCTATTTTGACGGAATACATTTTAGCTCGTAAACCAATGAATTCCCTAATAACTTTTCCATTACATTCATCTTTCATCATTCCCAATACTTTTTTATTCATCAAGGGGAAATTATATGGATTGTCTTTTGAATAAGCAGATGTATCGAAATGTTTTGGAATATCATTTCTAATATCATCATACATATCATTTGTTCTCACATCATATATAAATGAATCGGTATCCATATAGCAGAGATTAATATTATCAAGATATTTTGTCTTCATATAATCGTAATGATAATTATACATTTTCCATTTTGATAATTCTAGAACTGAAAAACCAATATAAATGGGTTTATTATATTCCGTTTTCACTCTACTCATTTCAACGGCAACCATTTCTTCAGTAATTTCAATACAACTATGAAAATTTGGTTTCGCAATTAGTGATCTGGCTCCTAATCGTTTTCTTCTATTTTCCCATCCAATTACTATTTTGATGTCTTTTCTCTTATCGACATTTTCCATAGTCTTACCATAGACAGCATTATTGAGTAATTTGAAAAAGTTTTGTTCAAATGTGTTTTTAGCCAATGTTCTATGATGGTTATTTACATCAATATATTTTTTTAACCAATTCGCTTGATTAAATTGTAGAATTCTATGAATTTTCTTCAAAATTAATCCATGTTGAATACACTGTTGAAGATTGCAGTAATGTATTATGTAATTCTTTTTGTCATTTAAGTCTGTTATTAGTTTTCTATGTTTCATATTCTCAATTTTCTTATTTTCTGCACAGAATGGAAAATCACTATGATGATCATGCAATACAGTTGGATATTCCAAATCTACTTCTAAAATATAACCAAATTCTGAATCTTCTTCTACAGTAGTTACATTAAAGTCGTTACAGTTGTCAAGCCATTTAAAATTTTTATAGGGGAGATATTGAGACATTGCATAACCATATAAATTATTTACATCTAAATACATAAGATAATTTGATTCTTTTGTTGAATCATAGTCACTAACGTATTTATTATTAGCTGTCACATGTCGCTTACTGCATTGAACAATACCTCCCCTAATACCCCGCATAACGAAATTGTACATATTGATATCTGTCAATAATTCCAACTCAATTTCAGTTGTTTTTAACATTGCATCCCAGGATAAACCTGGTGTGGTATAATATTGACAGGGGTCTAAATTGTAAATGTTTTTACAAACCTTACGGAAATTTTCAAATACATCACAAAGCAATAGGACATCAAGTTTTAAATATAATAGAAGATAATCTAAAAGTTTCTTACATTTGAATGTATTCCAAACTTTTTCAGCGTGTTCGTAATCGTCTTCACTACACGACTCATTAGTAAGTTTATTAAAGAAACATGATCGGGGTGGTAGTACTGTTTCTTCAAGACGGTTGACTGAATCTAGATAGTCATATGGAAAGACACCTTTACGTTTCATTAAACTAAATTCATTTGGAGTTTGATAACTTGATTTTACTGTCAACAGATCATTATCTGACAAATATCCCGCTAGTTTTTCCAAACTTGATGGCATAAACCGACAAGAATCTAGAAAACGTAGTTCTGTAGTATTTTTTTCATCTACATTAATCTTCTTCGATATAGATACATATAGTCCTTTGTTTAAGGGGATTACATTTATATCACCTTCAATAGAAGAAAGTTCTCTTACGAACAAATGACAATCATATGATGATAGATTATGAAAGAATATAGGAATAAAATTTGCTATTTGATACTCTAAATTACATTTGTTATGTGCCGGTCCTCTATATTCACCTGTTAAGTGACAATGATCAGCTACTCGATCTACATGAGATAAGATCTGATCCTCTTTCTGTCTAATCTGTTGAGAAGGTGTTAAGGTATTCATTGGTTTCACGATACTTAAATAATTAATATATAAATCTGTACAATCTTTAACTAAATTTACAAAGAAATGTTTTGGTGCATCATCACCACTGTACATGCTAAATTTATCTAAACTACTGTTAAATGAACATTTGATGTAATAACTATAAGCAAATGGAATATGTTTTTGTATTGACTTGACATTTGCTGAATTTTGAATATTAATAGTCTCTAGAATACACTCAAAATCAGCGTAAACTACAAAAGGTACATCCATTTGCTTTTTGTAATTTTTAAAACTTACGATATTATCGTCTACAGAGGGCATTTTAGTTACGATTTTGTTGCACCCATCTTTATGTTTGATCAGCGCCGTTTCACTATGGAAGTGTATTAAACAAGTGTTACATATGTAAACTTGTCGACAGTGTTTTGTAAGTTGACTTTTAATTAATCTGTAATTAAATGGAAAGTGAAACAATTTTATATTAATATACTTTTTTTTTTAACATAAAATTATTATTGATTTACCTTGAAATATTTTTAATCCATACGTAGTGGAATCTCTCACCATCTTCTAATAAAAATAAATTAACGTGCTTAGGTTTTTCATTTATACTGGAGTAGTAGGGTTCGAGTATATGATTGTCATCATTCAACCCAAACACGTTCACGCTAATATCGGGATTTTTCATTTCAAAATCTTTAATTTTATTCGTTGGTAGCGGAAAAGTCAAGTATTCAAAATTTAAAACAATACCATTTTCCAAAGTGATAATATCATCACTAATGTTATTAATTTTATAAGATATGCATCTGTTAGAACTCTTATTAATAGGATACAATGCTGATATTATTGCCCACTTGAAACAATACTCATCGTTATTTTGAACATTGATGCATGCAAACTTTCTCTGTATTGGGGTTGGTAGAGGGATATACTGCGAACCTTTTATGCACTGGTATTTATTTATATTAATTTCGATCCGTAATATTTGTATTAATGTCCATCCGCTATCACGTTCCTGGAATTCACTCATTTTTTTTACAATAACATCGCATTGTGTTTTGTAAATATTAAGGAGATCATCTGTAGTTAATGATGACAGATTAATTATAACCATCTTCGTCTGATGCGATTTTATTTCAATATAACATAAATTCTCCTCTTCTTTAACTAACATGTATTCACAAAATATCTCCAGATTAAATTTTATATTATCATGTTTTTGGATCATATGATTTAACAGCTTAGCCACTTTGAATTTAATTCCCGATAAAAAGTTCTCAGGTATTAAATTCGTTTCATCATTATTCTCAATAACATATGTGATAATTCTATTATTAAACACTGATCTTACACATTTTACTTCATCATCATCATTAGCATCATTATCATTTCGAACTTTGTTAGCACAATTAAATTTATGTGCATTTGTTCGAATGTGATAGTGCCAATTCGTCTTTGGAATACGTTGATTACACTCGGTACAATTAACTGTATCAAATAGTTCTCCTCCCTCTCCAATCTTTGAATGTGTTAAAATGTGTTGATTATAATTTAACTGGCTTGAGAAATATTTATTGCATGGTATGCATTTTATTGATGTGGATGGTCCATCGTGACATAATCTAATATGTCTTCTTAATGATCTATTAAACTTGAATTCTTTAAGACAAAATTCACAAGTAAAACTAGCCATTTTTTTTTATTTTATTTTTTTTTTTAAGTTTTAAATATGAAAACACAACTCGCTATCAATTTCTAGCACAAGGATGACTTCTAAGTCCTTAAAAACAAGTCTATTTATACTCTGGGATGTAGATGATTAAAAGTAGACGGACTCATTCTGTCCGTCCAATCATTCGTTTGAAAAGTAATACAAATAAAATGAACATGCACAATCATGTTTCTATTTAGGTATATAAAAAAACTATCACGCAGGTGTACATCCTGTTTACAAAAAAAAAAAAAAAGATTCAACACGTACAACCAACCTACCCTTTCTTATGTTTATATTTCTATTTCTTCAACTTTTGATTATGAGCAATACTTGACAAGAATTTGTTATTTATTATGCAGGTGTTCATCCTGTATACACTAAACTGCGATAAGAATCTATTATTCCTAGAAAACTATCTTGCAGGTGTTCATCCGTTTACTATTTCTTCTACATTTGATCATGAGCTGTACGTGACAAGAATTTCTTATCAATTTAAAATTGCAGATCCTTCTAAATAAATCATACAAAAATAAAAAGACACAACCAACCTACTCTTTCTTATCACATTTAAAATTAAAGATCCTTCTAATTAAATATACAAAAAAAAATAATAAACACACAACAACTATATAGGTGTAGATCCCTTTTCTATTTTTTCAGCATTGAGTATGATAATACGTGCCAAGAATTTGTTATCATCTTAAAATTACAGATCCTTCAAATTAAATCACACAAAAAATAAAAAATAACCGCACAACCAACCTACCCTTTCTTATCACATTTAAAATTAAAGATCCTTCTAATTAAATATACAAAAAAAATAAAAAACACACAACAACTATATAGGTGTAGATCCCTTTTCTATTTTTTCAACATTGAAGAGAATTTACTATTAAAAAACGATCATACACATTACATGTTACGCACACACTCATTCTGTCCGTCCCAACATTCGTACATACGTATATGCATTTTCACATTACAGTCTACTTGTACTCTGGGATGTAGATGAGGAACCGTGCACACACTCATTCTGTCCGTCCAACCATTCGTTTGAAAAGCAATACAAATGAAAGGACCAACAAAAAGCAGGTATGATCCCAAATTTGTAGGGAAAAATTGAAAATAAAAATGATTTAATTCTTTTCCAGATATGCATTCTCACAAATTTTAAAACACACACACACATACACATTAAAAAGCATTACCTTTTCATAATACATGTTACAAACCTAAAGACCGATCGCACACAATTCATTTCACAATTCTGCAATGTTCTTACTCTTTTACAGCTATGCATGCACCAAATTTTGTATGGAGAAACTGCGCCCGAACATACATAAACATACTACTTTTGTTAATGGCATACGAGACCCTAACATTAAACTAGCGGTATGTTCGACACTGAAGAGAAACTTTGCAGAGACTGTGGCCTTCGCACTAGCCCAGGAGACCGCTCGAGCTATTTCTAAACCTCAAGTAAGCAAAGTGCGAAGAATGGAAGTAGAGGAGGAAGATGAATGGCTTCTAACTAAAGTTAAGGAGATGGTGAAGCAAGCTTTAGAAGAAAACGGACGAAGGGCTAAACCTAAATGCTTCAACTGTGGAAAGAGCGGCCATTTCCAAAGAAACTGTAAAGCGCCACGGAAAAGATCAAGCCTGGTTTCACCAACAAGACGACGTGCCATTGCTACGCCTAAGGCTTCTGATGAAGAGGACGTTGAAACGAGTAGTCCCAAGAGACGGCGCGGAAAGCCTGAGAATAGCGAGGATCATCTTGTGTCGAAGTTACCAAAAATAGAGGCTAATGTGCAAATCAGAAAGTCTCCGGACCTTTACAAGGCTGAGAAGAAGGAATCCACCGTTGATGTCCGGCGAATGCAGATCGAAGACAATGAAGACTGGTCCGAAGCGCAAAGAAGTGACCCAATATTGGCGACAATAATGGCAGCTAAGGAAGAGGATAAACGACCTACCAGCAATGAGATATCCGGAGAAGGTCCTCTTACAAAAGCGTATTGGGCACTATAGGACAGTTTACAGTTGATAAACGGATGCTTATATCGACGTTGGGAAAGCGCTGATGGCAAGACCTTATCCAACCTATTAGTAGTGCCTTCCTCCAAGACGAAAGAAGTGCTAAAGGAGTCCCATAATGGAGCTAGCGGAGGACATCTGGGAGTGACAAAGACATTGGAAAGACGTTTTTATTGGGTTGGATGTCAGCAAGCAGTAGCGGATTGGATAGCAAACTGTACCCAACGTATTGCATCTAAAGGTCCAGTAAAAAGAAGTCAAGGTCAGCTGCAACAGTATAACTCGGGCGCACCTTTGGAGTTTAGAGCTATGGCCAGTAATGGAATGAAAGCCAGGTATGATCGAGCAGCAAACACGGAGTGTTTCCATGAAGGACAACTGGTGCTATTTTACAACCCAACGCGGAAGAAAGGATTATTCCCCAAGTCGCAAAGTAGCTGGGATGGACCGTATAAAATAATTAAACGGTTAAACGATGTCGTGTACAGGATACAGAAAGCTGGCAGCCCCCGGACAAAAATGAAGGTCGTACATAAAGAGCGACTGGCAAAGTATGGGAAAAGAGATAATGAGCCTATTCGGGACGAACAGGCTTAAGTGGGCGGCAGTGTTAGATAAATCGAAACGACCTAATATCGTTTAACAATAAAAACGATAAACAAAAGCTACCAGCAACACCAACACAATACACTCGACACAAATACGCACTAACACTAAGAATACAACGAACGTGATGATTATCTAAAGCTGCACACACACATGTGTACAACGAACCAGGTAGCAACAACAACATAAAGTAAACCAGCTACGACAAATATGTAACGGACAACATAAGCAAAGTATACAAACAACAATGTACTAGCAGAAGTCTCGAGACGGCGCGAGCGAGAACCTTCAACATCGAGAACGTTCATCATACTGATCGTACGTGCATGCGGACTATAAAAGGGCTGGACAAAGCAAGCAGCAGTCAGAGTTAATTCAGTCAGCCTTGTGTGAAGTTGCGTGTGAATAAAATAAGTCGTTGTTGTAAAGATCCAATGAATACTTGTGTGAACTAATAAAGTGAATAAGCAGATTATTATTGTTGTATCGTTAAGTTCTATACGGTGACACACAAAAGTAGTGTGAATAATAAACACAGTTAAGAAAAACTAAAGACGCATTTGTTTTTACTTTGGTTGCAATTAACGAACTCATATTTAAACGTTTTTAAAAAGGTAAAAACGTAACAATATGTTTTTATTAAGAGCGGCGTTCAGTGTTCAGTGCAAATGGCATTGTAAAAGTGCAAATTCAAAACATCGTAGTTTTTTATTGCAATCCAACAACAAAATATACACAATTGCATTTGTCAAAACATTGCGCTCATGCAATACTAAAATGGTATAGTTTTTTCGTTGCGTACATTGCGTTTGCAACTCTGACATTTAAACAGCTGGCAGATGTAAACACTAATAAAATAAATAAAATTAAAACAATGGCGCAAACAATTCCACAGAAGTAAATAAAAAGAGAAAAACCAAACAAAAAGTGGACGCCTGGAGAAATAAAAATAGTTTTAGATTGTTTGGAGGAAGCTATTAATATAGAGGTACGTTTGTAATCAAATTAGTTTGTTTGTTTATAAGATATTTTCAATACATACAAAACGGATCGAACATCGAATACCACTAATATTTTTATAATGCAAATAAAAAAATGCGAAAATAATAATGCACTATTTATATTTATCTAAACATATTTATCGAATCCATTCACAATAGAATATAATTTGTCATCTCTAATATTACAAAACATCTGATATAATTTAGCAATGCATGAGTCGACTAGAAAAGTAGTAGGTAAATCTACTTGATGCATTCTATGCGTCTATGCATTTTCTTCTGTAACTTGTCACAAACAATCATCAGCTTACACTACGTATGCCATAATGGTAGCGAATTCTCGACACTAGGATGGTTAAGTTGCTGCAACTTAACTGTCAGGGTGCGTACGCGGATATGTGCGTGTTGGGCGAGGCTCTTTTTGAGCCAGGGTCTATTGCTCTGCTACAGGAATCGTAAGGCGCTTACCGGGTGTGGTCCGAGTTTTTACTGACGAAGGGGGCAACTTGGTGGATTTAGTTATTTACCCGGACTTGAACTGTAGCTCAGTCAGTATAAGCCAATGGGGATCTGCGTGCAGATTGAGGGCGAGTTTGGGAGGATGCTTGTGGCTAGCATTTACCGTAGGTTTAGGGAACCATTGGAACTGTTTGTAAGGTATATGAATACGGTGCTACTGCTAGGAAGTAGCATTCCAGTTACCCTAGGTCTAGATGCGAATGCTTCCTCCCCTATGTGATTCAGTAAGGTATCCAGGCATTCGTCTGGCTATACTAGGGGAATTGAGCTAGGTGTGTCAAGCTCTTTAAGGGTTTCAAGATTTTTTTATTTATTTCAAATTTTATTTATTTTAAAGATTAAAAACAGAAAAAATAATTAAAAGTCAATTTCAATACTCCGTAAGACGGCTAAACTACGACTGACGCTTTTTTGAGTTGTGTCAAATCAATGTTGCCGGACGCTCTCAGGATGCAGGGCTGCCAGATGCTGATGTCGATGCGATGGCATTGCCAGGTGACAGCTCTCCTGACTCCAAATTGTCCTCGATTTGAGATTCGTCATCGCCATTATCTTCATAATTACCAATTTCTAAATCCGGGAAGTTTGAACAGAGCTGTATTTGCGGCAGGTTACTTTTAGCCCAGGAATATCTTCTATTATATAACGGTCCTTTCCTAGTACCCGCGCAACAAGATATGGTCCTCTATATTTCGGCTCTAATTTATGCGTTTCACCAGTTGCCCCAGATTCATGTTCCACAACAACAAGGTCACCTTCGGAATATTGATGGGGAACTGCGTGCTTCTTGTCGAAACGCGCCTTCCATTTTTCGCGTTCTTTACAAATACCGTTCAGTGCAACCTGGTACTTCTCTTCGGTGGTTATTTCATCTTTGTTATCAGTAAGGTCTTGCTGAACTGCGGTAACGATTTAATTCTGCACAAGGTCTTTAATTTTGTAATTGAAGACAAGATCATTCGGTGAAAATCCGGTAGTAGTGTTGATCTGGGAGTTTATAGCGCATTGGCATTCATTCAGTTTTAAGTCCCAATTTCTGGTGTCTTCTGTGGTCGTTCGCAGATAGTTGAGGATCACGGCGTTGGCCCTTTCAACTTGTCCGTTTGCGCGAGGAGTTCGGACGGCCGTTTTAATGTGATGGATGTTATGGTCGTTGCAATATTTCTCAAATGCCTTAGATGTAAACGAGGTTCCTCTATCTGACACGATCGTAGAGACCAAAGTATCCGGACATCTCATTAAGAACGTTTAACACGGGAGTAGTTTTTGTACTCTTTACCGCCTTAGTGACAAGAAATTTCGAAAACGCGTCAGAAATCGCCAAGATGTGTGTGTTTCCCCTCTTGGAGCGAATAAAGGGGCCCAGATGGCCAATGTGAATTAAACGGAAAGGAGTTCAGGAGCCTCAAAATACATTCATCCTTCGGGCTTACCCATCTTTGACCGGTTGTAGCAACACGTTATACGAGAAGCAATGTATTCCTTCACGTATTTCCTCATTTTGGGAAACCAAAATAGTTCTTGAATACGCTGCAATGTTTTCTCCGTTGCAAAGTGTCCCATATCATCATGAAAGTATTTAGTGATTCTCCACCTCACAGCCGTGGGTACTACAAGTTTGAGCTGCGTATTCACTTTACGGAACAAGCGATGATGTCGGATTTCATAGTCGGTTTTTAGTTGCGTCCCCTCGACCACAGCCACAATGTGGTTTAACCTTTTGTCCTGCAATTGCATCGCTAAAACCCAGTCATTAATATCGTCAGCGACAGTAAAAATAAGTCCGGCTGGTTCCATTTCATTCGAGGGCTCGTCAGGTGAGCGGCTCAAAGCATCTACATGAGCCAATCGGCTACCCTGTCGGTAAGCGGTCTCAAAATCGTATTCAAGCAACTTCAACCACCACCTCGCAATTCTAGGTTTAAGCTCTTTTTCCCTGCGGACCTTTGCTACGGCGGAGCAGTCAGTTACGAGTTTAAACGGTTTACGCAACAAATAGATCCGGAAGCGCTCGAGAGATTCCACCACGCCCAATACCTCCAATTCATAACTGTGATAACGCTGTTCCTCTTTAGGCTGAAATACATAACCGGCTGAAAATTCTTACCATCCTTAGACTGCAGTAACATACCGGCTAAACCGACAGCACTCGCATCGGTATGTAGTTCATGTGTTGCCGTAGCGTCATATAATGCAAGAAGAGGGGGGTTAGTTAGCATGTTCTTCAGTGTCTCGAATGCACAACGCTGTTCGTCCCCCCAAATAAAATTATTTCTCTCTGATTTTTACTTAAGGGTGGTTAGTGGTTTCGAGATCAAAGCATAATGCGGTACAAATTTCCGGAATAAACCCGTCAGACCAAGAAAACGTCGTACTTCCGTCACGTTCGTGGGCTCTTTAAAATTCCTTATAGCCCCTATTTTATTTTCGCCAGGTCGTATTACGTCGCCGCCTATATCGTGGCCAAGGTATGTTATCTCACGTTGTAAAAATCTACATTTATCCAGCCTCAAGGTAAACCCATATCTCGACAAAATTCTCAAAAACTTTTCCAAGCGGTATAGACCGTCATCAACCGTTACGCTTGGGATGATAATATCGTCTAAATACACCAGAATTTCACCACGGCACATTTCGGCTGCCATGCGGTTCATAACGTTCTGAAAACTTGCGGGGGCGTTCACCAATCCAAACGGCATACGATTATATTCGTAATGACCGTCTGTTGTTATAAATGCGGTATATTGTTTCGAAGACTCTTCAATTTCGAGTTGGTGGTAACCCATTTTCAAATCGAGCGTTGTAAAAATGTGATTTCCGGCTAGCTGTGCAAACTGTTCTTCTAGCGCAGGCATTGGGTAAGGTGCTTTCACAGTAATGCTGTTCAAAAGCCTGTAATCGACGCAAAGTCTGCTTACGCCATTTTTCTTATCAACTAGGACGACGGGTGAAGCATAGGCTGAATTCGACGGACGTATAATTTGGCATTCTAACATGTCCTTCACGATATTGGAAACTACAGCTCGTTTCGCAAAAGGGATGCGGTATGCTTTCAGATTTATCGGATCATTTGTCTTAAGCTCTATTTTCATCTTAGCAATGGTGCACTTACCCAATTCAAAAATATTTCCAGCGAAACACTTACGATTTCGACGGATAATTGTTCTCAGGTCATTAAGATGTTGCGGATCGACCATATCGCCAACCTTAATTTCATTTTCACTCTCCAACCAGCACTCATCGCCATCAATTATAAATTTGTATCCCTCACGGCACAAGATATCACGACCGAAAAAGATGTCCTTCGGTAGTAGGCCATCCTCAACAATATATAGTTCCGCCTTTAAAATACAGCCGTCAACGTCGAGTGCGGTGTCGACCTTTGATTTGCACTCATATTTTCCACCCGTGAAACCAGATAAAGTCTTTGAGTACTCCCGCACGTTGCTCATGTTCACCGCACAACTTTCACGAATTAAACTTATAGGGCTTCCGGTGTCAACGAAAGACATTATTTCACTACCGTTTACGCGAATTTGTTTAACGAAATTATTATTCGGTTTGTCAATTATTATCTTGTGAATGTTCGCTCTAGGCTCTTGTGACGATTTTCCTGGACACTGTTCACTTTTGTGGTTTGTTCGTTGACAATGTATACACCTGGTTTTACGTTGCGGCTCAGGGCAATTGATAGACACATGTCCCTTCCGGCGACAATTGTAACATTCGATGTCGCGACCATTTCGTTTTCCATCCGGTATTGGCGTACCCGTTTCGAAATTATTAGCACTATTTCCATTACGATTATTTAATTGTCCGATTTTCGCGGTATTATATTCAATGTTCTTTCCCCGGCCATAATTACCGTCATTCTTCACCGTATTATATTCACAGTAGGTGTTAATATCACGTAATAAGTCGTTTAATCCCGCGTAGTTTTTGGAAATTATCTTCTTCAGATCATTGTCGCTTATTCCGTTAATTATGTGATGAATGATATCCTCCTCATGTAAATTGACTCTCTTTCCCATTGCCGACATTTTGTAAAAATATTCTTGGGGTGTCTCGTATGATTTCCGATGAGTATTTGAGATTTTAATGTGAACGCTAGCGACGCTATCATCACATGGGAATCCCGCAAAAAACTTTCCTTAAATTGTCGCCACGTAATAAAAATGTCCTGGGAATCAACCCACAATTTCGCGGAACCGACAAGCTTCTGTTGCACGACGAATAAGAGAGCGCTATCGGACCATTTATAGCCTCTTTCAGCATGTCTATTCGTCTTATGAATTGAATCGAATTTAAGGAAGTATCAACCATCGGGTTAAACTCTGGCAGTAAAGACGCGATATCACGAACACTTTCGAATGCGTTAACTGATGGACTGTCTCTTTCATTATTTATTCGAATATTCGCATGTTCATTTTCAACGCTCGCGGCACGATTTGAGTTAATTACCTGAGTCTGCACGACCGACATTAAGTCCTTCATCATTTTCTCCAACGAATTAACTTGCGCCCGTAACATTTCCGTACTGTCTTTAACGGATTCCTGTTCATAGTCTTCCAAGGCAGAACCTCCGGTTGGAAGAACTATTTCGTTGCTCTTCACAGCTTCACTTAACCGCTGTACGAGTTCAGCCTTCTGGCCCGAACTATGTAATTTGCGTTCGTGCAAGAGGTCTTTTAATTTTTCCACTTTTAACGTGTTTATTCGAATCATATTTTACCGCTTCCCGTTCTCTATGTACATACATTTTATTTCCGTTATTTTATTCTAAAACTGCTGCCTTTAGGTTCGTATGTTCATGGAAACACAAAAAAAAACTATATTTTCCTTCGATTATCGTTGTCTCTTCTTTTCACTTGAAATGGTAATGCACTCAACTATGTGTGTTTGTAATCAACCGTTATTTTCTATATAAATTTCACAGCGTCTGTTTTGCCTTTTTTCGCTTTTATTGCAACAACAACAACAACATATATAAGTAATGCTGCTGCGCCACTTGGTATATGCACGCGCGCACAAGTTAAAAACATCCACCAACAACAAAAAACGTATTGCTGTTTTTTATACGAAACCACCGTCGCCAAGGTTTACAAAACACACACACAAACACGTACTGTTTTTGTTCTTTATCCCACTTCTGATATTGTCAAGCTCTTTAAGGGTTTCAAGATTTTTTTATTTATTTCAAATTTTATTTATTTTAAAGATTAAAAACAGAAAAAATAATTAAAAGTCAATTTCAATACTCCGTAAGACGGCTAAACTACGACTGACGCTTTTTTGAGTTGTGTCAAATCAATGTTGTCGGCACAATGTAACCAGTGATGACAATTGTGACGTTTAAAAAACGCTGAAATCAGCTGCCTTAACCGTTTTCTTGGAGAGAGAGAGAAAATGTTAAAAGTTTTGCGAAGCAAATGTGTTAGAAGCAACAGATATACAGGGCGAAAACTTGCGGATAAAGTAGAAAAATTAAATGTAAACAAACATTTATTTTGTGTTAAAAAAGGGAAAATTTAGAATATTTTTTAATTTCTTCAATGAAAAGTTTGAAGATTCTTAAATATTTAAATATTAATCGAAATGTGCGTGATTTTCGGTCACAGTAAATATAGTTTCTTGTGCAAGAGATAATTAAGAAGCTAAATATTACAAGATCAAAATAAGACGTACTGCTCATAAAAAAATGTTCTTGCTGAAAGTTGCCAATATTTTTTAATTTCTTGAAAGAAAAAGTAAAAAGTTGTTATTGTTATTAGTTGTTTTTATTATTTATTAATAGTTTTACACAAAAATAACATTTTTTATTAACTCTCGCCAATATAAAAAACCCACCCCAAAACTCAAAAAAACCATAAATAAACAAAACAGACAGACAATCAGAGAGGGACAGAAATACTTTTTAGTAATATTTGCTGTCCCTTTCTTAGTATACGGTTAAATGTCAAAATTCCGAGTCGTCACTGTGTACATTGTGGTTGTCGGACGCTCTCAGGCTGCAGGGCTGCCAGATGCTGATGTCGATGCGGTGGCATTGCCAGGTGACAGGTGATTGGTTAGTTTCTCATGGGATGGGCGTAGTAAATGAGCCTAGCGATCTGTATACCTATCGTCAAAGAAGATAGTTAATGGAGCTAGTAATGATTAATAATCATAACTTAAATGACTTTTCTTTGTAATTATCTACGAAAAGTTAAGATTGTCGTAAACCCGTTAAAGTAGAGACGAATGTTTGTCTCTTAATTGTTCAGTGTGCATTTGTACTTTAGAGGAAGGTTCTGGTCTTATCAGCATTGTATAAGCTATTCTACCAGCAAGCACATCTGCTATCTCATTATGGCGATTTCCTACATTTCACATTTTTAACCGATCTGAGTGAGCACAGCGCGACATGGCTGTCAGAAAGTATTGGTATGTCCCGCGCTCTGTACTTCCAGTCCAAGCATAAACAACCGCATTTTTCGATGGTGTAAACTAGAGATCCCCAATGGTATTGACTTTTTTGAATTCCCGGGTTTAGGAAAAACCTATATCTCGTAATAATCCGGGATAAAACTCTAAAATACAGCAATATCACGGGATTTCTGAAATTTCTGTTAATTACAACAAAAATTGTTTTATTGAAATTTTCATTTACTTAGTGTTTATCATCATTACATGTGTTAATACATATACTATATATTATTATACTTATTGTATTAAATAATTTTTAGAAAGGTCACAGCATACTACTTACATAGTTATTGCAAGATACACTTGAAAAACTGCATGGGTGCTATTTAACGGACTTCTAAATAAAATGCAATGCCGTAAATTATTTTTTTTTGACTATGTAAACTGAGTGTGAAATTACAAGCCCGAAAATCCTGAGATTTCTAGATTGGCATACGAAGTGTAAACCTTAGCATGCAAGCAATTCGAAAGTTTCTCATGTGATCTGAATATTTCACTCTGTGACTGTCCCACTATTTGTCCTTGAGCCTTCAAAATGACTCAGTATAATATCTCTTCTTTCACTTCACTGCAACTATCTAGGTAATAGTTAAGGAAGTTGACACCCTATTAATATCCCATTAGACTTGACTACCGTTCATCTGCCTTAAATACAACTCCGCAATAAATTTTTTTAAAAATGTGTTGTTTGTGTATGTCCAAAGTCGTTTAACCAGTTAAGTGTAAAAGAGAAATGTCTGCCGCAAACATTTTTTGTGCGAAATTCAATGTGAAGCGCTATTGCCGCCGCATATATTCAATACTTTCAATGTGGGTAAGGAATGTTTTTTTAGTTTCATTGTTGCATGATATTTTTAATTGGTTTTGTCATTATTTTACAAATAAATTTTAATGCACTTAAAATAAAATACCTGCTTTTAATACATTCATTAAATATAATATACTTTAGTATTACGTTCTGATAACAGCCGCACCCAGTTGCATTAAAATTAAAAGGTCTGCACCCACATGTTTCTTTGGAAATTAATTGTAGAGTTATTAAAAGAATTGTTGGCTTTAAAAGTTTGAATTCGGATACCTCAAATTAACTAAATATACAAATGCATAAATATATGATATATTAATAAATTTAATGTTTTAAAAGTTTTCTCTCGAAATCTTTAAAAACTCGATTTAATTCGATTATAATATGTAGGCTTTATTAATTTCTCGCATCGCTAAAACTAAAGTCAACATTCGTTTTTCATGGACAATCTCTATTCTACACAAAAACCATCTTAACAATACATTCAAAATATAATTAATTTTTCTTTTTGCTAAAATAGTGACAATTAGGAATTTCGTATATCTGAAAAAATTAACAAAAATTTGAATTCAGATATAAAATTTAACTTTAAATCATCTGTATGCAGGCATGTTACCTTAAAGCATTTTAAATTGTCTAATATACCAAGTGAAACGAACCATTGATTGTATGATGGTTATACGCTCGAAGGATGCAGAGAACCAATTGTCACAAAGGAATTTCGATGTGAGGAAACAATAGACTTTTTGGCACCCAGCTGTGTAAAAATGCAAATAATTATTTTTAACATTTAAAATGTTCATTTCAATGTCCGTATTTTAGTCGTAGTATATGTATGTGTGTGAATACCGAGTAATGTAAGTATAAATAAAGATTTAAAACGTTATTGCATTATTATAGTGCACGATAAAATTATTCCATCTTTTCACATTTAAGCGTAAAAATGGTCTCTTATAAAATGCTTCTACACAAATATTATTTATTTAAATTTTATTATGTACTTAACTCACAAAAGACGGAAGCATTAAACAATGGTATATTTTTTTAGATCACTGTATACATTCATTAGAATATGTGGGTGCTTTTTTTGAAGCCTTAACAAAGACCAACCATAAAATAATAGTGAAAACAGTTGGAATTTCAAGCATCAAAAGAATCATGTTTGCCGACGTTAAAAAAATTAACTTCATCGAATTTTTTATAACTTTTTAGAAATTTTGTCCAACATATTGGACACTTAAATTTTTCTATTCGAAGTAATGCAGCGCTAACGGTAGTAAACAGATTTTTGTCGCACTAAAATACTGTTTTTTTTTATTTACATATTTAAATTTACAAATGTATCTTTTAAATTTTTAATTCTTTTAGTTAAACTAAGCCATTTTCGAAAAGAAGCTTGGAAAAGGTTGATGTAAAATGACGATTTTATTATTAGCAAAAATGTAAACTTTATATACTAAGTTACACATAATTATAAGTGTAATTACATTTTTTATTACTAAATCACTCTTTTATTAATAAGAAACAGAACCCCTGAATAACTTTGTGCAATATATAGTACATTATCTGGCTTCCAAGCGACAAGACACTGGACTTGATTCCAAATCAACAACCTCAAATTAACTCGCACTAAATTATAAGTATTTTTCACAACTATTTCCATTTGATGTCTGAAAGGGTAAATTTTGTTTTAAAATACTTTCTTTACATTTTACCCACAATATTAAATTTTATTCCTTAATTAAATTTTTCCTATTAATTAGAATTATTTTTTAGGTAACTAGTGTTAGTTTTAATTCAAAAATCAAGTGAGGCGAAAGTGCAAAAAAAGAAGAAAATCAACAAATTTTTTAAACTGAAATAAAAGAAATTGCAAAATTATTTCAAAAATACTGTGAAAAGAAATTGTTTTGCTTTTTAATAAAAGAACTATTAAAGTTAAAAAAATAATTTGTATCGACTAACGTAATGATGGTGAAAATGAAGACAGTGATACGAATATATTAGTAGTTCCACGGGCTAAAATACAAAAAACCGTGATTAACAAATCCTCCAGTAAATTTTAAAGCTTAGGACAATAACACTTTAACTTAAAGCACAAACTACAATAGCATATTTAAAAAAAAAACAGAAAATAATACCAAAAATTTGATATTGCTGACAATAGATTTTTCTATCTTTCAGGCAATTTTTGTGTTCTTCACTGATAACACTGTTCGTCTTTTGACGCAAACCAATTAGTAGCCCAATTTTCGAAATCCTCATAGGAAATGCTGCTCCAGCACAGCGATTAAAACAAACAGTAGTCGGAGGGCCTAATGCTTTGAATATATTCTGAACAAGTTTTTTTTTCTGTGCAGATGCATTGTGATGTTGCAAAATCACCTCACCGATTTATGGTTCAAATTGAGATTTTTTTGCCGGTAGCGACCAGTATTAACAGTTTAACCCGGTTTTAGGAGCTCGTACATCACACGATGGATCGATCTCGGTTTTCAGCCGAAGTTGTTGGTTGTCCCCGGTTAACCCAGCCTTGATTTTCGTTTAGGATTCTGAAAATTAATTAATTTTTCATCGTCAGTAACAATTCGATTCAACACATTTTTTTCATCGTGTCTCTGAAGTAGAATTTCACAAGTAGTTTTTCAGTTTTCCGCCTGTCTGTCGTTAAATCCATGTGACCGTCATTGTCCAGACTTTTGAATCTTTTCAAGATCTTTTATACGGTCAGAAAATGTTTGTTGTGCAACATTTAACGGACTGCAAGTAAAAGTTTCTCAAAACGGTGCCCAATAGCTGCATAATAACTACAATAAGATGGTGGCGTTTTAACGGAAGTTTGATGTAGAACAGAAAAGGGATCAACTTCGAATGCAGGTGGCATGCCTAAAGCAGGAATGTTGTGAATATATTCTGCATTTCGTTGTGGAAATAGAGAGGTTGATACGGTTGACCTATTTAGGCAAAGCAACGAAATTCGCGATGTTAGTGATGTATGCAGCACAGAAAGTAAGCTTCGTTGAATCCGTAGTGCTCGCACTAGTACAGGAGTCCTCTTAGGCAATTCTATGGCTTCAGGCATTCAAAGCGCATAAAAGAAGGTTGAAGTCCAGAAAGATACATAAATACAAAATTTAAAAACTACGGAAAGAGTATTCATTACCAGAGGAACTGTGAATCCTATAAATTTAAAAAAACTGCAAAACTGTAAAATTTAGGCACTGGTTGTGTGTCTTCACTGCCGCATAAGAATAAAATCATCATCAATCTAACCCTATTGCAGGGTTGTAATGACCCATTTGTAGTGACTAAAATAACTTTAGACTTACATATCAGAAATCAGCAATGAATCGTTTTTTCTGTACTCATAAGCACTCATGAAATTTTTAATATATGTGAGTCAGCAATACGGAAATTCAACTACTCTGATTCATTCGTGCTCAGTACAACGCTGATTTGTAAAGGGCTGGTTACTCATGCGTAAACAACTTAAAATCGTAGCGTACGTAGCCTTAAAAATGTTTGTGTTGTTATAGAAACGTTGAAAACGGGACATATCAACGAAGAATGTAAATAAGAACGAAACAAAACACAAAGCAACACACAAACGAACACAACACAATGCAAAGAAATTGCTATACAGACATTTGTACTCATCATCAGTGTTGCCTTTTTTAGTTATTTTTTTGTTCAATGTGCAGATTTGGTTCCTATTTTTCTTATAAAAATAGCTTTTGTTTTGTTTGTTTTTTTCTCAATTATAATTTGAAAAAAAAAAAAAATAAAAAACTGCGAATTTATTTTAGTTATATTTTTTCTTATTTGGTGATTTCTTCATAAATGTTGGTTACAATATTTTTTTCGTGGCAACACTGCTCATCATCACTCATGTTCAAATGTCACGTAAAAACGTGGGAGAATTCTATTTTATACAGATCGTTCCCGTTTTGCTAACGATAGAGAACGTTTCGGTAAGCGTTTACATTGTTCTCCATAGGCTAAAAAGAGAACGTTCGCTACGATACGTTACGTTACGTGTGAGCAAAGAAAATAAAGTATAAAGAATGTGCATTTCAACATATTTTGGAATATTTTTCAAAAATATTTCATGACGCGGGGGGAAAGACAGAAGGGAAGGTTACAGAAACCAAGGGCGTAACAATGCGTTGTTCTCATCGTGCGTTTTTGTTGTTTGACCACTTTTTTATTTATTTTTCTGGTGTTAAAAACAGACGTCGGCACCAATGACCCTCAGGGTAAGAACATCTTCGACTTTTTACACACATAGGACACGAACATCAAGAATGTTCGTTAAAAAGAGCGTAAAAATCTTGTCAGTTTTTAAAGAAGAAGGTTCATGTCGCTTTTTTCAGACTTCAATGATACACCCAACGAAATATCACAGTAGTATTCACTAATATCAATGAGAAATGATTTCGATTTTTGGAAAAATACTTGCCAAGTTAAATACGGTGTCTTAGTGTCTTAGTGCAGTACAATTTTTCTATATTTTCCGATCATATATACATATCCTTGGGTTAATAAGTAGACTTGACATTATTACTAACAATTTTCCTCTAGGTTAACACATGCCTATGGTTATGGATTAGTGAGTGAGAGAGAGAAAATAAGTTGAGAGAATTTATTTATTTACAGCCATATAAAAGTGTTAGTAATATACTCTATTTTTATTTTCATTTCATCAACATACATATCTAAAGCTGTCTATCTTTGGCTTAATAATTTTGGATAAATAAAAATAAAATAAAACATCGATTTTATTATTAAAAGATCATAAAGCTATCCATCTTTGGCTTAAAAATTAGGTCATGTTTTTTATAAATAAAAATAAAAAGAATAAAAAACCATTTTTTATTAAAAGAAAAAAAGAAGCATTCCAAAGCATTTAAAAAAATATACTATGGGACAAAATAAAATACGTCCAGCTAATGACATAGTACATTTTTAACACAAAATATTCTTCGAGTGTTATTGTGAAATAAAATGATAAAGCATCCGCAGCACTTCTATTCTTGTCGCAGTCTGATCGACAACTAAATCAAAAAACACAAGAATACATACACATGTACATACGTACGATGAGAGCAACACATTGTTACGCTCTTTGTTTGTGTTCATTTTCCTTCTGTCTTCCTTTCCCCTCACCCAGAAATGATTTAAAAAAAAAATTGGTGAGAGCGGGTCGTGATGTTACGACCCGCCATAAGAAATTTTACTTCTACATGATGCGCATTCTTTATATCCATATTCTTTGGTGTGAGTAACTGCAGCTTAAGTATGAGTATGAATACAACGTTGACATCGAACTCATACCACTCGAAATATGTTTGATTCATATGCCTACTCATTTAGATTCAAAACTGTAGAAAAATACTTATAATACTTATAAATGATTCGAGTGATTCGAATCATTCATCGATAAAAATATATGACTTACTCATTATAAAATATACGTTATATGTATGTAATCCTAAAGAAATCCGATGTTTTCTTTTTATTGGAATAAAAAAAAAATTTTGAATTACAGAAATTCGTTAACAGATGCAATAGCAACAGATTCACTTGAACTTTTTTGCAGAACTCACACAAATAACATTTCAAAATTTACATATGAATACTTGAACAGAAGTGAAAGGGTATTAATTTAAAATGAAAAATCAAGATTTGTTGCTAATACTATATGCCAGCTGAAGTCGAAAAGAAATAACTACGTGCACATTATCATATATTATGTCATTCAAACGAAGAAAGTCGACAGGGATACAAACAACATCGATTGGAAAACTGATTTTGTCAACAACCATATATACAACTAGAATGTTTATCTATCCAAATTAAAGAAATGTAAAACAAAGTAGGAACATAAAATACAATACCGAACCAAGGATGATAAATTTAAAAATAAAATCAAAGCAGTTGATAAATAAATGTCAGTGCAAAGTCTACAGGCGACAAATATTGTAGTACTTCGTCGCACTATAAAAAATAGCAGCCACAAAAGGAAGCCAAAACAATAGGAAGCATTGCACAAAGCCATCGTCAATAGAAGGAACTAAACTCAGAGTATGTACGTATGTATGTGGGTGTTACCGTGGACAATGGAAACGATGGGTAATTGCAGTGAGCACTTCTACTAAATCATACAAGATGCATTTCATGCACTTGAGAGTGTATTTATTGCAAGAATGACTGACAGTTGTGCAGACGTTTCGTCAGACGTATCACAATTGTTGTCTAATAATTCTTAACGGTAATTATAAAAAAAATTAATTTCCTATTTTATATTTTAAAAATATTTTACTTCATTTCGTTAAAATTTGGTGCTAAATTATACTAAAAGGGAAGTGAGCACAAGAGCCTCACACCAATACACTACACTACCAGGTCACCCTCTTTAAAGAACTTTCTCTTACTAATTATATCCACATTATTACAGTTTAAAGTCGACTCTGAACGATACATTTTTTGAGAAATTATTCATGGCAATTTTATTTACTCTCAGTTTTTCCCAGAGGACAACCGCGTGCTTCGTTTTTTTGTTGTATTTGTTCATTTTGTTTAAATTTGAAGTTGCCATAATGAAAATAATATATAATATGGCAAGTTCAAACATAAAGTGACCTTTAAATGTTAAAGGTAGGATGATCCTCCCTTTAGCTTAACGGTCACTTCTATCTTATTGGGTATTCGTAATAACGAAAAACAATTTATCTGCCCGTTAAAATACTCCCTTTAGTTGTAATAATGGCCCTTAGTCTGTCAGGGCTGTCTGCAAAAATATCGAAGTCATACAACAGGTAAAATGTTCGTTTTGTTGATTGGCGTTAAACATTTAACAGCTCAAAAGTTTTTCAGTATTTCACAGACCCTACCGACTGCAGTTAATATATGATTAGACATTAAAAACTTATTGACTAACAGATTCAATAATATTACCATCTATCTTTATCACGGCCACCAACACAAATTTTTGTTCGTTCTTTTGGAAGTTTAAAATACCATTCCCCTTCATTTTTGCCACATATAATTATTATTTCTGGCTTATAATATCAAATGGAATTTTTCAGGGCTCCTCAGTAGTAGGCGATCGGGTTTAGATTCCGAAATGGAGACATCCAATGGAAAACAAAGATTTTATCCTCCTAACATCATGATTTCCCTATAGCTTCGTTGCTTCGGTATGCTTGCCCGGGGGTTTTTGGCTTATATATTTGTGCAGGTTACAGATAGAGCAAATATGTCAGAGAATGTTTTATTAAAGATTGGGGCAATAAAAATGTACTATTTGGCTCCACTTGTACTCTACGAGGCTACAAATGTGGCCAAATAATGGACTTTACACCGAGGGCTACTACAGGGTAAAGATATGGCACAAGAGGATGGGAGTCAATTATGTTTTGGAGTTAGCCTTTGTCTATCAAAAAAATATAATGAACAGTTTTGGATAAACTCCAAACTGCCTAAATATAGACATTTTATGTTTGGCAATTATGTTTGCCTATGGGTTGGAGCGAAAATTATCATTCCTAAAAAAACTCTAGAATTAAAACCTCTAAATTGTAATTAAATTTGAGCGTGTTTTTAAGCGAACCTGTGTTTATTATTTTGCATTCACATATTGAATTGAAAAAGGGAATCCCCAATTATAAAAATAAAAATCCCCAAATTGTATATAAATAGTTATAACATATGTAAATACATACTTATGTATGTTTTTGACAGTCTCTATTTGAAATGCACTTGTTTCATTAGTTTGTATAGAAAAGTGAAATAAACAGTGTTTAAGTTTAAAATGAGTGAATTAGCACGACATCGTCACTCTTTCCTTCGACCAAAGCTAATTTAACAAATTTTACTTTGTGACTTCAATGATGACGACGAAGAATATAATAATACTTGTCAATAGAATTAATTTTTTGAAATGTGTATTCATTTCAATAAAATCTATAAAAACACTTTCGGGCTATTTTTCGTCATCTGATAATTTGAAAGTTTCAATTAACTGATATTTGTCGTACTTTTACACCCATTTTAAATTTTCAGCTACCAATGCATTTTGGAGTGGCAAAAACACGATTTTTATATTTGAAAGCAAGACTTTAAAAATAATGACAAATTTATCACAAATTCACTGATGATGAGTCTGTATATCAATTTCTATGCATTGTGTTGTGTTCGTTTGTGTGTTGCTTTCTGTTCTGTTTCGTTTTTATTTACATTATTCGTTGACATATGTCCCGTTTTGAACGTTTCTATAACTACACAAACGTTTTTAATGCTACGTACGTTACGATTTTACGTTTCTTACGCTTGAGTAACCAAGGCATTACTGTGTTTTCCATACGACATTTTTGTTAATGAAGTCTTGTGTACATAAATACGTATATGTTTAGTGAAATATGTAAAACAGAAAGTTAAAGCAACAGCCAAATAGCATACAATGTATGTATGTACATATATTTGAATTTTGGAGTATAATTTTTCATGCTTTAAAAGTCTGTCTGTATATCTCTGTATTTTAGTCCGTTTTTATGGAATAAAATTTAATAGGAATCTGCATGTGGTTGCCTTTGTGTCGTCATTTTATTAGTGACTTAAGTGAAAACAATTTTTTTATTTTTATAAAATTCCTTCTAATGTCAACATTTTATTAAATATGCTTAAGTATCTACGACGCCCACAGTTTGAAGTTTAAATTATAACTAAGCATAGAAATCTATTTTAATTAGTACGTTACATAGACAAAAATAAAAAAGCCGTCATATTTATTAAATACAGATTAAAAATTTAATTATAGTTTTAATATTTTAGTTTAAATTTAATTTTCAATTATTATTTGCTGACAAAGTTGCAATCAATAAACAATAAAAAGAGAGAACCGAAATTTGTCCAACAAATTTAACATATCTACGGAGAAACCTTTTGAAATAAAAAATTAAAGTGGAAAAGTAAAATAAGAAAAAAAAATTAAGTAGGAGACACAACCAGTATTAAGAAGACATCAAATGAAATCAAAACAAAAGGATTCATCTGAAATAAATGGTAGCAAAAAAGTGAATAAATGTGTGATGGAGAATGGAATGGTCAACATGCAGTGCTACAAATGACCAGACTGTTTTTATTGTCAAAGTGACTGGATACATTTCATTTAATAAATTGTTTCATTGTTTCATTTGATAAATTGACGAAATACAAGTTCGTCCAAACTGCAACCACAAAGTTTCGAGAAAAAATGGGATGACGATTGCTGTTGTCATATCCGTCTTTATAAATTAATGCAGGATTTCATTTTATGTTCCAATTACAGAATTTAGAAAAGGCTTTGGAATGAGTAAGGAAGAAGACATAAAATAAAATTCCTTCACTTTTGCATTTATAGTGAATCACAGTGAAATTTGTGCCATTAAGGACTAAAAATGTACAAGAAACAAACCTATGAATGCTGTACCAAATATAAAATAAATTTAGAGCTCAGTCAGTTATTTAGGCTATAAGTAACCAAAAAAATGTAAATGCAGTTCAGTATTTGGAAAAAGCTACTATTTTTATAAAAATAGTTATAAACTCAAGCCATAATGAAAATGATCCATTTAAACTTGTCTACGTGAAATAATTCACAGAGAAAAATTAAACCGTTTTCCATATTAGAGGTTTAATTTATTCCGGTCGTTCAAAAGGGGCCTTTTTCAGTTGTGTTTCGTTTGAATGTTTTCTTATTTTAATATAAAGTTTTTGCCACAATTTTTCGATGGTCATCAAATCTTCTAATTGGGGTTGAGTTTTAATAACTCGATAACAATTGTTCAACAGCAATATCTTAAGAACTTTAACCGTATGCATGGTGTCATTACTCTAGTACAAATCAAATGTATGTTTTATGTGTGGCATTTTGGTATTTTATGTCCGGTATTCTTTTAACATTTTTGAATACTACAGTTTGTTCATATTTCTTTCAACAAAAGGTATTTGACCAACACCATCAGTTGAACAAATACCCGATACCATAAAGTACCCTTCAGAATTTGTGACAGTAGGAAGCAAGTGATTCATATTCATCTCTTATTTGGGTTTTTTCCATACCTGTTAAGTAATGATTAGTAATAGTAATGATAAGTAATTTGATTACTTTTTTTTGAATGTGAAATAATGATTACAATTACGATTATTTTCGGTTAAAATAGCTAATAAAATATTACGATTACAAAATAATCAAAAAATAATCAGGATTACTGGCCATTAGTCTTATAATCAAAAGGAATCAAATGTAATCCAAAAGTAATAACTAAATAATGATTTATTGTGTAAGAAAATTGACTAGAAAAATAAAGAAGAAATCAGTAGTAAATGAGATGTCATATATAAATATATTTTAATTGTGTGCCTGTATATTTTGGAATAATTTAATTTGTTAGTATTCGTTAAAATAATTTGGAAAGTTATTCTTACTCATTTTTTATTATAATATTATAATAGTCACAAAGTATTGAGAATTTCCTTTATTTAAAGCAAATTTATATACATACTTATATACTTCAGTCGCTGAATTCGCCATAGTCTAATAGGTTGTGTATTGACTTATTAGACGTAAAGCCCGGGTTCGTATCCTAGGTCAGGCATCAAAAACGAAATATGAAAACAAGAATATTTCTTCGGCGATTTCCTCTCAGCAGATTTCTGGCAAAAACTCAGAGTAAATAAAACCTGCCATGAAAAAGTTTCTTAAAAATTTGTAGTTCGGAGTCGACTTTAAACTTCCGCCATTCGTGTATAAAATTAACACATATGAATGAATGTACAATAATTGTACTGAGAAAAGTTCAGTAAATTCAATGTTATACGATTTTATTTACAATAAAAACATATACCAGGTGTACCGGTAGTGGGAACATTTATTGTAAACGAGCAGAAACTTTTTTTCCTGTTCGCGACGACATCTGTCAAACATTTTCAGTATACATCAAATCATATTTTTTCATTGTAGATGGCAAATTTTGTTCCAGGAAATGATGATTTGAGGAAAGCATTAAGTTTTCATATTCTTTTAAAAGAGAAACTGAAGATGGTTTCTACGGTTCAAAGATAACGATATTCATGTGAGGCGAATACGTCCAAATAGTCTGACACATTTATTCTGCTATGAAAATTATTAGTTTTTAAATTTTTCAATAAGACAAATGTAAGAAATTTAAAATCAAGTCATTAAGTCGGAAAATGAAACCAAAGTTGTGCAAAAGGAAATAAAAACAACATTGAAAAATTCAATACGTCGCTTGAGGTTTTTATAAAGAGAAAACACGTTTACAGCCTTTGGTAAATCATTTGGCCTACCATTAGGGGTAGAACTCATGTTCGAGATTCAAATTAGTGTGTAAAAAACCAAATCCTAGGTTACAGAAATTAATATAAAAATTTTTTATTTGTTTTGATTTCTGTAGAAGTAGAGCATTTATTAATTTGTAAATAATTTTTATGGATTTGTTTAGTTTATTGGTTTGTTTTTGTTCTGTTGGTTTAATGAATTACAATAATTTTATGTTTCTCTTACATTAAAAATTAAAATATTATTAAAATATAGTTGAACATAAAAAATCTCTCTAGAAATTTCTTTCATGGTCCTGGAAAGGACCGATTGTTGTGGTAAATTTATTTTATTATTTATTTTATTTATTATATTGTTACATGAACATGATTTGCTACCTGCTTCTTAATTTTTTTGCTATTAAAATTGGACATCACCGTTAGTTATAAGAAAATGAATTTAAATTTTCCCTCATTTCATTAGTGAATGCTGCTCTCTAGGTAACGTCATTATGGTTGATGGTATGTCTAGAATATCTGATTCCAGATTACGATAACATGGGATTATAATTTTCCTTCCTCCAAGAGATCTGGCAAATCTTACTCTCGCCTGTAAATATTAAGGGACCTGACTGCAAAAAATTCTATGGCTTCGCAGAAGAAGATTTTTGAAAGGAACATCTTAAAGACACGAATAAAAATGTAGTCAAATTGTATCACACGTATCTCAATATATGATTACACAACTGGGAATATAGGAATATCAATAGAAATTGATTTTGAATGAATGCATTGCAAAAGCAACGAATATATGAATGTTGCGAAAACACGAATGCTTTCATTCAGTTCTATGGTATGTACATTATCACAAAAACGATTATTAATGGGCGTTTGTTTGTTTAAGTTTGTCGGTAAGTATCCATAAATACATGGTCAGTTTAATAGCACAGGAGTCGTATACTTATTGTCGGCCTTATAACATTTGCTATTGCATGTGACAAAATTATGGTGCTTTATACTACATATAACTAGCTGTAACCTGCGCGTGTTGCTGTGCCACCAACTAAAATAAATTTCAAGGGAAGATATTACACAAATGTCCAATTAATTTTGAATCATTTTATTGATTTTGTTTCCCGTTATCCTGGTGATTGAATGAATGGGCCTGAGTAGTACGCATTCGATCAGTTTCTAATCGCACTTCTCGTTGTTCAGGTGTCAGCGGCATGTACTCGAAGATTTTCCAGTCTCAATGCTCGTCTGATTCTGAGGCTCGTAATGCTCTTTGCTTTCGTGCTTGAGGTGTAGGTCGATCAATTGCTTATCATTTATTTTGAATAATTTTCAGTGACGCCATCCGTCGGAAATTAATTGCACCTACCTCCGACGACTCATGCTCAACAACTTTGTTAAAGAATGCGCAGTTTACGATTTAATTCATTTTGAGTAATTTTCGGTGGCACCTCCTGTCGGAAAGGTCAGACCAACTTAGAAACTTTCGTCGGCTCATGCGCAACAACTTTGCTAAAGATCATAACATGATCAAATGCACAGTTTACGATTCTATAAGGTACATACAAACAAACATTAATTTTTATATATGTAGACTATGGGAGGTGATACGTCGACTATAGCCAATCCGCCCATTTTGTTCATATATACGTCATAGTCGTCCACTGTTGCAGTTTATGAGATAGGCGACACTAAGTACTTATTGGGTATGAGAGAACTCACACGCATACTTGTGTTTTTTCATTTAGTTGTCGATCAGACTCTGCAAGAACACATGTGCGGCGGATGCTTTATCATTTTATTTCAGAATGACACTCAAAAAATATTTTATGTTAAAAATGGGCTATGACATTAGCTGGGCGTTTTTAATTTTTTTTATTTTGTCCCATAGTATAATTTTTTTTAAATGCTTTGGAATGCTCGCTTTTTTTCTTTTAATAAAAAATTGGTTTTTTTATTCTTTTTATTTATCTAAAAAAACATGGCATAATTTTTAAGCCAAAGATGGATAGTTTTATGTTCTTCTAATAAAAAATGGATTTTTTATTTAATTTTTATTTATCAAAAATATAGCTCTATAGTTTATATAGTTATATAGCTTTACATATGTATGCTGATGAAATGAAAATAAAAATAGCGTATACTACTAACACTTTTCTATGGCTGTAAATAAATAAATTCTCTCAACTTATTTTCTCTCTCTTACTCACTAACACATAACCAACAATTTTTTGACGAACCCTGTTCCAGCCATACAGGAAGGTACTGTTAAAATTTCAAGAAAATCGGTCCAGCCGTTTAGCCGTCTATAGACTTGAAACAAACAAACAAACCCACAAGCAAATAAACACACATTAATTTTTATATGTATATAAGAAGAAGAAGAAAATGCACACTTTTATACACAATCATTTATTCGATTACATTTGTACTACATACAAATATATTTCCTTATGATTATATACATATATAATCGTCAACGACCAATTGACCGAATTTCGTCAGAAACTCATACCATTCCTGGATAAAAGGGGGTTGCTGTTCATTTGCGTGATAACATTGTACGACAGATGAAACAGAAATGAATAAAATACTATTTATTTGTTATTAGGTATTTCATTTCTTTTTTTATTTATTTAGTAATTTTGACATATTTTTTTTGTAATTTACAATAAACATCTTTTAAAATTAATTACATTACATATCTACTATTTTTAAATGCAAGACATTGATATTTTAAATAATTTCGTTTCCATAATTCGTATAAAAATTTTATTATGCACAATATTTATGGACGAATCGTTTTGTTTTCTCAGACATCTATGTTAACTTTTGCCAAATCAGAATCATTTCTTCTTTGAAAAATTGTAGGAGTCATCCAATTTGTTTATTTTACGCAAAATAAAATTTCCCACACTTTCTTGATTTAGGTTTATACAACAGGCACCAATTCGTTGCTCAATCAATTAATCGTGCTAAAATCCAATCAATTTTATTCCCTTTTTTCTTATAAATTCTAGAATTTCGTAGATTTTATTTGATTTTGGCAAACTCTTCTTCCACACATGGACTGCAATGTTTAGAGAGCGAGAGGTGTGAAAGAGAATGAATAAAGTTTTTATTTCGTTAATACTACTTTTTTGTTATGTAACTATTTGTGAAGCGTATTTAAAACCGCCCGTAATGATGAAATACTTGTGACTAAGGACACAAAAATCATTTTCATTTCAATAAAGTCAAATAATGCTAAAGCTTTTGCCGTTCGTGGCTTGGAGAGAGCTAAAGCAGCATGTCAGTAAAGAACAGGTGAATTTCTTTTTCTATATGTGATATGGTGAATTTTTAATGGTGAAATAAGACGTTATAGCATACTTTTAAATTTTCTTCATTTGTATGCTTTTGATAAGTAAAAATTTAGAATTTAGAATTTAAAATTTTTTTAAATAAAACATAAGTATACATATACATACATAATAATATTTGTGCTGGCACCGGTAAACATAAAGCGTTAATATCGTCAACAGTTGTGATAAGATCCCATTGAAGAATCTTGAGAAGAATTAATTATTATAATTATGTAAAGGTTTATAATGTTTGCTCCTGACAATTTTTTTTTCGCTTTCATGTCACATGTTTGTTTCAATGTTTGAATATATAATTTGGAGTAACAAATACGTACATTCCTCTTAAAAATGTTTCGTGGACGAATGTGTTTCGAACCAAAAATTGTATTTATCGACGCAGATCAGCCAGAAGTCACTGTACAATGAAAAATATTGTACTTCGTCCTGATTATTACTGATTTCATTTGCCTCGAACGGAGGATTTGAACTCGATGGAACTTAGGTTTCAACAAGACTGTGGTGAAAAATATTAAGAACTCATTAAGAGTCGTGTTTGGTGAGCAATTAATTTCACTTTTTGGAATATTAAAATACTTTTTTGTGCGAATACTCAGTCTCACAGGAAAAACCAGCTATAATTCGAGCATTGGAAGACAAGATTACAGTTGCCGCTGGTGATATAACGGTCGAATTGTTGGGTATAGTATGCTGGATTTAGTCTATCCCGCAATGTATTGCCTTATTAGACGAGAGCTCGTGATTCAACCCGAAAACGGGTTGAATTATGAAATAATATTTCTTTCGGTGACTAACTTTCAGCAGTCTATTGGCAGAAAGTTTGAGAGTTAAATAAAATTTAAATACAAAATTTCTCAAATCAAAATAATCTCAAATGTATAAAATTAACACTCATAACATGAGTGGTGTGGGAATCCAGCTGGTAATCATGACTAAAGGATTGTAATAACCCGATGGGATACTTACGACGGAGAGGAGAGCTACATACATACATAATTTGTCATTACAACCCTTCAGTCAGGATTACGACCTAGTTTCTCACACCACATATGTTGTGTGTGTTAATTTTTTTATACGTGAGTGGTGGGACCTACAGTTTAAAGTCGACTCTGAACGACAGATTTTTGGGAAACTTTTCATGGCAGTTTTATTTTACTCTCAGAGTTTTTGCTAGAAATCTGCTGAGAGGAAGTCGTCGAAGAAATACTTGTTTTGTATTTTATTTTGATGTCTGGCCTGGGGCTCGAACCCTGGTTTTTCGTCTACTAAGCCAACACAGTACCTACTAGACCACGGCGACTTAGAGGAGAGCTACGTTTTCATGAAATAATATAAAAATAATGTGCAAGGTATTCATTTATTGTTAAAAAATATTTCACTGACTTTTCTCTTGTTTTTTATTTCAAATTTCAGTAACAAATAAACAATAAGTGGAACAAAGTTAATTATTTTTAGCCTCAATTTTCGTATTAGTTTTTCGTATAATATGTGAGTATTGAATTTCATTATCTCCAATATGAAAATAAAAATTTCGTGGTTCACGCCTGCAAAATTTTATAAAATTTTGATGAAGCGAGTTATTCCAGAATCTAAAATGATATAAAAAATTGCCCTGTCTACGTGTAGAAAAATGTAATTAGTTAATAATTCTTATTTTATATCGTAGTGCGTACCAGTTAACTTTGATTAAATTTTTACAATCGAATTATACCTTTACATACAGGTAAAGAAAGTAAATTTCACAATCCTTTGGTTCTGCCTTTTATTCGATTATTAGATTTCTTTTTTAATGGAAATTCAAATACAAAAGCTGTCTGTCGGTTGCCAATATGTAAATTATATTTTTATTGAAATACAATTCTCATCTCTTTTCTTTTAGCATACCTTTAACAAACTCATCTTATCAATGCCAATAGAAGCATAGTCGGTTGTAGTGCTTCTGACATCCATTTAATATTCATCTCTGTTAATATTCTTTTGGGAAGTTTTTTCTTTACTATTCGACTAAATGATGTTGTATTGGAAAAAGTCCCAAAGGATATGGAGCCATTGCCTAAGTTTTATTCAAAATTTCACATTTGCAAGTGATTATGTGAAGGAGGTTAGCAAAAGGATAACTTCCTTCCAGCATACATCACACACATACCAACATGTAAATTAATGTATACATTCATATTTATGTATATATATTTGTGAATTACAAAACAAAACAAAAAAACAACTTGCACATAAAAACACATGAGAGACTTCGAATCCAAACACATAACATTTCCATCATTTCCATTTGTTTTATGATCATGTATAACAGGATTCTTTTATATCCTTTGAATTTTGTAGATGTTATTGTAATGAAAACAATGTTTTTTTAATTTAAATTCAAACTTAAACTACAAGAATTTAATTTAAATAATGTTAAAAATATATCATATTAAACAAAAAAATTTTAATAAACAAATTCCAATATTTTTGCCAATCAATTAATTTAAAGCATTCTGCGAAATAATTTTATGCGGAAATATTATCTGATCAATTAGCAAATCTATGCATATAAGAAGTCGTGTTGGCTTATTAGACGTAAAGCCTGGGTTCGAGCCCCAGGCCAGACATCAAAACCATATACAAAAATTATTTATTCGACGACTTTCTCTCAGCAGATTTCTGGCAAAAACTCTGAGAGTGAATAATATTGCCATGAAAAAGTTTCTCAAAAATCTGTCGTTCGGAGTCGACTTTAAACTGTAGGTCCTACCACTCATGTATAAAATTAACACACACAACATAAGTGGTGTGAGAAACTAGGTCGTAATCCTGACTGAAGGGTTGTAATGACCAATTATGTATGTATGCATATTAAATGGACTTGACACTGGTATTAAAAGTTCTATTTTGTTTGTTTTCTGGGTACTTGAGTATACGGGCTAACTGCTACGTTCTCTGAATTTTTTCATTTATGTTATTGAAAATTCGTATAATATATATAGAAAAAATCATAAAACCCGATTTAAGTATTAAAGTACTGCTTACTATCCTTAATTGGCTACAACCAGACATGTTGCGAAACAAACGGCTGCAAACGCGAAAAGTGTAGAAACTGTGAGTTTGCAAAACTGTTGGATATATTTGTTACGAATATACATGTCCATTATACGATAACTGAACTGAACAACGTACTATATCATCCAAGTATGCACTGAACGGTACAGATCTAGCGACAAAGTTGGATGTTATATAAAATGAATACATATAAAATGTAAACCCTGTTCGTAAATGTTACGTAAATAATGAGATACCTGACTGTGGAAGAAAATTGCTACTTGGAACTGTCTACAGATCTAGTAAAAATTTTGATATTAAGCCCCTGATCAACGAATTATCCAATATCGCTCTTATGTATTGTGGTGTTATTTTAACTGTTGACTTTTAATGAAAGAATTAATGTTGGACACGATTGCTATAGGGTTGGGAATTATAAACACATTTTACATATTCTTCCGTTAGGCTACTCGACCTTTTCTTCATTGATAATCGTTCCCGATCAGTTTTTCCAGACATAATAAAATTTTTTGATCTTACGACTTTAAAACGTCTTCGAATGAGAAGAAAATAACTTTGTTAAAAAACATTGCCTTTCTATATTTTGAGAATGAACTAATTGGTATACCTTCGGACCTGTTTCTTATAACGCCAACCGTTGATGAGCAGATACATCTTTTACAAGATAGTATTCAAAATTAATATAACAAATATGTTGTAATAAATACTAAAACATTTAGTAACGTAAAACGATGGTTCTCAAGAGAAATTAAAAATTTGATTAATGATAGAAACGAAATAAACGAACGTTTTAAAAGGTAAAGAACTCCGGAACTTAAGGAGATATTTAAAAATTGCAGTTGCAAAGTTAATTATGAAATAAGAGCCGCCAAGTGCAAATTCGGAAGTCGCCGTGGTCTAGTAGGTAGTGTGTTGGCTTATTAGACGTAAAGCCAGGGTTCGAGCCCCAGGCCAGACAACAAAACAAAATACAAAAAGTATTTCTTCGGCGACTTCCTTTCAGCAGATTTCTGGCAAAAACTCTGAGAGTAAATAAAATTGTCATGAAAAGTTTCTCAAAAAATCTGTCGTGCGGATTCGACTTTAAACTGTAGGTCCCGCCACTCATGTACAAAATTAACACACACAACATAAGTGGTGTGAGAAACTAGGTCGTAATCCTGACTGAAGGGTTGTAATGACCAATTATGTATGTATGTAAGTGCAAATTCGATGATGACGAATTTTTAACCGCCTTAACATCGGAGAGGAAATGGATTTCTGATCTAAATTACATGGCTTCAATTTTCGAGTACAACGCAACAACAAATTTCTAAAGATTACTATATTATATATATGTCGTATATATTGTATTTTTTAACACAATTCGAACGACATGAAATTTACATACTCAAAACTGATAAAAGTACCTACCAATTGCGATACTCCCATACTAGGCTAAACGTCTGTGTGAAAAATGGTGAACACTTGTATGACAACTCATTACTGACCAATAAACTATCTGGTTTCAGATATAAACACAAGTGCGTTACTCTTTTAGTGGATGTTGTAGAGGAATTACGGTTAAAAATTCAATAAAACATGGTGTCTTTACTGGTACTTCTAGATCGCACTTTTGATGCTGACGTTCTTTGTCACAAGTTGAAAAATACTTTTTATCATCAGTAGTGAAACTCTTACGTAAATACGTGGATAAAATGCGTTTTATGCGACTGGTTTTTTGTTTTGATCAGCTGTTGTGGTAAACAAGCGAACAAGAACATTTTTGGGAAAAATAGAAAATCAAATTGTAATTTTAAAGGAATTTATGGCATTAATTACAAATTTATGAGTTTACATATGTGATATTTTGTGCTGTTAAGGCCTACGAAAATCCTCAAAAGAACACAAGACGAGTGTTTTCAGTTAATTTATCCTCCATTTTTCTTGTTTACAAATTAATAAATTCAAAATAGATGACACTCAGTACATAAGAAAAATCATATATATACATATAAACAATCATCACATATATATTTTGTTCATGAAAGAAATGTGTTTTAAGGTATTTTCCTCTTAAATTAGTAATAAACTTTATTATGAAATATGTTTTTATTAATGCACTATTTAAACATATTTATAGAAACCATTCACAATAGTATATAATTTGGCATGCCAAGTTTAAAAAACTGCTGACTTTTTCCAACACTGCATTAGTCACATAGAAAAGTAGAAAGTAAACCTATTTTCTATGCGTCTATGCATTCTATGCTTTTTCTTCTGTAACTTGTCATAATCAACTACACTGATTCTACTTTTTCGGTATATGCATGTAACGCAAGGCCGCATGAAACGGATGGTATGGACCTTCGGCTTAAGTCTGAAATGTCATTTCTAAATTTTGTAGTGAAGTTAAAAATGGATAATACAAAAAAAAGTGGGAAATAAGTTTGGGTTAAAGGCTGATATGAAGGGCAGGTGCGGAGAGTCAGAGGGTAACTTGTTTTCCTCTTTAAAGTTTCAGCAGGTCAATTGAGTGCGAAACGTTGTTCTATGAGTTATAGGTCCCTCTACGTCCTAACGGTGGCCGTTTACCCAAGGAAGATTGATAAATGCTTTCCTGAAATATAAATGAAAAAATCAATGAAGATAAATTCATAGTTGCAAAATATGGCCCCTGAGTTGCCATCTTACAGTAATCACTTGTAATAGCAGTTTGGCAACTGACACCCCAACTCGTATAAATAATAGATACATTAAAAAGTCTTTTAACTAATTTCTGTACTGGTATTGGAAGCAATGCAACATAAAAGCTAAATATTGTAATTGACCATAGTCCCTAAATTTCGATTTAATATTTTTTTAACACCTATTATATAAAAAGAAAACTGTTTTCATTAATATTATGTAAAGCGACTGCATAATGTTATTAACAGTTGATTGTAGAAACATTTCAAAATACATTAAATTGTTCACAAAAGTAAAATAAAATCAAAATGTAATTTGTTTAACTTTGCATAACTCATAAAATATTTAAACTTAATTAATTCTCATAAAGAATTTAAAGTATTTCTACAAATATTTAATGAAAATATTATTTTTCATTAAAGCATTGAACAGCGAACTTAGAATGCTCGGAAGGATATTTAAATAAAAAAAGCCAGAACAACAAGCAATAATAAATTGAGAATTTTTTTTGTTAAATTTTTAACCATTTTTTATAGAATTATTTGGAAATCAATTCTTTGCGTTACATAGTGGTCCAAATGCTCAATCTAACCGGACCAAAGTTATAACTCGCTATTGCAAAGCCGTACCGACATGAAACTTCGCACGTTTATAGATTTCATCAATGTAAAAATTAGAGAGAAAAAAAATCAAATGTATATGTGTGTGCATGAGTGTGTTTATCTATGTAAATTTGTTTTTTGGGGGTCTGTTTGAAGCCTAAAGACGACAAAACGACTGAACCGATTTTCCTAAAATTTTCACACCGTATTTCTGAATTATGGCCTAATTTTTATTCAAAAGTTTTAAATGGGTGAAGTGCCACGCCTACCTTAAGAATTAAGTATTAAAAGTCTTATATCATGGAAACTGCAACAGCTAGAATTCGAATTCATTCTTTGATATCCACATAAACATTTGTGGGAGAAATGGTTGAACTAGCTACAGTGGGCGTGTTACCTCCCATATAAATAAAATACTAAAATTCGTATATCTTAGAAAATTATAACAGTCAAAATCCCCAAATCATGTATGATGAAATTTAGTGCCGATATTAATATTTTGATTAACAATAGGCTGACTAGCAATAGTAGGCGTAGCACCTTTCATCTGCGAACACTTAATTTTATTTATATTGTAATGAGAGTAGCAAAGCTCGCTGGATATAGCTAGTCTCTATATATATTATAACTTAAATTGAAAGAAAAATCTTTAGGAGGAATTATTTCAAATTATTTTAATATATTTAACAAAATTATACAAAAAAAATACATTATGTTTATTTCAATCTATATCTGATTCACTTTCAGAATCTAGATGCCACTCTGGCATTGACGCATCTGATAGCAAGGCAAGAACTTCTTCATTTAAAGGTTCTGTACTACGGGACTATGACTATGCTTGCAGCACTTATAAAGACTTGTTCCAGCAGCAAAAGTCAGTTCTTCTGCCGACCAAGTCTCTAATAAAGGAGCAACATTTCTACGATTTGTTCTCTCAGTTTTACATAAAAATTCCTTAGAAGGCCTGCATTATTGGAGGTCGAGCATCCTACAACACGAGATGATGAAGAAAATTTGGGTAGAATATTAAAATAACCTTCTAACCAATATTTATTTTTATTTGTTCGATTGGCTTGCACCCAGTTTTTCGTTAAAATGTATATAAATATTCTAGCAGATTGCCTTATTTTTCTGTAATAGCTATCCGTTTCATCATTCTTAATACCAATCATAGCAACAACGTGTTTAACAACAGCATCAGTTTTCTTAGCTAGTTGTTTTTAATTACACCATGTATTATACAGCTCTTTTCTTGTACTGGACATGTTAAACTTTAAATGAAATAAAAATCGTTTGGGCAAAATCCGGCAGCTAATATTTTAAACATTAAAAAGCTACATATATATAGATGACGACAACATAAAAACTAAAGCTTAAGTACCATAAATTACCATTTTAAATTCTAATTGAATTCGGATATTAAACAAAAATTTCACATTTAAAACACACATGTACATAATTGCATTTTATTCATAAACAAAACATATTTTATGAAAAATTTAAACAGTATTTTTTACTTATGCCTTTGTTATATGTATTAATTAAACGAACAAATTTTTTTTTAATTGTTCTTATTATTTTTTCACGACAATTTCACTCGCACATGAGATATTAATTTTTTAGCTAAGAAGCAATCACTTGTATTTGAAGCAATATATCAATGCTAGTGTAGCTGTTCAAAGAAAAAATATGCCGTTATGTATTTTAGACACTTGTCAACATATTACCATACAAAAAATTTACTTTTTAAATATTTTAAAAAATGACTTTTGTCCGGCTATATTGGGGTTTTGGACCACTGTGCGTCAATAGAAAACAATAAATTAAATTATTTATTTTGAATAGATATTTGACTAATCCACTCCGATAAGTCTGTGTACATCAGGAATTACCATTTCATAGCACACATGTCAGCGGAGGTTTGAGGTTTACACTCAAAAATTATTTTATGTTAAAAAATATTTTTTTTTAAATTCAAAGTCTTATATGTTCTTGAATCACATTTTGATTGTTTTAATAGTCAAGTAAATATTTTAGATGATACAATCAAAAAGTAATCCCCTCCAAATCTATTTCTAGAGAAGATAAATCGAAAAAAAGAAAAACTTTTGTATTAGTGTGAACACCATAATTAATTTCACCAAATTTTTGGCAGCTTGCAGCCATTCCAATTCTAATCCGCCAGCCAGAAAATTTTTAAAAAGCAAGTGTCATTCAGAAACGAGGGCCATGGTCTAAGATTGTGTAGCAAGTTCTTGAGGCTTATTGTTCCTCCACTAAATCGGAACTAGAGCTTCCGACGAACTAGGTCTTCCGCTCTGAAGACCATGGGACGACCTAGAACAACTCAAAAATCACCTTAAATCTTCACGCCCGTGGAATTTCCTCGTTGTACTTATAATTTGTATAAGTGTAGTATAGTGTACATATAATGAAGTGCAGTATATGCATTAATATAATACCAATAATAAAATTAAATAATTTTTAATTGTAATTTAAAACCCTAAGCAGTCGCGGGAATAGCAATAAGAAGTAGAACACACAAATGTAACAAAACACTTGACACAATAATTTATTTAGAACACTAAACAGGTATGAACTAAAAAAGAAATTTGTAAATAATTTGTTTTGTGAATTATAAAGAAATACTAAATTTTGTAACACTAAGCAATTATGTATATGGAATAACTAAATGAAAAATTGTATAAATACTATAGAATATTTTCAATAAATCTGAAGTAATCTTGAATTGTAAAACAAATCATTATTATTTCTCAAATATTCTGACTGAACACTTTAACCAGTGCTTAGGTGAATTAAAACTGCTGCAGCCAATTGCAGCATTATAATCTCATTGGCAACCCTTTTTTTAAACATTATATGGCGATCCTGCAAATTCGATCCTGTTACTGACAAAAAATTTTTGCCCAGTTGATCCTGAGAATTCGATCATGCGAATTAGATCCTTGATCCTGCCTACATGGGCAGATAACTAATTAAATCATTATATGGCTGCTAACTCGATCCTGCCTGATAATTAGATCCTTGTTTTTTTTTAGAAAAAAAAATAAGCGTATTTCAAGTAGAAATAGTAAAAAGTAAAGTTAATAAATATTAACATTACTAGACAAAATGGAATCATTTTTAACGGAAATTAAACAATTAGGTATACTGCGCCCCAAATATGAACCTAACGGTAATAGGCCACCACGTAGCGGCTATTATCCTCTAGATAGACCCTATACACCACCACCTGACTATCTAGTGACAGCAGATGAATCGACTTTAATCGATCACCATCACCAGCAATCATATGAAGAGGATGGTGAGGATTTACGACCAACATTAAATCAAAAAATTTATATAATTTTCGAAATAGTTGTAATAGTAATAATTCTTTTTAGTTATAATTATTAATGTAAATAGATAATTTTAATTAGAAGAGAAGAAGAATAATAAGAGTAAATTATTTTTAAAATTTCGTTTAAACAGTAGAGAGCATATAAAAAAAAACTGTTTAGAATGTAAGTAGCGGTTTAAGTGTTTAATTTTATGAAAATATAATTAAAGGGTAACACCCATATGTATGTGTATATTATTGTATGTTTTAAATGTAATAAATTTAATTTAATTATAAAAAGTATTAGTATGTAATCAAAAAAAAAAATATAATTATGAAACTTATACATTAGGCATACAATTCTTTAGACCGTATTTATATGGTAGAAAATTCACAGTTGTGACAGATCACACACCTTTGCTTTCACTACTTTCGCATAAAAACCCGAACTCTAAATTAACAAGGATAAAACTGGAACTTTCTGACTACGACTTTGAAATAATATACAAGAAAGGAATAAACAACACTAATGCCGATGCATTATCAAGGATAGATATTGATTCTACTACACTAAAGAGTATGATACCATTGAAAAATGACGAAAAGGTAAAGAAAACATTAGTAATTACAAGAGGTATGAGTAAAAAGTCATCAGAAAAGAATATTATAAGAGATGTTATGAGTGAATCTCATAAGGGGACTGATCAACTCCATATCTGGGATTGCACGTCAATAAATGATATAAAGCGCGCAACCAAATTAAAATTTATATTAGAAAAAAGGCCAGAAAATGATGTAAAAGAATTATACAAACATATAGTAGAATACTATAAAATGAATAATGAAACACGTGTTAGATGTAGCGATAATCCAAAGTATTTAGGTACTCTTTTGGAGAAACTATCATCGTATTTAAAAAATACAAGAAACAAGAAATTTGCAATTGAGAGAAATGATGCAATAATTGATATAATACCCGCGGATGAATTTAAGGCCAAGCAAACAAAAATAATAAAGAAGACATAATTATTGCCCCTATTGCGGTTGACAACTTTTGTAGTAGTTTGGTCGTCTTTCAGAAATCGGTATTGCCATTCTCAACTTAAACGCGGTTGACTTTTTGGTTGTGCGGTTAATTTTTTAGTTGTGTTTTATGGTATTGCGGTTCACCACTTTGTATGAGTTTGGTTGACAAAAACATTAAAAATAGACAACTGCTTATTAGCAGTTGAGTCTCTCTCAGTTATAGAGTTCACTTATATATTTAATACATTTTCTTTTTAAAAATAATAGAAAAAAAGATAAAAATGGAAAAATCTTAAGTTTCTTTCTGCTTAAAATAAATAATTAAATATTTAATACGCAGGAAATTGAAAATAACAACCAAGTAACAACCCAATTTGAGTGACTTGTGAAGTTGTTGGAAAATAATCCAGAAATATCTAAACGAAAGCAAAAATTTGGGATGACCAAAAATCAGTGCAAGGAAGCGTGGGAAGGATTTTCTACAGAATTGAATAGCTTGGGTCCACCTACAAGAACCCCCTCCGATTGGCAACGTATATTGTAATTGTTATATATGCAATATTGACAACATTTTTGTTTTAAAATGATAATGGCAACTCTCTCTCTTTTTTTATGATTATTATAATTAGTTCTTTGAATTGTCTGTCTAACTGAATTTTCACTTCTATTAATTGCTTTCAAATAAACACAACGATTCACCTATTTAATTGAAGTACGTGTTTTCACATTTATTCTTGAATACGAATACGGATATAATAGTGGTGTCAGAAGTGGGATAGAATTGAGATGCAGCAAGAACAATTAAATACAATAATTGGGTCCCTGGCTGATGCAATACGTACAGCCGTGGCTCAAGCTGCACAGACTGCTGCAGCACAATCCCCACATTCATCGACAACGGAGAATACGGTACATGCGTCTAAAACTCCATCTTTTGCTATGAATGAATACAAAAATGTGGAAGGCTCCTCAGTGCGTGATTACTTTGTCAGATTCGATTGGGCGCTGCAACTCAGCAAGATTTCTGAAAATGAATACCATAATTATGCTCGTGTCCATATGGGTGGTGAACTGAACACAGCGCTTAGAATTTTAATCAGTCCGAGACAACCTGAGGATCTTACATACGACGAGATCAAGCGTATTTTATCAGAACATTTCGACGGTAAGAGGAACATATTTGCGGAGAGCTTTAAATTTCGACAAGTGAAACAAGAATGTGGTGAATCTTTGGCGGCGTTTGCTCTACGTTTAAAACAAGCTGCTACCTTTTGCGAGTATGGAACATTTCTGGATAGAATGTTAATCGAACAAATGATTTTTGGACTAGAATCTCGGTCGATTTGTGATGATATTATTGCTAGGAAACCCGTAAAGTTTTCAGAGGCGTATGAAATTGCTTATTCCAGAGAGTTGACTCATCGCTCAACGAACGTTGTGAACACAGGTGACTGTAATACCACAGAACCCACATGTAAGTTGGGTTATACTCCAATTAAAACTAAAAACGGGAATCGAGCCAGATCAAGTACTACAACAACTACCAAATGCTATGGGTGTGGTGGTCAGCATCTACGACGGGACTGTAAGTTTAAAAATGCTAAATGTTTTTCTTGCGGTAAGGTGGGTCATATAGGCAAAGTGTGCAAGGCAAGTTTGAAACAAGTTTCTGAATCCGCAGATGATGATGATAATGAGATGGTGCAATTTATAAATCAAGTGGGCATTGTGAGAACGACCGGCGCAGTTGCAAGGAAGATTATCACGGTGAATCTAAATGGTGAAAATGTCGATATGGAATTGGATACAGGTGCGCCGTGCAGTGTCATGTGCATTAGGAAATTCAATGCTCTCAATAAAAGACTTGCGCTTGGAAAATCAGATCGGCAATTTTCTAGTTGTACGGGCCAAAGATTGGATTGTATTGGAAAGGCAATTGTAAACGTAAGCTTTGGAAAAACAAGTCGTAGATTAAATTTGTATATTGTGAATGACAATGTTGACACGTTATGTGGGCGCGAGTGGATTGTTCATTTTGCTCGCGATATAAATTTCATTGAGCTATTCGACACGAATATTCGGAGTAATTCTAGTGAGCTTAACTTGGTTTCAGCTACTGAGCAGAATATGAATACAATTTCGGTTCAAAATTCTATCTTGACTACTGAACAACAACGTCGTTTACAACAATTAGTATCACGGTACGATGATGTATTTGATAAGATCGCTGGGACTTTTAAGGGTCCACCTGTCAAAGTTCATCTAAAGCCAGATGCTAAACCGATTTTCTCCAGACCGAGAGAAATCCCATTTGCGTTAAAAGATGCTTATGCGAAGGAAATAGACGCGAAAATTTCTGCGGGTTTTTATAAGAAAGTGGATTTTTCGGAGTGGGCTTCCACAACACACATTGTAATTAAGAAGAACGGCGGTATAAGAATTACTGGCAATTACAAGCCAACTATTAACCCGCAAATGGTGATAGACGAGCACCCCATTCCGAAAACTGAGGATATTTTTAATAAAATGAAAGGTGCCGTCGTGTTCGCACACTTAGATGTGACAGATGCTTACAGTCATTTGGTCGTGGACGAAGAGTTTGCTCATGTCCTAACTCTCAACACTCCAACACATGGGTTGATACGTCCAACACGTGCTGTATATGGTTCGGCGAATATACCAGCTATTTGGCAACGCACAATGGAGACGGTTTTACAGGATATACCAAATATTTTGAATTTTTTCGATGATATCCTAATTTACGCTAAAAATTTAGATGAACTTTTTAAAACTTTGGAGATTACGCTGGAGAGACTACGAAGCGTTGGTTTTAAGTTGAATAAACCGAAATGTGTTTTTGCCGCTTCATCAATCGAGTTTTTGGGCCATAAAATAGATGCTCGGGGAATACATAAATCCAATAAACATATAGATGCTATATTACATTCGGCAAAACCCAGTACTATAGACGACTTGCAGCTATTTTTAGGTAAGGCATCCTATTACTCTAACTTCATACCGAATTTATCAACCCTGGAAAGACCACTTCGGGACATTATTAAGAGCGGTAAATTTTTCTGGTGTAAGGAGGCGGACGAAGCTTATGAGAGGATTAGGAAGATTCTAATTTCACCCCAAGTGTTAATGCCGTACGACCCTGAATTACCGCTTATTTTGGCAACGGACGCAAGCAGAACAGGGCTGGGTGCGGTACTTTCCCATCGTTTACAAGACAACCAAGAGCGACCGATAGCATATGCAAGCCGCACCATGACCGCAACGGAACAGAAGTATCCACAGATAGATAAAGAGGCTTTAGCGATTGTTTGGGCAGTGCAGAAATTTTTCAAATATCTATATGCTAGACACTGGACCTTGATAACGGATCATAAGCCCCTTGTTCAAATACTGCAACCGAGCAAATCCCTACCGGTGTTGTGTATATCCCGCATGGCAAACTATGCAGACTTTCTTTCCAACTTCGATTTCAACGTAGTCCATAAAAGTTCAAAGGAGAATGCTAACGCTGACTATCTGTCACGCATAAAAATGTGGACTGCTAATTCTGGTAGAGTCAATGCAGTGAGCTCTACTCTGACAGATTCTGAATACGATGAATTTGACAATTTTATAATCAGGCAGATTAATCAACTCCCTTTAACTGCAGTACGTATAGCTCAGGAAACTAAAAAGGATGACCACCTAGGCAAAATTTTGAAATTATTGGAGAGCGGGAAGTGTTTGGCTGCATATGGGTATAAATCACCAGAAGTGAACTATAAACTGTCAGCTGGATGTTTAATTCTAGAACATCGAATTGTTATACCTCCAAAGTTCAGACCGAATATTTTGGAACAGCTACATGGCTCTCATTTGGGAGTGGTTAAAATGAAGGGCATAGCCCGTTCTTTTATATATTGGCCTGGAGTTGATAAAGATATAGAGAATACCGCGAAGGATTGTGATCAATGTGCGCAAAATGCTAAGAGTCCGTCGAAATTTAAAGATCATCACTGGGAATACCCAAAATCTCCGTGGGAACGTGTACACATCGATTACGCGGGGCCAATAGATGGCATGATGATTCTCATTATTACTGATGCGTTCTCTAAATGGTTGGATGTTAAAGTCACCAAATCTATTACTGCTGCTGCTACTATTGTACTCTTAGATGAAGTGTTTGCAACGTACGGTGTGCCTTTAATGGTAGTGTCCGATAACGGAACGAATTTTTCTTCAGTAGAATTCAATAATTTTTTGACAAATGTGGGTGTTAAGTACCATAAGTATACGGCTCCTTATCACCCCTCTACAAACGGACAAGCAGAACGCTATGTGCAAACGGTGAAAAATGCACTTAAGGCAATGTGCACAACCAAGGAGACCTTACGTGGAAATTTAAATGAATTCTTGAGGCAATATAGAAATGCACCACATTATACCACGGGTCAGTCGCCAGCTCAACTATTTTTAGGACGTCAACTTCGCACTCGCTTGGACCTATTAAGACCGGAAGAGGTCAACATTAAGGTTTCATCCGGACAATACCTTAAGTCAAACACTGAATACAGACAGTTCGAGAAGGATGAGTTAGTAGACTTCCTATCCGGAAACCCTCGATTATGCAAATGGCTAAAAGGAAAAGTTAACAAACGTCTGGGTGACATACATTACGAGATACTGTTCCAAGGGAAGTACTACAAACGTCACGTCGATCAGATTCGTGGAAGAGGGAAAAAAGGTGCACCAGAACTAGAAACGTCTAACATACTTCCAGAGGGAAACACAGATTATAATGTAGCCAGTTATAATAATGAAGGACATCTACACAACCAACCTGAAACTCATCAACGTTCGAATCGAGATGATACATCAATGGACGGATCGAGCACCGAGGCACAACAAAGTGAATATTTTGCTACTCCGTCGACTGCACCTGGATTTAAAGGCTTTACTTCTACACCTTCAACAACCAATGGAGAAGTCTCAGGCCGGTTGGTATCTACACCGAATATAAAGGGCCCTCAGCAAGAATGTAACTTGCGCCGATCGAGCAGAGTCCGCAAGCCTAGAGTTTTGTTCTCCCCATGAGGGGAAGAAATGTTATATATGCAATATTGACAACATTTTTGTTTTAAAATGATAATGGCAACTCTCTCTCTTTTTTTATGATTATTATAATTAGTTCTTTGAATTGTCTGTCTAACTGAATTTTCACTTCTATTAATTGCTTTCAAATAAACACAACGATTCACCTATTTAATTGAAGTACGTGTTTTCACATTTATTCTTGAATACGAATACGGATATAATAGTAATATTGTAATATATTGTAAATAGACATTTTATTAGAATTTTTACTCCGTATAGGTTTGGATTCACTACAAAGCAAGTAAAATAAAATTGCTAATAATAAAAAACAATCAAGCAACAGGAAGTTGTCCTTCACAAGAAATTCCCCTTAACACCCTTGAGGATTGCGTATCCCTCCTGTTATCACTAAATGACCAAGTAGCTCCATCTGGACACACATTCGACGTTGATAATATTGCTCCGACAACCAGTCGCAGTTTTGCGTCTCCTCAAAATCCAGATGTGGAGCAAGTCATTACAAATGCACCTGAGATGTTATTAAATATCCCGTCTAAGAAATAAAATCAACAGAACAAGAGCGCTTAGAACTTTTGAGAAAACAAATAACACAAGTTAAACTTTTAAAAAGCAATAATAATTTGGAGAAAAATACTTATAAAAACTACGAAATAAACAACAGCTTTTAAAAATTACACATGGGACATTTCTTACTTAGCACTGGGTAGTTCAAGAGGATTTGAATCATCGCGTATTTTTCTACGTATACAAAGAACATTTATATTAGCGTCATGATTTTGATCTTCGTAAAATAAATCCACACTTAAATCCGTCTTTAATTTACTTTTATTTATACAAAAACTTGATTTTAACTTATTTTTGCGTTTTCATTTCTTCTATTTCCAAACACATTTCATGGTGTTACCAATATGAAATTTAAATTTCATATCGGCAACACCATAACAATTACAACTAAAAATCGTTGAGTTCCGCAATATCAAAAAATTATTTGGTTGAGTGAAAGTTGGGTTGACTGGCAGACGACCAAACTGAGTTGAGTTGAAAACGGCAATAGGGGCATATATTACTATAAAAAAAACCTCAGAATATAACAAGTGAAGAGAGTAGACAAAAACTAATAAAATTATACCATGATACACCCCAAGGAGGACGTTTTGGCGTGAAGAAAACTTTACTAAAATTAAAGCAGAAGTACATTTGGAAAAATATGAACAAAAATGTAAAGGAATACGTGTCTAAATGTGACTTATGCCAACGTAACAAACAGACTAAATATACGAAGCAACAATTAAAGGTTACAGATACGCCGATTGATAGTTTCAAAACTATAGTAATTGACACTGTACGTCCTTTACGTCCAATAAACAATTTTAGATATATTTTAACTATGCAATGCGAATTAACGAGAAACGTAGTTGCATGTCCCATAGAGACGAAAGAAGCAAAAACAGTAGCCAAAGCACTAGTAGAGAATTTAATTCTTAAATATGGATAACGGTACAGAATTTAGAAATAAATCGTTAAGGGAATGAAGTCGCCGTGGTCTAGTAGGTAGTGTGTTGGCTTATTAGACGAAAAGCTAGGGTTCGAGCCCCAGGCCAGACATCAAAGTAAAATACAAAAATAATTTTTTCGGCGACTTCCTCTCTCAGCAGATTTCTGGCAAAAACTCTGAGAGTAAATAAAATTGCCATGAAAAGTTTCTCAAAAATCTGTTGTTCGGAGTCGACTTTAAACCGTAGGTCCCGCCACTCATGTATAAAATTAACACACACAACATAAGTGGTGTGAGAAACTGGGTCGTAATCCTGACTGAAGGGTTGTAATGACCAATAATGTATGTATGTATTGTTAAGGGAAGTATGTGATTTATAAAAAATTTAACAAAAATTTTCCACACCATATCATCATGAGACATTAGGTACAGTGGAGAGAAACCATAGGGTTCTTAATGAATACTTTTTGTCATTTGTAAAAGATGACAATTGGGATAAATGGATACCTTACTATAGCTTTGCGTACAATGTAACCCCTCATGTAGATACTGAATATTCACCTTTTGAAGTCATTTTTGGAAAATTGCCAAGTTTACCCGGAGATGAAGTCATGAATCATCCTAAAATTTACAATTATGAAAATTATTATTATTAATGAACTCAAGACTAGACTAAAACATGCTTTAGAAAGTGCCAAAAAGTTTATAGAGACTGTAAAAAAAAACAAAAGAAGTATGGACTCATTAAATAACACGACCAACATAGAACTAAAAGTAGGCGACTTAGTTTTGGCCAAGGCTGGAAAAAGAAGAAAATATTAACCACCTTATGTTGGACCATATAAAGTAATAGATATAGATGATTCAAATGTATTAATTAAGATAAAAACAAATATAAAAGCAATTCATAAAAAATATAAAGTATAAAAAAATATAGTAATATACATAAAATAATTCTTAGAACACTTAAAAATAAATTTAATAATATATCCATATATAATTAGTCATTACAACCCTTCAGTCAGGATTACGACTTACTTTATAAGAATATGTAATAAATATGTAATATATACTTACATTAAAATTAGAATTCATAAGTACTAAAAAAAATATTCCATGAATTGACATACAAATTCATATTAAATAATACGTAACTGCCTTACGTGTTGATAAAGCGGAATTTATTTTTTTATTGTTGTAATTCTTCGTTAGTGCATTTTTCAGTCTTTGTACCATATTTTGAAGACAAACAAAAAAAATAATGTGTAATATTTTCAATTACAAAAATACACTAGAATTGTGCTTCACGTGCATTTGTTGTATATTATGAACGCAATTCTATCCAAAATACTTCGGTATATTATCGTACTTTAGGTGCTTTAAAGGCGATTTTAGGATGGGATGCATGCAAACAAGGTAAAGTTTCTGATTGTGGTCAACGTGGCGACCACCAGGACGATCCTTGTCTTGCTGTATTCAAGTTGACACGCAGCCTCCTCGTGGCCCCTCCTGGATGGCATTCTAGCACCCGCTAGTTGTTAACTAATGCGTGCAGCGAATGTCCAATCCCCTGGACGTTAAATTTGGGTTGTGCGTAGGGCTTGGAACCCACCACGTAAAAACAAATATCCAATGAAAACCAAGACAGAATCCTATGAAAAGATCCCCTCAAAAGTTGACGACCACGGCAAACGTATAAAGGACTATGATTTACGTATTGGCACATGGACCGTCCGCACCCTTTACAGGGTAGGCGCTGCCACCCAGCTGGCGGATGCCCTCATTAAATGTAAGACTGACATCACTGCCATACAGGAAATGCGATGGACAGGACAAGGATGCAAAAGGCTTGCATCTTGCGATGTATACTACAGCTGCCATGAAGACAAGCACAAATTTGGATGCGGATATGCGGTTAATAAGAGACTTCGTCACCTTGTCCCTGGGTTCACACCTGTGAACGAAAGAATAGCCACAATCCGCATCAAGGCAAAATTCTACAACATCAGCCTAATATGTGCTCACGCCCCGACGGAAGAAAAGGGCGATGTGGTTAAGGATGCCTTCTATGCTAAACTCGAGGACGTATACGATAAGTGCCCGCCCCATGCCGCCAAAATCGTCCTCGGAGATTTTAATGCAAAGGTCGGGCGAGAAGGTATCTTTGACCCCACTGTCGGGCAGTTCAGCCTCCACGCAAACACTACCTCCAATGGTATGAGGATGATCGATTTCGCCGCGGCGCGCAACATGGTAGTATGTAGCACCAGGTTTCAGCATCTCGACATTCATAAGGCCACTTGGATGTCCCCCAATCGATCAACATCCAACCAGATTGATCACATTGTGATCGACGGAGGGCACGTCTCCAGTGTACTAGATGTGCGTACATTCAGAGGTCCAAACATCGACTCGGACCACTACCATGTCGCAGCCAAGTTCCGATTGCGCATTAGCGCCTCGAGGTCTGCGCGGTCTAGTACCTTGCGAAAGCTGGACGTCAAGAAGCTGCGATCATAAAGGACAACTGAGACGTTCTCTGCTCAACTCTCGGATAAACTCCGTCGCTCCCCATCCAATCTCAGCGACATTGGTGGACTGTGGGCCAACATTTCCCACTCTTTGCGCACTACTGCGGAAACAATCTTGGTTTCGAGCGCCCACCCCAACGAAATCAATAGTACGACGAGGCTGCTGCAGCGAAAAATGCCGCATACAAAAAAACGCCGCAGTCAGCCGCAACGCGAGCCATTGTCGAGGACTATAGAGAGAGGAGAAGGGATGAGAGACGCCTTTCCAGACGCAAGAAGAGGGAGCAGGAAAGGCGTGAGCGCGAGGAAGTCGAGATGTATAGATGCAGGAATGATGCTCGAAAATTTTATCAAAAGGTTAAGCGTATAACCGAAGGTTTTAAGCCCGGAGCGTCATCCTGCAAAGATGAGAACGGAAACCTGATAACAGATTCGCAAGGGGTGCTGAGGTTGTGGAGGAAACACTTCTCTACTCTGCTACAAGGTGATGACGACAACAATGCCGCCTTTAGAGTTGATGTTCCGAACCCGATCGACGATGACGGCGTGGAGATTCTGCAGCCTAGCCATGAAGAGGTCAACGTCGCGATTACGCGCCTTAAAAACAATAAAGCGCCAGGTCCTGATGGCCTCCCCGCTGAATTGTTTAAGACCGGATGTAATGAGTTGGTAGGGCGCAAGCACCAGCTTATTTACAAAATATAGCTAGAGGAAAGTACGCCCAACGATTGGAACCTCAGTGTCCTCTGTCATGTCCTGAAAAAGGGAGACCCTACTATATGCGCCAACTATAGGGGTATAAGCCTTCTCCCTATTGCATATAAGGTTCTTTCTAAAGTACGACTGTGTTTGCTAGAATGTCGGAATTTCGTAACAATAAACAAATCGATGTGACTCGAAATGTGCGAGTGTATTTTTGTAATTGAAGGTATTACGCATTATTTCTTTTGTTTAATGCCTTCAAAATATGGTGCAAAAATTGTAAAATTCGCCGATGAAGAATTACAATAATAATTGAGTATTATTTAAGATGGATTTGTATGTCAATAGAATCCATTAGTTGTACTTTGACTTTTTAATCTAACAGCCTTAAGGCTGAGTCAATTCCAAACAAGGTATGTATTTTTTTGACGCGTCTAAATATCATCATTTATGATCCTCCATTTTTAATTTATTAGCAACGCTCAGCGCATGGTTCCCACTCCAGTGGTGTCGTGCTAATTTTTTTTGACCGGAATGCGTTCCGGGCTCCGGTTCACGGTTCGAAAAAACAAGCCGGTTCGGGTCTGGTTCAAACCCTTGTTTATAAAAATGCATATAAAAATTCGTCAAAAATTAGAAAAAAATCAGCAATTCTTTTTAAATTTTTTTTTTTCAAAACATCAGCCAATTCTCGTTATCAGAAATCATCTTTAGTTCCGTAACGCGTTCCTGTCCAAAAAGGAAGTACCGGAACGACTTTCCCGAGCGTTCCGTCCCGACAACACCACTGCATACTTGTATGTATATATCGCATATGCGTAACCAGTAATGTAACCAGTAACAACTTACTGTCATATTTGTAAATGCTTGAGTACTACCAAGGTATCAAAAGTTACTTTTAAGACTTCAACTTTACTCAAAGTACAAACTGCAATGCATGTAAATAAAATGAAATAGGAAAACTCTGTCTAATAAAACAATACAATTTCTACTTACTGTTGAAAGAAGAAATATGGTGACATTAAAAAAATACTTAAATACTTAGAAAAAATAATTCCATTGTGGATACAAAGGGAAGCAGACTCCGGCTGCTTGAATTATGTATCTGTAAAATAAAATCAAAAATTGAAATTAAATGTGTGTCTATTAAAGATGCAAACTGAAGATTGCAATTTACCCCTCTAGACAAGTATCGTATCCACTAACAACACATTATGGTCATGAAAGAAATCTGTTTTCTTTTGTCTTCATACGCTAAAATGTTTTATTTTCTGTTTTTCTTAAAGGACTTCAACAAGTTTTAATACTTAAACCCATACATGAAAACGTGCAAACACACAAACACTCATACTCACTTTCAACATCATTTTTATATAATTTTTGCAAGAGAACCTCAATAGCAAAACATAAAACGAGTCCTTTTTCAGCGCTCCAAAAAAAAAATGTGACTGAAAAATAATGAATTTTATACCGGCTGTCGTTAGATTATGTGCACTCAATTAAAAATGCACTTTTGACAAGATTATTAAATAAATATTAAAAATAATAAATTAATTTGTAAAGAAAAAAAATATAAAAAATATCCCGATTGAATCGCATTAGAGATATCATTTTGCAAGACCGACTGACGTCGAGAGATTTTAAGTGTATTTTTTTAATTCCACTTTATAGTCGGGGTCTGCCAGATTTGAATTTCATTAAAAATGTTGCTATCGAGCAATACTTATTTACTAACTAAATAGGCCATTATCAGATTTCGGCATCTGATTTATTTAACACATCCTTCCAGGCGCCACTGATTCTTGCATGCATTCGCTATTTGGTCACACCAATCGATGACAGGATTTCCTATATTTGGTCCTCTATTTGGTTCCTCTATTTGGTCTCGTTCAATAGCGCTAAACGCTAGCCTGTAACATCTCGCTTGGTACGCATTATGATGTCAATATCGACTTCATACACAAGAAACTGGAAACTTTTGTGTCTCATTATTGGTCACTAGAAATGAATGTTTCTGGTTGAATGACAATATCACATAACGACTATAGTAATGTAAACGTCAATAGCAATTCACATTTCTAAGATCAAAATAATGAGTTCTAAAAACAATTACTTGTGGAACTAAACATTTTTTTTCGAAAATTAGAATTTGATAAGAACGAATGTTAAAGTCTAAAATATTTAAAAAATTGGTTGAAATCTACACAATGCTGCACCTGCACTGTGTGATGCGTTGTCTTACAATGTTTAATAAGCAAGTTGGTCGCCGGCTTCACTTGTATGGACTTTTCAACCAACTTCACTTATATAGCATCATATACATACGTCCTCGGTTGAATGAAAATCAAAATATTTACGAAACAATTTTTGAGATTACAATTGATTGTATAACTTATACACCCAATCGCAATTGTACACTAATCACACACAACATCCACACCTAATTGGTCATTACAACCATTCAGTCAGGATTACGACCTAGCTTTTCACACCACTTACGCTGTGTGTGAATTATATACATGAGTTGCGGGACCTACAGTTTAAAGTCGACTCTGAACGACAGATTTTTGAGAAATAAATATATAAATATTCGTAGGGTTGCCAAATTGACAAATCGCAAATGCAGTAACATTAGGTTTGCCTAGTTGTTGTATAAACTTTGTAACAATTTATGTTAAAATAAATGTTAGACTTTTTGATTGGTCATTATAACTCTTAAGTCAGGAATATGACCTAGCTTCTCACACCACTTATGCTGTTTGCGTTAATTTTATACATGAGTGCTGGGATCTACAATTTAAAGTCGCTTCTGAAAGACAGATTTTTTTGAGAAACATTTCATGGCCATTTTATTTACTCTCAGAGTTTTTGTCAGAAATCTGCTGAGAAAGTGTAATCGAAGAAATGTTTTTTCTTATTTCGTTTCGTTCAAAGTTTGAACCAGGGTCTCACGTCTAATAAGCCAACAAACTACCTACTAGACTACGGCAACTGTAGTAAAATATTACTTTCGTGTTATCGGGGATATTAAAATTCGTGAATAGTTAATGTAAATGCTTTTCAGTTTGGTGAATATCTTTCTACATTTAATTATGCGAAGGTGAGTAATATGATGATAATATGATGATGATAATAAGCTTTCAATGGTTACGGTATACGAAATATGAAGAAATTGTTTAATTATGATTAAAAATCTGGAATCCCCCGATTAAGAAAATTCAATCCCTGTTGGCATTCTTTGTCTTTTTATACTATTTTTATGTGTGAGTTTTAATATTATGTGTGTATTCAAAAGGTATTACGAGAATAAACGTTCTCTTCTTCATATTATAGGACATCTTTTCATATTCTTCTCTTTAATTCTACTTCCAAGGCAATTTTGCGGGGTAAAAGTTGTGATTTTAAAGAGGACATTGACGCAACAGATATAAGCAATTGGAGGTACATACATATATATACATATATAGTATCGTATATACATACATTTCCATCTTATGGTAGCAACACAAAAATGTGTCGACAGAACATAGCGAATGCATGCATAGCATTGAGTGTAGAAATATTATTTACAGTTATGTCTGACTAATTAGCACAATTATAAAAACCACATTCGGGAGAGTTTATAAATTTGAATCTGTACAGTACTTGGCCAATCACTGTAAATTTACGATGTACTTCTAGACGAATTACAAAAGCCATTTAATGTCAGTAGAGGGATTACAATAAGTAAAATAAAATGAAATTCCAAAATTCCAATATCAAAATGTAGGTCGACTAAAACGACTTAGAACAGCCGGTACAAAGGTGCAAAAGCCGAAATGCAAACGAGATTGATAGGGAGCTTCAAACATCGACTTACCCACATCAATGCCTACGAGTTTGAAGATGTGGTGGAAAATGAGCTTTGTACCAGATTTTCCGTCGATGCCGGCTGCCATAAATGAAGAGAATAAATACGTTCATTAGATAGCTGCGGTAAAAATAAAGTTAGAGAGATTTGAAGAAAAGATTAAAGGTAACATTGAAGGAGTGGTAGAAAAGGCTGTAGTAGCGAAAATTTTCAAACGACAATGGCAGAGAAGATAAGTAAGGAAGAAAAGAAGAAAAGAAATCCGATGGCAGGGAAAAGGAAGCAGGACGTGCTTGAAACAAAGGTGAAAGCGGTGGAGGCAATATTGATTACTTTGCGGGGAGAAAAGCGTCACAGAAAGGGTGACGAAACGACGATATTGGGAATTTTCTATCTCAGGGAAAATACGTAGAAAAAAGTTCGCTGTCTTCAAAACCATCAAGGACAACCATTGTGCTCAATGTTGGAATTATTCGATATATGGATCCCCTGTTCCAGTAGTAGAATGCCTCTATCTCTTTCTAAATTTCTATTTGGCACAGTTACTAGAAGATACGAAAAGTGGCAAGTGGTCCACAAAACGATTAAAACAAGCATATTCCGCAGTTCCTTCCGGAATACCGGTCAGCTATGCACAATTCAAAAGTTTGTATTCTGCAGTAGACTTAGGTGGACTTAAAATTTGGTCTCAAACATAGAAAAACAATAGGTGACAGTTTTGACTACGAGGAGAAACAGGAAGACTCGAACGAACTAAGTGTTGGAACAGTCAAGTCCGAAGAACCTAAACAAAGGCAACTGGTTTCGACGAGCAGCCCTCAACAAAGCAAGGGGTTGCCTTTCGAATTACGGACCTACTGTAAAACGCAATATAAAGTAGTCAGAAGATTAAATAATATGATGTAAGTTTAAGGGAATTATAAACCGATATTTAAAATGAAGTCACATGCTTCGGGGAAGTGGGGATGGTAATAAAGTGTCTATTCTGGGCTACTATGCTTAAAGGGCTATACTGTTACGAAGATTAAAAAATTAAAAACAAACTAAATAGAAATATGTAACCAAGACACCAACACAGATAAAAACCGAATGCACACATCGTACGGTACACACAATTACTCAAAGAAATGCATTGGAAATTTCCAGAAAGAAACAAAATCTAACAACAACAATTTCGTAAAACATCGCGAAATAAAACAGAACAAGTAGAGCGAAGAACGGTGCTGTCAGTCAGCCAGTGATAAGAAGTGAAATTGTGATTAATTACCTAGAGTTGTATTAAAAAATGCGGTGATACTAAACACTGAAAAGATTGATCGTTGATAATACTGGTCATGAATAAAATTAATAGTGTTGTTAGTCGCAGAAGTGTTGTTATTTAAATAAATAAAAGATTTATTAAATAAAAAACCAAATAACGACCAAAAGTAAAGTATTTTTTTATTATAATTGCAATCATCGAATCCATTTTTCCTAAAATTAATACTAAAATTAATTACTTTGTTTACTAATTCTTAAACAACTATTTTATTAAAAAGCACCGTTTGATACATTCTTAACCCATTCATCAAATAAATTCATACAATACTTTAGTTATTAAAGGCCGACGAAAATCCTCTACCAAACCCTCCACGTGGGTGTCGGCTGGTAATGGTGGTTGCCCGATGGGGTGTCCACCAGCCAAGGGGGGAGTCCACACTCATTTGATCGTAGGGTCGGATGAATTATGGCTCTCACCATAGGATAGATGTATGGGCTGGACTAAGGTGTTACACGACCCGTGCCGATAGTCAGCCTGGCTGGGGGCCCATCAAAAATATCCCAGTCGCTAATGGAGTATCCTGGATACCGGGCGACCTGCAGGATTAACTAGCCTTACCTGGGCACAGCTGATCCCTGCTCAGGTGGACCTTCCCCTTATCCGCAACTCGTGGGACCAAAAATGAATAATGAAATGGAAAGAAAAATAAAGGAAAATCAGAAAAACGCCTCCACTAGTGAGGACCAGAACGGAACTCGTAAAAATCCGCGTACGGGTGTTAAGCCGACGCCTGTCTCCACAGAAGAGGGAAACGACTTGGTTGATGCTAAGGCAGATCAAGAACCCAGTACCTCAAAAAACAGTAAAACACAACAAGCCAAAAAGCGTCGGCCTTTCCAGAAGCAAGGTTGCTCCAAAAGCCGAACATTCGTCCAGCAAGAGTGGCCTTGGTAATGTAAAGGTTGACACGGCTCAGAAAATAAAAGAATCGAAGCAGAGGTACAGGGAGCGATTGAGCGCAAAGCGGGTTCTAGACAGGATCTCCAAGATTCCAATAGATAACCGCACGCAGCGCGAAGTGCAATCACTGGCCAAGGAAAAGCTCGATGAACTAGATAAGACGTCGACCACGGAGGTGGCTGTCAAAAGACAGCGATCTTCTGATGGAGACGCTCCAGGCGCTAAAAAATCACGCAGCTCGCATCGCACCTCGCCTTATACAGTGAGGTGCTTAAGAACAGCATAGAAATGGCGGTTGTAGATCGCTCAGATCCAGACGGCAGTATTACACCGTCGAACTGGAGACTTGTAGCAGACGCCCTTGCGGACGTCTTTCTAGAAGTAATGGAGGAGAATCCGGGACCAGTTCCAGTCTACCAAATGTGTGGCTGGCACCAAGGACACGTGAAGTTAGTAACGTGTGCCGATAAGAGAGCCCTGGATCTCTTCTCCATCGCCATAATGAGGGTAGGTGAAATCTGGAAGGGCGCCAAACTAGAAGTAGTGCCCAAGGATGCCATACCTAGCAGACCCCGAACACGCTCTTGGATACCTTTAACTCCAAAAGAGCCAGAAAAAGTACTAAGGATAATAAAAATGTGCAATCCAAAGTTACCAACACACAATTGGAAGATTGCAACGTTGGAGGAGCGCCATGGATCTCGCTGTGCGACTATCATAGTCAATCAGGAATCCCTGGAGCACCTGGCAAAATCCAATGGTGTGATGGCCTTTGGAGTTGAACATATTATCCTTAAAGTATACAAAAAGGATAATCGCCCCATGGAGTCGGGTGACAACGCCCCTCAGGGGGATAAGCCACAAGACGAACACATGGGCGCAGCAGATAATGGAGAAAAGGAGGAGGATAACCTTACAGCATCCTCAATGCAGATTCATACCCGGTCCAGAGTTAGCTCTCTCTCTTCCACTGGGTCGGATATAGCATCTGCCTTTGATATGCTGTTAAGGGAATCTGAACTCCTGGACGAGGCTGATCAAGAGGATGATGGCCTAGATATTACGATGGTGGAGAGGAGAGAGAATGAAACAAATAAATCTCCATCACTCTAAAGCCGAAAGTCCATACCATCCTTTTCATGCGCCTTGCGAATCTTGCTTTCTATGCCGATTTTATTGCAAGTTACACACAATGCGTTTATGGGACTGGTTTTTTGTTTTGATCAGCTGTTGTGGTAAGCAACAAACAAGCGAACAAGAACATTTTTGGAAAAAATAGAAAATCAAATTGTAATTTTAAAAGAATTTATGGCATATTTTGATATTTTGACATTTGAAAAACGCTCATAACATAAAAGGACAGGCCAATTTAGAGGGAGAAAAAAAATGTTATAAGTTTTGCGAGGCAATTATGTTAGAAGCAACAGAGTGAAAACTGGCAGATAAAGAAAAAAAAAAATTAAATGTAAACAAACATTTATTTTGTGTTAAAAAGGGGAAAATTTAGAATATTTTTTAATTTCTTCAATGAAAAGTTTAAAGATTCTTAAATATTTAAATATTAATCGAAATGTGGGTCAATTTCGGTCACAATGAGTATAATTTCTTGAGCAAGAGTTAATTAAGAAGCTAAATATTATAAGATCAAAATAAGACGTACGGCTCATAAAAAAATTTTCCTGCTGAAAGTTGCCAAAATTTTTTAATTTCTTGGAAGGAAAAATTAAAAATTGTTATTAGTTGTTTTTATTATTAATAGTTTTACACAAAAATTACATTGTATTGTGCTGTTAAGGCCTACGAAAATCCTCAAAAGAACACAAGACGAGTGTTTTCATTTATTTATCCTCCATTTTTCTTGTTTACAAATTAATAAATTCAAAATAGATGACAGACACTCAGTACATAAAAACAAACATATATACATACATATACGTATAAACAATCATCATATACATATTTTGTTCATGAAAGAAATGTGTTAAAAACTGTATTTTAATGTATTTTCCTCTTAAATTAGTAATAAACTTTATTATAAAATATGTTTTTATTAATATTTTTGTAATGCAAAAAGAAAAATGCGAAAATAGTAATGCACTATTTAAACATATTTATAGAAACCATTCACATTAGTATATAATTTGGCATGCCAAGTTGAAAAAACTGTTGACATTTTCCAACACTGCATTATTCGCATAGAAAAGTAGAAAGTAATCCTACTTTGTATGCGTCTATGCATATTATGCTTTTTCTTCTGTAACTTGTCACAATCAAATACACTGATTCTACTTTTTCGGTATACGCATGTAATGCAAAACGCATGGTATGGACTTTCGGCTTAAGGCAGCATCGGCTGCACTACTTCTCCGGCTGGCGAACAGAGGAGAAGACATAGCCCTGATCCAAGAACCATGGTCCATAGCCAACAAGGTTTGTGGATTAGGGCACAAAAATTATAGGCTGGTCCATGCCAAATGCGTAGGTAGGCCCAGATCCTGTATACTTATTAAGAACAACTTAATGGCATATTTGCTTCCTAATTTCAGCAATGAAGACCTATCCACACTAACGGCGGAGATCAATGGTTACAGAGGCAAAGCGGGCAAACGTTGGCCTGCTGATTGGCTGTGATGCCAACTCTCATCACACTATATGGGGCAGCACGAACGTCAACGAACGGGGTGAGTAGCTTTTTGATTTTATTATATCTAATAACCTATTAGTTTGTAACACGGGTAATAAGCCCACATTTATAACAAAAAACAGAAGAGAGATTTTGGACATAACCCTTACCTCCGGCAATATTTATGATAGTGTCAGAGATTGGAGAGTCTCGGAAGAGCACTCCTCCCACTCACGCGCTGTAGAATAGACAGTATTTCTGGACTTGAGGCTACAGTAGCTGAATTCACAAAGGTCATAGTATGGGCTTTTGACAAAGCATGTCCGAAAAGGGTCAACAGGGGTGAAAGAAAACCACCCTGGTGGGACATGTTGGACATGCTCAGAAAGGAGTCACGGCGACTTTTCAATGTGGCGAGAAAGTCCGGTAATGCGGATCAGTGGAGGGACTATAAAGTGTCTCTTGGAAATTACAAGAGAGTTCTAAGACGGGCTAAGAGGGACTCGTGGAGAAATTTCTGTGGCAACATGGAAACTATCAACGAAACTTCTAGGCTGAGGATAATTCTCTCGACAACATCCTTTATACCTAGTGTACTGCAAAGGGAGGATGGCTCATGGACCAACTCTGAGAAGGAAACTTTGGATCTTCTTGTGGACACCCACTTTCCATCGGGACAGGGTTCGGATGCGCGAACAACCGTCTCGGGGAGTATACCGTCGGAATGGTGTAAAGTGGGGGTAGTCTTCATACCGAAGGCTGGAAGAAACTCTCATACTACACCCAAGGACTTCAGACCCATAAGTCTATCCTCCTTCTTATTGAAGACTATGGAGAGACTCGTGGATGTGAATCTGCGTCAGACCTTGGATGGAAATCTCCTTTCCGGGGGACAACACGCATACAATAAAGGGAGGTCTGTTGAGACTGCCCTACATAGCCTGGTGTGCAGAATAGAGAAATCGCTGGCACAGAAGGAATACACTCTGGCTACTTTCCTGGACATCGAAGGAGCCTTCAATAATGTGGAACTTTGCGCTATAACCAGGGCGCTGGATAGGCTGGGCGTACGATCCACTTTGGTGAACTGGATAACTAAGTTACTTTGTGGGAGAACAATCTACCCCACACTTGGGGGCTCACAGACAACCAGGGCTATAGGAAGGGGAACTCCACAAGGCGGAGTACTCTCTCCTCTTTTGTGGAATCTGGTGATGAATGAGATACTAGTGATACTGGAACAAAATGGATGTGAGGCAATTGCCTATGCGGATGACATTGTTCTTGTGATCTCCGGAAGATTTGTCGACACTATCAGAGATAGGATGCACCTGGCTCTGAGGAGGGTCTGGGTGTGGGCATCTGAGCGTGGATTGGGTGTTAACCCGGTGAAAACGGAAGTAGTACTCTTCACGAGAAGGTACAAGCCACCGACATTTCGTCCATTGAAACTTAACGGGACGGAACTGAAACTCAAACAGGAGGCACACTTTCTAGGACTCATTCTGGATAGGAAGCTGTCTTGGAAATCGAATATAATCAACAGAATTAAAAAGGCTTCCATTGTCCTGTATGCTTGTAACAGAGTGTTGGGGAGAAAATGGGGCCTAGGACCTAGGATGACACACTGGAACTACACAGCGGTGGTCAGACCTATCTTGACCTATGGATGCCTAGTTTGGTGGGAATCCCTTGAAAATAAAACTAATTCGAAACTAATACAGCGACTGCAGAGATCTGCCTGTATTATCATTAGTGGTGCCTTGCGCACTACACCTACGTCGGCGCTGAAGAGAATTTTGGGCCTCTTTCCGCTTGACCTTTTCTGTAGGGGAGTGGCTGCTAAAATAAGTAAACGTCTCTGGGCGACTGGACAGTGGCATGACTCGGACATAGGCCACGCAAGGATCCTGAGGGAAGTTGGAGCTATCGGGAGCAGCGACTACATGACACCGAGGTACGACTTCACGAAGATATTCAGGACATCGGTTCCGGACAACGGGGCCTGGAAGGGTGGTGTGACCTACCTGTTTAGAGACTCCGTACAAATCTACACCGATGGCTCTAAGCTGAACGGAGCGGTTGGCAGTAGAATTTTTTCGGACTCGGTTGGAATAGCTCAGTCTAAAAGACTACCAGACCACTGCAGTGTCTTTCAGGCGGAGGTGCTGGCCATACAGGCTGCGGCGAGTATTATTGGGGATGGAAGGGTCTCCAAGCGGAGCGTTACCATACTTTCTGATAGCCAGGCGGCTATCAGGGCTTTGAGTTCTAACGTGATGAACTCCAAGACGGTGTACGGCTGTCGCAGATATCTCGACCCATACGATATGACATCCATATCGTATGGGTACCGGGACACAGTGGTATTCCGGGCAACTGTAGAGCTGATGAACTTGCCAGGCGGGGCACGACCATCGAGCTCACCGCTGAGTTCTCGAATCTGGGCATACCAATGAGGACCTGCAAGCTCATAATTGATAATGCGATCGTCGATTCCGTCAACGACAGGTGGGCGGCCTCGGACACGGATAGAACGGCTCGTAAAATCTGGCCAAGGCTGGATAAGGGGCGCACAATGAGTCTACTTAAACTCCAAAGAGGCGCGCTCAGTGTAGTTGTCGGTGTCATTACGGGGCATTGCATTATGGGTACGCATGCGAGGCGCATTGGACTTGGACACTTTGCTAACGACTTCTGTAGAAGCTGCAGAGATGAGGAAGAATAGGAGACTGTCCCTCATCTGCTGGGTACATGCCCGGCTCTATGCCAAAGGAGAAGGAAGTACTTGGGTACTTACTACATGGATGATCTGGAGGAACTGTCAGGGATTGACATTGGCAGCCTAAATCGCTTCATCAGGAGCTCCGAATGGTTTCGTGACTAGGGGACAACGGATGACTGTGGTAGCACAATGGGCCCAATGCAGCCTAAGTGTGTCCATCCAAGATCCTCTACCTACCTACCTACCTTAGTTATTAAAAGAAAAGGAAAATACGATTTGTTACTCATTAGCTGTCACTATCTACAAATATATAACATTCTGTAAATGTGTATTTACTCATTTTTCGTTGCTTATATAGACGAAGTAGTCCCATAGCGAAAAAATTTACCTGGTGAGAAAGGTTGTGTAGAATGCAGTTAAAACATGGACCACTAAAGCATGCCCTTCAGAAATTTCAAAAACCGTAACTTTCTGCAACATTTACGGTAAAGAGGCATTCAGGAAATTGTGAGGAACAAACTGGAGTGTTACCCACCGTTATTATCGTCATCGTCATCATCATCATCATGCTCCTTATTTCAAAGATGAGTTATGAATGGTCTCATATACACAGTCATATCCCTTTTACACCATTTACGTGTGTGTGTTTGTATTTCCATAATTTCTGTGGAATGGTTGTTTATTTGTATTGTTCTGCGAAGTTCACATATGAGCGCGTATGTGCATGTTAATAATTCCCATTGCATATCTTCATGGATGTAAGTATCATATTCAGAAAATATGTGCAAAATACACACCCAAACAATCCTTGTGGGTATAAAGTTTTTATGAAAGTGCTTCAGAATTCAGTTTTTTTGTTTTGTTTTTTTTTTGCTGAAATTGAAGAAATTTATGAGTAGTTGTTAGAAGAAAACATAGGAAAGAAATTAAAATATTCCTCCTTACAGGGGCGCAAGTTAAAAGTTTTGACATATTTTTGTAACACGACAGATTTGCAGATTTGTTTAAGTACTAACAATTCTTTTTAGCAACAAAAGGTAATCTACTGCGCCTAATAATTGTAAATTTACAGTAACACATACATTTTGATTTTGAAACTTGACTCTGAAAGTGACAAATATAATACCATTCCCACTTGACTCTAAACTATAAACCCACTTTGACACCCGTTTAGGACGTCGACAAACTAATCTTCTAACAAAAGTGTGTTTGATCGGCACTATCTAATCAAAGTAAACGATCATCGGCATTCAATGTGACTGTGACTGTTAATATATTTTCAGGTTAAGATATTTGATTGTGAAGGTTTTCAAATCTTGGTCTAGAATGAACATTTTCTTTTTAATTATGTTTGACGTTTCTATTTCTGGTCGCTCATGCAAGGTATTCAAATCCGAGGTTCGGAGTAGCAATTGGTAAAGTCTGGCTGGGTTCGTTATGTTAAATAAGAACGCTTTGTGTTACGGAGGTTTTCGCGTTTTCTATTATGTCGCTTTATTTATTTTTAATTCCCTGTCGGGGTCACCAAATGTGGGGAGCGCTGTTGTAGGTTAGGTTAGAGGACGTGTACTTGTCAATTAAGACAAGTACAGTACCCGGAGGTCGAATTGACCCATTTTACAACGTCCTAGTTTCTCACACCACTTATGTTGTGTGTGTTAATTTTGTACATGAGTGGTGGGACCTACAGTTTAAAGTCGACTCCGAACGACAGATTCTTATTTATTGAGAAACTTTTCATGGCAATTTTTATTTACTCTCAGAGTTTTTTTTTGCCAGAAATCTACTTAAAATCGCCGAAAAAATACTTTTTGTATTTTTTCTTTGATGCCTGGCCTGGGGCTCGAACCCAGGCTTTTGCGTCTAATAAGCTAACACACTACCTACTAGACTACAGCGACTTCAGCGCTGTTGTAGATTAAGCGACAAAAAAAGTACGTGACCGTTAATTTATTTTTGTAACTAGCAGGAAAGTTCTCTCCAGGAAAGGAGTTTCACATACAGATAGTTCGCCTAAAGAACGAATTCTGTGTGTAATGCAGTGTGCGATCCATTGGCAAGTCGACCACAAACGGATATGAGATGCGAGAAAGACGAGTATTTAATAAGAATATATGATTCTCGGAAAAAAAATCCTTTCCCTTCATCTCTCTAGAACAAAATCCATTGTAGAAGCTACACGATCGTCGCCTCATTGCTAGGGTGCTCCAATTAATCAATAGAGTTTGATCGAGAACTCTAAAAAAATTTCGAAACTAAGTCGCATATATAAGAGTTTTATTCCATTCTCGGTCGGATATAAGTGATGTAAATAATATGAAGATCAGATGAAGTAAAGTGCTTCTTGCACCGCCTTATGAAACCGAGGCACTTAAATGCTTCTTTTGACAATTCCTACAGATGAGAAAAATTATTGCTGCGCTTGCGTGTCAATAAACGACATTGGGTCTTCAGGCATTAAATTCAACTCGCTTCATTCGACTCCATTCGGAGATTGACTGCATGTCGGATTTGAGAGCGTCATTCATTTTAAGCCTTTTCGCCTTAATCTCCAAAAGAGTATGAATGACAAATATTGCTCTCTCATCTGCAAAAGAATAGACGGGATTAAAAGTTAGGGAAAGTAGATCGTTAATGAAAGCAAGAAATAGATTTGTAGGCAGGACAGAACCTTGCGATATTCATGAGTTTAACCTGAACTCGTCTTATGGAATCCCACCTCTAACAACCCTTATAATGCGATCTCTGAGAAAGCTCAGTATAAATCGAGAGAAGTAACTACCAAAACCTTTGGAAATTCTTAGACGACCTTGCTCTCATCAAATGGTCAGATAGACTGGTTCTACCTCTCACCAGTAGAACGGGCTCTCTGAAAACCGTACTGTCAGTCGCTAATTAGGTTGTTTCACTAAATGAAAACCTTGGATAGTGCGGAGAATAATACTATTAGTCGGTAGTCCTCAGGATTATTAGCACAGTACCTTTTGAGGATTGGCGTTACGTCGATATGAGGCACTGAGAAGGTTAGCGAATAGACGAGCGATCGTCGAAGAACACTGCTACAGGCCCTGAGCTGGAACACCATACGGCCTAGAAGCCTTCTTTATATTCAGAACCATATAAATGCTTTTAATTGCGTAAGCAAGAAAGACTATATATAGTGGTTGTTTGCTTCCCTGTATTTTGAAATTATTTCCCAATATTTCAGTTAAAAAGTTGGCTTATGAATGGCTAGTGAAACAGAGAGCTTTAGTACGAATATACTGGTCGTAAAAAGCTTTTCGCGTCGCAGTAGTGTGGAACAGTTTGCGCACAGTTATTGTTTTGTCAATTTCTAAATGCCTCTTCTCTAGATCGGGCTGCAATTTTGAACTTCCGATTAAACCAAGATTTGTGGCTTGACTTAATCAAAATGGTTTTCGTAGGGGATTTTTGTAATGAAACCAACATCTTGGGAACTGCTCCCCAACTGAAATACCTGTAGAAATCATTAAGCTCAGTCCAACACGTCTTTTCGTAGGTGGTGGTGAAATGAAACAATGATTAGAGAGCGAAGAGGAGGCGGAATGGTGGAGTTATCCCAGTTTCCGAGAAGAGTAAGTACTTTCCCTTCATACTTTTCAGGCTGTGAAGAGAGGAAGAAGTCGAGTGTATTGATGTGGTCTCCGTCAACATATGATATGCGAGATTGTTGTGCGCTGCGAAAATCTCAATATATTGTCATTCTAAAGTTGCGTGGATCGAATGGTGAATCCTTCGTGAATATTTAAACAACAATTTCACTGCTCAGGCAACCCTCAAGGATTCTAGATTTGAATTCCAGAAGAAATATTGTTAGTATATATGTATGTACATATACGTTAAATTAATAAATATTTATAATCAAAGTAAATATGTGTGCTATGGTTCGATTTCCACTAGAGCCTCAGGGATGATTCAAATAAAGACTCATAAAGTGGCACAACCCTTCCGCATAAAACATATTGTCACGGAAATCGAAACGACTTAATATCGTTTAACAATAAAAACGATAAACAAAAGCCACACGATACAAATACACACTAACACAAGGAATACAATGAACGTGTTGATTATCTAAAGCTGCACACACACATATGTATGACGAACCTGGTTGCGTCTAGTACCACAACAACATAAAGTAAACCAGCTACGACAAATATGTAACGGACAACATAAGCAAAGCACACAAACAACAATGTACTAGCAATAGAGTTCTCGAGAAGGCGAGAGCGAGAACCTTCCACATCGAGAACGTTCACCATACTGATTACGTGCGTGCGGACCATAAAAGGGGTGGACAAAGCAAGCAGGAGTCAGTGTTAATTCAGTCAGCCTTGTGTGAAGTTGCGTGTGAACAAAATAAGTCGTGGCTGTAAAGATCTAGCGAATAGTTGTGTGAACTAGTGAATAAAACAGATTATTATTGTTATATCGTTAAGTTGTATACGGTGGCACACAAAAGTAGTGTAAAGAATAAAGAGAGTTTAAGAAAAACTAAAGACATATTTGTTTTTACTTTTTTTGCAATTAACGAACTCATATTTAAACGTTTTTAAAAAGGTAAAAACGTAACAATATTAACATTCACCTCGATAGAAGCGTGATATGAAAATTTTACATAAAAGCTAAGTTGCAGTTGCTAAGTAAGCACAAATTAATTGGCTACTACTTTGAAATTTATGCCAAAACAAAACATGTGTTGCGTCGTGTTACAGTTGCACCGAAGTTCATTATGAACTCAAATATTGTATAAGACCTTTATCGTGCCAACGGTCAAAGCAGAGATTGCAAAATATTGTGATAATTACAACTCCACCCAAATTCTATGGCTTGAAACATTTTGAATTTCCACATTAAATATGGACACTACAACTGTCATTTTCATACAGTTTATCAATTGCCTTCAAATTTAAAGCATTACGTGTGCTGAATTTAATCCTGGTGTTAAATATCGTTTTTCTATTACAGTTAAGATTTTATGACTTATTGTTATGAAGGAAAATAATAAAAAAATATGTATCTGATACGTACGTATTAGGGATGCCAAATGGGATTGATTTTTAAAAATCCCGGGATGCGGGATTTCGTAATCCCGATCCCGAAATCCATTTTTTGGGACAATTCGGGATCGACAAATACCGAAATATCCCGGGATTTCCCGAAATATCCAGGGATTTCAGGATTTTCTCTTAATAAAAAAATCCAAAAAAGTTGGAAGTTGGGTTCTTATTCAGTTCGATGTGCAGTGATATAGAGTATTCACTTAATTGTTACATGATACACTTGAAAAACTACATGAGTGTTATTTAATGTAATATTAAATAAAAAAAACAATGCCGTAGACTCAATTTTTTTCTTAGTTTATAAGGTGTATATGTATGAATTTACAATCCCGAAAATTCCCGGGACAAGTTTTAAAAAATCCCGGGATTCGGGATTTGGGAATCCCGAAAATCCCGGGATTTTCTGATTCGGGATTTCCCGATTGGCATCCCTAGTACGTATGTTTGCTTAAGATTTTTTTAAAATTAAACATTTATAAGAAATTATGATGTTGTGGTCTTTCGTTCAGTAGTTACCTCTGCGCTCTGGTTAAGTACGTTAATGGGAGAGGCATTTATCCTATACTTTAATAACAATTGTTTTTAATTTGGTTTCTTTTTTTTAATTCCCAGAATGCATACGTAATTAAAAAGTCAAAACCAAACCACGACTCATTTAATAAAAAACAAAAGTTGTCTCAAACATATTGTTCTCTGGATACAATAGTTGGTCTCAAAGGATGAGTACTTAGGAGTAACCATCCATACAGCATTCAGGCGTCCTGCAGTCATGTAATTAAATCCAGTTGTTGGTTTACTTGGCTTTTTTTCTTTTTTAATCATTATTTAGAGCTCAATGTGACCAACGAGATGGATCCATTTTGCTTTTCATTACTTATTTTTTTTTATTTATTTGCTCAGTAAAAATTAAATTCAGCTTAATCGTCCGACTTTATTTATTTTAGAAGAAAATTAAAACAAAGTTTAAAGTCAAATGATAGATGGTCACGTTAAGAACTTTGATATATCCGTACAAAAAGAAAAAAATGTAATAACTTAGAAAGAAACTGAATAAAAATAAAATGGAAAATAAGTAGAAAGAAAGAGTAACACGGAAATGAGATAACAAACCAGACATGTAATGGGAAGTATTTGCTGGTAAAAAGACGAAGACAATAAAGTTCATTACAACTGAAGTTAAATGTCTGGAGCAAAATATTTCAAATAAAGTATTCAACAATAAGAACAAATATTCAGCAGGTAGAATATGGCAAATAGAAGAATAAGAACAATAAGTGTCAAGTGAAATCAATATTTCAAAATTGAATTCAAAGTAATCCAGTGCAGGAAGAGGTGCAAAATATTAAAGAATTATTTGAAATATGGATAGAAAAAAGAAATCTACGAAAAAAAAGTTGTTCAGAGTCTATAAATTATTTTTGCTTTACATAAATCGATTTAGCACAAAATATGGTACATTGATGTTAACTGTGCCTCAATCAGTTTTTGTAACAAAATAAAGGTCAGAAAACAGAATAATTCTTGCGTAAAGCAACCAGATGATTTATTGTACTGTCCTCAACCTATATTAGTTATCTCCTCCTCCTATATAGGTTATCCTCTCAACCTATAAAAGCTGTCTAAGGCATTCCTGTTGCCTTAGCAAACTTCTAGATGCTGTTTGAATAACGGTTTTCTTATTATTTGATAAGCACCCATGTGTTACCTTCTGAGTAGGTTCCAAGTTTGTGGTCTGGTCTTGTAACTCTTGGAGGCTTCGACGATCGGTAACATTCCAGTTTCTATCCTCAGCCTACTTTTCGATAGTCTGATGTATAACTCTTGGCTTATTAGACGAAAAGCCAGGGTTCGAGCCCCAGGCAAGACATCAAAATAAAATACAAAAAGTATTTCTTCGGCGACTTCCTCTCAGCAGATTTCTGGCAAAAACTCTGGGAGTAAATAAAATTGCCATGAAATGTTTCTCAAAAATCTGTCGTTCGGAGTCGACTTTAAACTGTAGGTCCCGCCACTCATGTATAAAAATTAACACACACAACATAAGTGGTGAGAGAAACTAGGTCATAATCCTGACTGAAGGGTTGTAATGACCAATTATGTTTTCCGATAGTAATTATCGAAAGAAGTTCAGATTATCCCAACCACGTTTGATTTGATAAAAGCTAGTTTTCCTCATCTCACAACAGTGTGAATCTGTGATGAAGTTTATTTCTTTAATTGAGAACGCAACGGTCGCTTTGACTCTGATCTCTGAATAAATATACACATCGCTCCTCTCTTTATAGTGTTTTTTACCGGTGAAACAAGAAACAACAACTGATTTGGTGTTTGTATTACTGAGTCAATTGGTTCAATTCAAAATGATTTATTACAGTTGTCCCTTAAGTTTTTCTGAAAAATTTCAGAGACACCAAAACCAATTCTGAAGGATGATGACGGCAGCGGCATGATACTCGAAACAGACATAAACATCTGGATGTGCTGACAGTCAAAACTAAGATTCGATTAAAAAGAGGTGCATACGAGTATATTGCAGATGTCACTACCTCGTAAATATACATACAAAAATCTTGTATTCTTTATGTCTAGTTCTTAAGATTTAATTAGTTGTTATTAACTCAATTTAAAGTGGAAGACTTAATAATCAAATTGTAATATTTATGTTAAAGAGTTCAGTCAAAGATGTCAGAAAATTAGAGGTCAAAATCGTTCGTCTCTTCATGATAAGAGCACTTATCGCGGTTGTGCAATGGATGGCCATGGGATTTAGAGAAAGAAATGAGTCTGTCGTCTTTTTATCTATAGGTGTCAACCACAGTCTTATCATATTGCATGTATTCTCCATTGTCAACGAGATGGAGCTTCCCTGTAATAAATGCAGATATCCAAATCAACTGGTTTAATTGGAATACTTCTGCTCTGTATCTATGCTCGTCAGCAATGCAATTTGCAATGATATACTTATGTCCCAGAACTCATCCGAATCAAAATTCAGTAAACTCATAGAAAAAAGATTTTCAGCATATCTGGCATGAAAATACTTTTTGTGTCTGAAAATCAATTTGTTACTTGATATACAATGTAACAATGTGTGCCACTAAATTTAAAAACAAATTAAAATTTTTTGACTTATGAATATGAAAAACGGCCGCACGTTTTATTTCATCAATTTAGTTCTTGTAACAAAATATTGGTTTTTTTTGATTAGAATTGGAATAAGTCAACAACGAGAATATGTTTTCTGTTCCCATTCCCATTCCCATGATTTTCATTTTAGAAGGAAAATGCAATCAAAGAATGTAAATATGTTTGGAGAGAGATTTTCGATTCCCTAACTTACACATCCATTTTTTTAGATAAACAAACATCATCCACATACACAATCATTTTAGTGCAAATACCTCAATGATTTCAATTTGTCACTCATTTACTAAATTGTCAATAACTGCGGGTGTTGATTTATTCAACTTTAACACATACGGAGTATGATGAATAGAGGACAGAATTTTATAGTTTAAAGTTTTTGCACATTTAAATGATTAAAATCGATTATTTTATTACCATTTCATTTTGTGTAATAATAAACTATTTGAAAATCTTCTGACAATACTGTATATATATACATGTATACGAGTATATATACATTGTATATCATATAGACATATTGTATATCATATATCATGTTTAATATAAAAACGATATAAAAAAGAATTTATTTTTAAATAGAAAGGGAATAAATAATAGAAAAACATTTTATAGAAATGATCTGCTTTTTGTTTTGAATGCAATTTTACTACTTGAATATTACCATCAAGGTTGCTACAATCAAAATGATAAGTAACCCCGGATAATTAACCAAGGATTATACAAGTTCCAAGTTTTACAAGGCAAATATAACCAACATTATATGAAACGCTACACATATCCAAAGTAAAGACATTTCCAAATGCGGTGACTGAGAAGAAAATCTACTTAGAACTGTCATTGATTTTTTTAATGTATTCTGGCAGTACTGTTTAAAAATTGATAGGTTTCAGTTCCGCACTCTGAGTTGAAGTATCCAACAGTTTACTACAATTGAAATCAAGCCACATCCTCACCAAAAAAGTTATAATCTAGAACGTTTAGTCTGGTATAATCTTAAATTTGAATTTGTATCTGCAATAGTTATTTGCTCTCTTGACAAATCGCACTCCCATTAATTAAGGTTTTGCTCCACAATCATAGTGTTTTAATAAAAAAGAATATACAATCTCAAATCATTACCTTATGATTATGGTCGCGAATTATGTTGTTACTTTCCAATACAAATGCTTAAAAGTTAATTTTATTTTTAAATCTAAAAATATTGAAAAAATAAATGTAAAATTGAAATTATTTCCTTAATTTTTACTCCAAAGTTTTCTAGGGTTTACCCAGCCTTTAGCACATCTTTTATTCCGCCTGTTGAGAAATTATTATTGTTGTTTTGGAGGAATGCAGTGGCGATGTCTAAGGAGTCGTCGTTCTAGCGATATGACTCCAGAAATAACAAAATCAATAAATAAATGAGAATTTAAGAAATAAAAATATGATGAAACGAACTCTAAATACAAGAGTACCCATCATAATGGTCCCTAGTAAAATTTCATGCAGTCGAGCATGTTGTTTATATTTTCTGCTTTTGTTGGTTTTGTGTGAAGTTTCAACTGTACATGCATGCAAACGTATATGAATAATAACCCACATGACCAAAAAAGTCTTAAATGAAACAATTTTTTGAATGCTTCAGGTTTCGTTTTTAACTTCTTTAGCATCTAACTAAAGGTGTGATATTAGAGGCTCTCTGATATGTATTATGATGAACATGATAAATTCCCATTCATTCCCATGTTTATTTTGTATTTCAAAAATACAATCGAAAAGCCTGGTATTTAGCCTTAAAATAGTGCGGGTTTATTAATTTGATAATTGCAATTAAAACAAAAGAAATGGTATATTTTTGATAATTATTTATTCCTATTCTTAAATAAATCCATTATTTTTATTTACAAATATAAATAAATTCTTTATATATTTAAATAACAACACACTTCAACTTATAACACGGTGGTGTTATTAATTTATTTCCGATCATTTTAAACAAAGACTAAATCATCATTTTTAAAAGACTAAACTTTTCTGTGTTAAAATACCATTGTGCTTAATGCGCTCTTTTTAATACAACTTTCTCTTATTAATCATAGACTCACGACTTCTCACTGACTGCAACTCCCAGCCAGCAACGTTCTTCGCTCTATTTATACTGTTGTAATTGTTGTTGTTGGATTATTAATCTTAATTTTGTTCCCTTCACGTAAATTTTTACGTATTCTGTTTACCGCATAATGTGTGTCCTTTGTTGTTGTCGGTTTGCCTTGTTTACTTATTTCCGTTTAATTTGTTATTACAATATTCTGTGCCCAAAGCCTTAGTCAACTTAAGTCAATTTAAGTTATGTATGCTATCATATTCTGATAACGAACTTATATATTAACGAAAAATTCCCATTTCTGTAACAATGTTTTTTAAAAAGTTATTAACTATATCATGTTGACCTAAGTTGCAATGAAAGTATCATTTTCCACTTAGATTGTTGTTGTTTGTATTTTTTTCAATTTCTAAGTATATCTTTCAACAGTTTGTCGGATATTCGTGGGAGTTACAAATATATTTTTGGGTAGAGTATTGTAAATCCAACAGCAGTACCACTAAGTAAAAACAACTAATTTTTGCGTCTTTAATCTGTCACTTTAAAACTATGAAAAGGGTGAGTGATCGCAAAAACACAATTATTTATTTTATTAATTATAATTAAAAAAAATAAATATAATTAAAAAACGAATTTAAAGTAAATAGTTTTACAATTTTTTTTACGAATTCAAAGGGTATTCAATTCAGAAGTGAGAAATATACGCACTTACCATGGACGTCTGTAGACGTCAACATTGAGAAAAAAATTTTACAAATTGAGATGAATAATTCCTACATTAAGCTTCCATAAAATATTTATTTGGTGAATCTTTATTAATGTAATGGAGTAGTTGAAACATACAAAATCTCAAATCAAAAACAATTAATTTGAAAAGTGTACTAATTTAGATCTATATACTGTATGTATAGTAACTACAAAGGTTCGATTTGAGCCATCAGGCTACAGTTTCGGTTTTAACCCAAGATCTAAACAAGAAGATCTTCAACACAGTACAAGATAGCATGAGACAATAATCACTTGTTTGTAACCATTCTTTGAAATTACTAAAGCAACCATAATTTTGATGTAACTTCTGATTTCAATAAACTGAATGGCATAAAATTTTTTAAAACTTGAAAATAAAAGTTGTTACCGTTCAAGATATATTCTAAGCTTGACCAATTGGGACTAAGGCACGCTATATGACAAAATAAAAAATTGCGCGTATGTAGCGAGTTAGAGTGAGATAGAATATGATACGAGCAACGTTCAACCTTTCGATTTTGTTCACGTTTCTGATTGTTTTTTTTTATCAATTTATGATATTACATACTTCAGAAATTGAGCAGAACATAAAGGTAAGACATTCGCACCTGGAGAAGACTCTTCTGTAGTGGAGACATATGTTTTGTCAGGTAAGTTTTTCCAGCACAACTCATACTCATCGGCGTTGTAAGGTTGTTGCACAATCCCAGATCGTTGGTCTTTTCTCTTAATTTTAATTTAAATGGATTAACTAATTGCGACTGCGTAGATAGTTTTCCCCATAAATTGTTAACAATCTAAGTCATACCTTTGAATAAATTGCTACAACCAGCCATAAATAGCATTCAAACTTTTTTTTATTAAAGTTAAGATGTGATAACTTATTGTTATGAAGGAAAGAAATGAAAAATAAATATGTATGGTATGTACATATGTCTGCTTAACATTATTTTTCAATTTAAACAATTTTAGCAAATTATCATGTTGTGACCTTTCATTCGGTAATTATTTTATTAATTTATTTTCTATTTATTTATTTATTATTAGTCATACCACAACAAGATAATAATCTTGTAAATGAAAGTGCTATGGGAGTACATCAAAGAAAGAAAATAATAACAAATCATTGATTATATGTATATGTAATGAAATGTTTGAAATAATGTAGAAATAAAAATGAATAAGATCGTGTTCAAATCACGGGAAATAGCAATTGATACAAAAAATAAGGATAAAAAATTAATATATGTAAAAAATAAATTAGGAAAACTACAAACTACATATACTAAGATACAATGAAATTTAAAGATATATTAATTAAAAAATGAAAAATTAAAAATAATAATCATTAATAGAAATAGAGAGGAAAAAATTTACAAAAAAAATCAAGATATGCTAAAAACTACTTGAACAGATTGTATAACTCCTTTTTGGAATTAACTGCATTGCCTATATTCTGAATATAATAGGTAAAGTATTCCAAAGACTGATGGTGTATATAAAAAACTGGCGTTGTGACAAAAGAGTCCTATGTCTGCGTTGGATAATTTTCATACCGCGATTGGATCTAACAAATCGATGCCTTACTTTCTCAACCTCATATCCTAAAAAAATACGGTTTTCACTTTTTCATATCAAACGGTTGCTATTTTTGTGTTCTATTAATGCAACAACTTATTATCTCAATACGTTGTCTCAATTCTGTAAATATTGTTACATAAATCGAAACGACCTAATATCGTTTAACAATAAAAACGATAAACCAAATCTATCAGCTACACCAACACAATACACACGACACAAATACGCACTAACACTAAGAATACAACGAACGTGTTGATTATCTAAAGCTGCACACACACATGTGTACAACGAACCAGGTAGCAACAACAACATAAAGTAAATCAGCTACGACAAATATGTAACGTACAACATAAGCAAAGTACACAAACAACAATGTACTAGCAGAAGTCTCGAGAAGGCGTGAGCGAGAACCTTCCACATCGAGAACGTTCATCATACTGATCACACGTGCGTGCGGACTATAAAAGGGCTGGACAAAGCAAGCGGCAGTCAGAGTTATTTCAGTCAGCCATAACATAAATTCGTTGCTAGCCGCTATGATGGAAAAGATGCAAGTATTAACGGATGCACAAGAAGCTTCTAGAGCGGAGAATCAGAAGCTATTTGTTGATGTACGGGAAGCTTCTAGAAGCGAAAATCAAAAACTTCTAGCTGAAGTGCAAGAAGCTTCTAGAGCCGAAAACCAGAAACTATTTGAAACTTCTAGGAGCGAAAATCAAAAACTTCTAGCTGAAGTGCAAGAAGCTTCTAGAGCCGAAAACCAGAAACTATTTGAAACTTCTAGGAGCGAAAATCAAAAATTGTTAGCTGAAGTGCAAGAAGCTTCTAGAGCCGAAAACCAGAAACTGCAAGCAGCAATTTTGACGAAAATCGAAAAGGAGCTCGAACCGACATCAGGGAAGCTGCAGGAAATCCATGAGTCGGTCAACAAAAGGATCACTGGTGTCGAGGAAAGGGTGTCACATTTAGAAAAGGCCGTTGACACGAAAGTGGATAATTTCGAAAAGATCGTCGGCGGAAAAATCGTTATGATGGAGGAAAAGATCAACAACCTCCAAAGCCAGCGGCCGGAACCAGTGCGAGTCATTTCGGAAAGCACCGGCAGGATAAGAACACCTTGCTTTGATGGTAGCTCACCCCTATCCGTATTCAAATTCCAATTCGAGACAGTAGCCAGCAGAAACGGATGGGACGATGGAGAGAAGGCTCTGGAACTAATTTTGGCGCTAAAAGGTGTTGCAGCTGAGATCCTAGAAACCATGCCAGCCAGCTGCAGGAACAACTACAACGAGTTGATGGTGGCGTTACAGCGTAAGTTCGGTGATGAGCACAAACGAGAATTGTACCGCATGGAATTAAGGTGCCGGGCGCAAAAGGCTAATGAGTCACTTCAGGCCTTTGCAATGGAAGTCGAGAGATTAGTGCAGCTAACATACCCCGGAGAAAACCACCCGCTGATAGATAACATTAAGACCGAGGCGTTTGTGAATGGTATACGCGACCCTGACATTAAATTGGCGGTATGTTCTACACAGAAGACAACTTTTGCAGAGACCGTGGCCTTCGCACTAGCCCAGGAGACCGCTCGCACGATTTCTAAACCACAAATGAGCAAAGTGCGGAAAATGGAAGTCGTGGAGGAGGAGGAATGCCTTTTGAATAAACTTAAAGAGATGTTGAAGCAAGTTTCGGGAGAAAACGAACAAAAGGCTAAACTTAAATGCTTCAACTGTGGAAAGAGTGGTCATTTCCAGAGAAACTGTAAAGCGCCACGAAAGAGGTCAAGATCCACCTCACCATCAAGGAATAAGAAACGGGCGAACTACCAACCATCTTCACAAGAGTCCCCGTTAAACTAAAACGAGCTAGCGCTGAGGGGCAAGTGCTGGCTCCCACAAGTGAGGGCCCCACAATCTCAATATCAGTGATGCAACAGAACAACAACAATCTTACGGCGTGCGGATACATAAATGGCAGACCACATACCTTCACTATAGACACCGGGGCGACGCAGTCTATCATCAGACCAGATGTAGTGAAAGGAAAGTGTGAGGCACTTAGCAATGTAAGACTACGGACAGCTACGGGAGAGTCTGCCACCGTCCACGGGAAAACAGAGGCGAAGGTGACTATAGCCAACAGTAGTGTAAGTCACATCTTTATTATTGCCGATATTGTGGACGAGGTTATCATTGGTGCCGATTTTATGATAGCTCATGGCATCAATTTGAATATGGGGCAACAGATTATGAGTTGGCGAAATGTAGAGATACCTCTAGACGTGGGGTACAAGCATCAAGTGCACGCCAGAAGAATAGTAGCTGTCGAACAACTCAAATTGCCACCTCAGAGTGAATCACTGGTATGGGGGCGTATGGATGGAGATTGTGTGGAAAACCGCTTGTGGGTTGTTGAACCAGCAGAAATACAGACCGATTTAATATCAGCAAAGGCCCTCGTCAAACCCACAGAACGAAGAATAGTCCCGGTGAGAGTGCTAAATCTATCAGGCCATGAAAGAGTCGTCTGTAAAAACTCAGAGGTGGGCCAATGTGTTCCAGTAGAGGCGGTAATAAACAGCGAACAAACGCCGCAACCTGCCGATATGTCAGCCAAGGATCAAAAGGAATTTGGTGGAAATGTGGAGAAATGGATAGCAGGTTTAGCAGCTGCAGAGAAAAACAAAGCCAAAAAGCTGCTAAAGAGGTATGCTTTCGCTTTCGCCACGAACAATAAAAGGCAAGGAAGAACAGCTATGGTCAAACACGAAATTGATACTGGCGAAGCGAGACCGATAAAGCAGGCACCCAGAAGCATACCGCTGGCGAAGCGTAATGAGGTCAAGGAGTTAGTCGACGAAATGAGGAAGAGCGGTGTAATCGAACAATCATCGGGTTCGTGGAGCTCACCTGTAGTCTTAGTAAAGAAGAAAGATGGCAGTACAAGATTCTGCGTAGACTACAGGAAGCTGAATGATGTCACCAAAAAGGATAGTTACCCGCTACCAAGAATTGACGACACACTCGACACGCTAGCCGGAACAAAATGGTTCTCCACATTGGATCTACAAAGCGGGTATTGGCAGGTGGAGATTGCAGACAAGGACAAAGAGAAAACCGCATTCAGTGCGAACGGCGGCTTATGGCAGTTTAAGGTTATGCCATTTGGACTCTGTAATGCTCCGGCCACATTCGAGCGGCTTATGGAACGTGTGCTAAAGGGACTGCATTGGAAGACTTGCCTGGTGAACCTCGACGACATAATAGTGATAGGCAGAACTTTCGACGAACACCTCAAGAACCTGGGAGAAGTTCTGCAACGAATAACAACGGCTGGACTAAAACTAAGCGTAAAGAAATGTGCATTTTTCCAAAAGCAGGTGAAATATTTGGGGCATCTTGTCACAGCAGATGGCATATCCACCGATGAAGATAAAATACGAGCAGTAAAGGACTGGCCTCGTCCCCAGAATCTTCATGAACTACGCAGCTTTTTGGGACTATGCACATACTACAGACGCTTTGTGCCTAACTTTGCCAGCGTGGCTGCAAGCTTACATGAGCTCACCAAGAAGTCAATAATCTATCAATGGGGTGAGCCACAGGAGAAGGCGTTCCAGACACTAAAAGACCTATTGTGTGCTGCACCAGTTTTGGCGTATCCAGTCCCAGGAGAAAAATTCATCTTAGACAGTGATGCTAGCGGATATGGTATTGGTGGTGTACTTTCCCAAGTGGTCAATGGAACAGAGAAAGTCGTAGGCTACTATAGTCGCACATTGTCAAAGCCTGAACGGAATTATTGTGTGACCCGACGAGAGCTACTGGCAGTTCTGGAGTGCATCAAACATTACCATAAATACCTGTATGGCCAACATTTTCTGCTAAGGACTGATCACTCCGCACTGAGATGGCTGCTACAATTCAAGAACCCCGAAGGACAGTTAGCGCGTTGCATTGAACGCCTCCAGACTTACGACTTCAGCATTGAACACCGAAGGGGCATAAAACATGGAAATGCTGACGCTCTTTCACGCCGACCATGTAATTTGGAGTGTAAACATTGCGTGAAAGCTGAGAGAAAGGAATCCATCGTCGATATCCGGCTAACGCGGATTGAAGCCAGCGAAGACTGGTCCCAAGCACAAAGGAGTGACCCAATATTGTCGAAGGTGATAGCAGCGAAGGAGGAGAACAAACGACCTACAAGAAATGAGATATCCGCAGAAGGTCCTCTTACAAAAGCTTATTGGGCACTATGGGACAGCTTAAAGATCATAAATGGGTGCCTATATCGACTTTGGGAAAGCGCTGATGGCAAGACCTCATCCAACCTATTGGTAGTGCCTTCCTCCAAAATGAAAAAAGTGTTAAAGGAGTTCCATGATGGAGCCAGCGGAGGACATCTTGGATTGACCAAGACGCTAGAAAGGCTAAAGCAACGTTTTTATTGGGTTGGATGTCAACAAGCAGCGGCGGATTGGATAGCAAACTGCACCCAGTGTATTGCAGCTAAAGGTCCAGCAAGAAGAAGTCGAGGTCAGATGCAGCAGTATAACTCAGGCGCACCTTTTGAGCAGATAGCGATGGACGTAGCAGGCCCTTTTCCTGTCAGCAATGCCGGAAACCGATATGTTCTCGTTGTGATGGACTATTTCAGCAAGTGGCCGGAAGTGTATGCCATACCCAATCAAGAGGCGAACACAATAGTTAACGTTTTTGTGAAAAACTGGGTATGCCGCTACGGGGTTCCAATAGAACTACATTCCGATCAAGGCAGAAATTTTGAATCAGCTGTATTCAAGGAAATGTGCGAAGTATATGGCATTAAGAAGACTCGAACGACGCCTCTTCACCCACAGTCAGACGGAATGGTAGAGCGATTTAACCGAACCCTGGAGGAATACTTGCGGAAAGTAGTGAGCGAGCAACAAAAGGATTGGGACGAACACATTACGAGGTTTCTACTGGCGTACCGATCTGCAGTCCATGATTCAACATCTAGATCACCCGCCAAGGTTATCTTTGGGACTGAGATAAAACTGCCCGGTGACTTAGAATTTGGTGTTAAGCCCGCCACAGAGAGGAACGAAACATACACTGGAAGAGAAGAAAGCCTGAATGAACTTCATTAGTTTGTACGCACCCGTATAAAAATGGTCAGCGATAGAATGAAAGCCAGGTATGATAGAGCAGCAAACACGGAGGGCTTCCATGAGGGACAAATGGTTCTGCTATACAACCCAAAGCGGAAGAAGGGATTATCTCCCAAGCTACAGCCCAGCTGGGATGGACCGTATAAAATAATAAAGCGGTTAAACGATGTCGTGTACAGGATACTGAAAGCTAACAGCCCCGAGCAAAAATGAAGGTCGTACACATAGAGCGACTGGCAAAATATGGGAAAAGAGATAATGAGCCTATTCGGGACGAACAGGCTTAAGTGGGCGGCAGTGTTACATAAATCGAAACGACCTAATATCGTTTAACAATAAAAACGATAAACCAAATCTATCAGCTACACCAACACAATACACACGACACAAATACGCACTAACACTAAGAATACAACGAACGTGTTGATTATCTAAAGCTGCACACACACATGTGTACAACGAACCAGGTAGCAACAACAACATAAAGTAAATCAGCTACGACAAATATGTAACGGACAACATAAGCAAAGTACACAAACAACAATGTACTAGCAGAAGTCTCGAGAAGGCGTGAGCGAGAACCTTCCACATCGAGAACGTTCATCATACTGATCATACGTGCGTGCGGACTATAAAAGGGCTGGACAAAGCAAGCGGCAGTCAGAGTTATTTCAGTCAGCCTTGTGTGAAGTTGCGTGTGAATAAAATAAGTCGTGGTTGTAAAGATTCAGTGAATACTTGTGTGAACTAATAAAGTGAATAAGCAGATTATTATTGTTGTACTGTGGCACACAAAAGTAGTGTGAATAATAAAGGCAGTTAAGAAAAACTAACGACGCATTTGTTTTTTTACTTTGGTTGCAATTAATGAACTCATTTAAACGTTTTTAAAAAGGTAAAAACGTAACAATATTAATAAAATATATTTTCGTATCTCAATCACTCCAATTTCCATAACTGCGTCAAACTCTTATCTTAATATGTGCAGTTGTTAAACAGTTAAGAATTTAATAGGCCATTTACACTACAGCGAAATCTAGTACTTATGAGATTTCGAGCCAAATCTAGTCGATTATAACTAGATTTCCCATACAAAACAAAATCTACTTATTTAGTAGATTTCGGCAAAATCTACTCAAAATCTAGTAAAAATACAAATGCAACTAAGTGTTTTGCCAAATAGTACTTAAAAATACAGCGCTGAGCAGGAAAAAAAATTACATTTCAATTTAACCCTAATCAAGTCAACATGTGCCTCCCCGACACATATTTCACTTGGTCATGTTGTAACTTCCTTGAATACAGGTTCTAGTTCTTACTGCTTCTTGAATTCTTACTTTCAGTTGTTTTATTTAGAATTTACAAATTTTAAGTAATAAATTAATTTATTTTTATTTTTTATTTTGTTGCAATAAAAATGTTCTTAATCATGTCAAAATGTGTCTATGAGGCACATATGGGAACGCTAACTATTACTTCTATTGTTGGTGAACAACAAAATTAAATATAATAATGAGTTATAATGAGTCACGAAGAGTTCTGGCACCCATTATTTGCCGCAGTCTTCTAAAATTAAATAAAAATAATTTGTCCAATGTTCGGTCCATACAACACGAGGATGAATTCTCAAACCAGCCAAGGCAGACAGATATGCGACGTAGATATTATATGTGCCCACCGAAGTTATGCAGAATGTGTAAGCAGTCTTGCAGTATTTACCACAAAAATACTTGCAACGAGCATTGTTCAAAAGTTCTAGTTGGCTTAAAATGCGAAAATAAATAAATAATATTTTATTTATGTAACTGAGAAGAAAAAATTTAATAAAATAAAAATAAGTTAACAAAATTAATACGTAAATTCTTTGTATGTGCCTCTGAAACACATTTTGACTGGATTTGTAAAAATTTTTCCTGACTTGTTTAGGGTTAAACTAAAATATTATTTTCTTTTAAATTTCAGTCAGCTGTTTTTGTTATTAAAATGAAATCTTGCTACTGTCAAATAAATCCAGTGTAAACGATATATGGGCAATTCACACGACTTTGTATCGTGTATGTTGTATTGAATACATTTATTTGTTTGTGAACGCTCAATGCTATGCTGTATTATGTATCTCGTGGCATTCAAACAATTTGATAGCACGAAACCAATACAACTTTTAAAAACATATGAAAACATATATACATTTTTTCATTCACACAATTTGATAGCACAAAATCAATACAACTTTTAAAAACATATGGAAAAAATGTGTATAAGTGCATCGGATTTTTATATGAAAAATATCAACAACAATCATACACTGTTGTATGTTCTTCCAACAATACAATGTATACAACGATACAACGGCTTGTGTGAATTGACCAATAGATTTTGAGCAAGATTTGAAATGTAATCTACTAGATTTCGCTGTAGTGTAAATGGCCTATAAAAAAATCTTCTTTGCGTCTCTTTATTCTATCCTTCTTCACAATAGCATTGAAGTGAGTATGTATATTAGTTAGGAAGTAAGTGACGTATGCATGGGATTCCCGGTATTTATATTTTTTTTTTATTATTATTATTTTTCTATTTTTTTTGTAGTACGATAATTGCATTTTAGTTTTTATTGTAAAATGAGTGATACAATAGCTGTTCTTGACGCTGATACAGGTTGTTTTGTTTTCAAGAATCTTTGCCAAGAACCTGAAACACAACAAACTGGAAACGTAATTTTGGATAAAGAAACAGAACATTTTGTCTCAGTGAATTCTGATCAGTGTAGCATTTCCTCCAAATCCGATTTTTCAGCAAGTGAAAGCGAGTACCAGCCCAGCACTGATTCACATTTGTCTGGCAATGTGTCTCCTTCTGTATTGTTGCATGAATCCTCTGGTGTAATTACAATTAAAAGAGCACGTAAAGGCCAGGGAAATAAGCAAATCTGGGATAGAAACCGTAAAAAACTCAAGAGAATTCGTGGCCAGGAGTATTCATCGATAAAGCGGAGCAAAGAATGGAATGGAGTAATGGAAATTAGAAGAGAAAGAACTTTGAAGGCTCGTTGCCGTTCGGAAATACATATGTGCAAAGAAATTCGGTAAGCAGTGCAACGAAATTACAGAAGAAGATAGAAAGAATATTTTTAAAATATTTTGGTCACTGTCTTGGGAACAGAAAAAAGCGTATGTCGTTGCAATGGTGTCACATAAACCAGTCACTTTGAAAACAACTGGTACTTTTTCTCGGCGAGTAAACACATTAGTCTACACATTGAAAATTTCTGGGGAGATCAAGGTTGTTTGTAAAAAAATGTTTTTGTGTACACTCTCTCTGGGTGAATGGAGCGTGTCCAAATGGGTTACTGGCAATCTAAATGCAAGCGACGTTGGCATGTTAAAGAAAGTGGACCAGTCAATCGTCAAATCAAAACAATCATCGCCAAAGTAAATCACGTAAACTTTTTTCTACAAAATTTGCCTAAGATGCCATCACATTATTGCCGACAGAGTACAATTAAAGAATATATAGACGTTCAGTACAAGATTTGGGCAGAAGTGTACACAGATTTTGAAAAATATTTGATGGATCGGAACATCGATAAGGCTGAGAAGGCAACGTACAAATGCTTCTTAGACGCAGTACACAAGGCCAATATTAGTATATACAGACCCAAGAAAGATCAGTGTGATATCTGCTTTAGTTATAAAAATAAAAACGTCCCAGAAGATGAATATCAACTTCACATAACAAGTAAGGAGCGCGCCAGGAAAGAAAAAGCCGAAGACAAGGAACGTTGTTCAAGAGGTGATATTCAAATGTTAACTGAGGACTTGCAAGCAGTGCAAACAATTCCTCTACTTTCAACTGGAGCAAACTACTTTAAAACAAAACTGTGTGTGCACCAATTCACAATTTATAATGAATTTGACAAAAATGTTGCTTGTTACGTATGGCATGAAGCTGAAGGCGGCATGGACTTGAATGTATTTAACTCTTGCTTGCTGGGCTATTTACAGGATTTGAAAGACAAATCAAAACCTATAATAATTTACAGCGACGGGTGCTGTGCCCAAAATCGTAATACGACACTTGCGAATGCCTTGCAACATTATGCAATTACCCACCAAGCAGAAATTCATCAAAAATACCTGGTAGTTGGCCACACTCAAATGGAGTGCGATTCTGTGCATGCCTCCATAGAGCGAAAGAAGAAAGGAAGAGAATTATATGTGCCAGCTGATTTCAATATGGTTATAAAACAATCCAGATTGTTGAAACCGTATCAAGTACATTATTTAAATCATAGATTTTTCCGAGATTTCTCTTCACTCGATTACTTAAAATCAATTCGACCAGGCACCAAAAAAGGTGACCCATGCGTTATAAATTTGCGAGCTCTCAAATATACCTTTAATGACGGAGTTCAATACAAATTATGTTTTGATGAAGATTGGCAACTATTACCTCATCGTAAATTGCGACCACAAGTGCAGCACAATGATAACATTTTACTACCGGGTCTCAACAATCAACAACTACCAATTTCAAAAAGAAAATATGACGACTTGCAAGACTTAAAACGTATGATTTCAGCCGACTATCATTCATTTTACGATAATTTGCCACACCAATGATATTATTATTTATGAAGTCTTTTTTTTATTATTTATGAATTCTTTTTTTTATTTTTTTTCCTTTCTTGAAAATAAAACAATCATTCTATATTAAATATTGTTTTCATTGCATAATTTTGGTATAAAGGCGTTATTTCTTTCTATAGCTATAAGTGCAACAAACGAGTAACTTATTCATCAAGTATCAAGAATTAAAATTACTGTTAGTGCAGCAAACTCGTATCTCAATAAATGCGTTTCATGCTTAAACTAAAAAAGATTAGTATATTATTTCTACTAATATACATAAATGTAACTAATTCCTTAATAATTGCATTTGAAGTTTTACTCAAACACCGAAGTATAAAAGGATGAACCGTTTTTTCTCTCTCCTTAAAAGTTATATTTTTAAGATACGAGGTTGAGAAAGTAAGGCATCGAAATGTAATCCTACTAAATAAGTATATTGGCTGTTTTAGAGTAATAGTCTTATGGAGGAGAATAAGGCATTTTATATTTAATAGATTATCAAAATTAACTCCGAATATCTGGTATGAAAATTGTGATATATGGTCCCGACGGCCCTTAATAAAAACATATCTGGTTATATTATTATAAGCCAGATTTAGTTTCCGCTTATCATCAGTATCACAGTTTGCGAAAATATCAGATCCGTATAAAAGGAGAGGAATCAAATATGTTTTAGCCAGTTGCATACGTATGGCAAACGGAGTCGAATCTATAACAGCCCATAAGTTCCTAAGCATACCATAAACTTTACCAACGATGACGTTAATGTGGTTAGACCACGTTAGCCGACCATTAAAGATAACACCCAGATTGGATGCTGATTCAACAAAGTCAATTTTATTCCCCCTGATAATAATATCCGACACAACAAATGCTCTCTTAGTTCTGGAGAGCAATAAACATTTAGATTTAGAGGGATTTATACAAAGTCCATTGGTCCTAGCTCAGTTGTCAATTTTTCGTAAATCACAGTTGATGGTGTCTAGACATAGTTGGATATCCTCTATACGCGTGCTTCTATAGAGCTGAACGTCATCAGCGTACATATGTACGCTACAATTATCCAAAACATCAGGCAGGTGATTAATGTATATACAGATCAAGAGAGGCCCTAATATTGAGCCCTGAGGAATATATCTTCCAACGCTTATCGAATTCGAGATCTTGCCGTTTAGATAAACTCGTTGTGATCTGTTCACAAGATAAGAACGTATGAGATTACCAGCTGAGTTAGAAAAATGAAAGAGGGTCTGTAGCTTCTTCAATAATATTTTGTGGTCAACCGCATCAAAAGCCTTGTTGTGATCCATAAGAACTAAAAACGCAATGTAATTTTCATCTAGTTCCAACCTAAGGTCATCAACTTCATTGACTAAAGCAGTAGCGCAGCTCCTAGCTTTCATAAATCCCGACTGCTTATCAGATAGGAAGTTATTACTCACGAAGTAACTATTTATTGGTTTAGCTATGAGATTTTCCATAACTTTAGATAGGAATGGAAGAATAGCAATTGGTCTGAATTCGTTGTTGGATTTAGGAATGGGAATGGTTTTCGACTGTTTCCATTCATCAGGAAAGGACGACGTAGTTAAAACTGTATTGAATAAATAAGTCAAATACGGCAAAAGTCTAGGTGACAAAGCTTTCAAAAACAGAGGATCTAAGTCATCAGAACCAACCGCATTCGATTTTACCGAAGATAAGCATTCCAAAACCTTGAGCGCATTAACACAACGAAAACTAAAGGGATTTTCTAGCCGAACAAAACAACAAAGGTCATCATATATGTTACTGTAAGGGGTAGGAACATTAATACATATTAACAAATTTGTCATTGCGAACGTTTACATCGACATTAGGAGGAGTATTATGACATTTTTGTCCAATACCAATATCGCGGATTACCTTCCATTTAGCTCTATTATCCAATACGGAAGAGAACTTCCTGCCGTAAAACAATGTTTTTCCATTTTAATGCGTTTGGTAACCTCACTATGAGCGGATTTATGAACGGCTTTCAGATCATCCATTCTGAACCGCTTCCATCGCCGATAGGCAATGTCGCGCTTATCAATTAATGCTTTAATTTCAGCATTAAAAAACGGTTGGTGTTTGGCTTTAACAAGTTTTGTTTTGGCAGGAACACAACTGTCATATAGTAGACGAACATTTTCCTGAAGTAGCGTTACCTGGTCATTTACATTATCCAGTGAGTAGATTTGATCCCAACAGATATCATCAACACTACTGTTCAAAACTGTAAAATCGATACTTTTAAAATCACGGTATGTAATATACCTGTCCTCAGGACTCGTAGACAAATTATAAGTCAAGAATAGAAGATCATGATTGGAAAAGCAAGAGGCTAAAATTTGATCATATAACCTTATCATAACAATATCGATATAAGATCGATTTGACTACTGGAAGTAGAATGGAAGTGAGTTGGCAAGGACTCATTCACAGGATTAAGATGGAGAGACAACATTGAATCACTTAACGAATTATCTAGTAAGAGATTATTATTAAAATCACCAATAATAATAATGAATGGAAATTTCCTCAAGAATAGAAATAAAGGGATCAAAATTTATATTAGAATTCGGTCTATAAACACCACCTAATAAAACCTTTTTATTGGTGGATGAAATATCAAGAAATAAATATTCCAATTTCCGTCAATAATTTTACCTTGCCCGTATTGTTGACTAAGATCTTCCTGTCTGACCGGAAAAGCCTAAAGCCCTGTAGATTGTAAACTGAATCCTGAACATCCAGAGGAAACCAAGTTTCGGAAACGCAAATAATGTCGATTCCTGCTGCTACAAATAAATGCCTAAATTCATCAATTTTATTGTTCAGACTCCGTGTTTTTATATGAAGAATGGTGACACCAGTTCTTTGTTTTGCCAAAACTCTAATTATGTTGTACCCACAGTCTCTGGAATAAGGACTGTTAGAGTTCATTAGATTGTACGTAAGTTATGGCAACGCAATCAAAAGCTAAGTAAATTGCTATAATTATGATAAATAAGCGCATAATAAAAAAGGAGTTCTACAAACAAATAAGGAAGAAAATAAAAATTAAATTAAAATTGAACATTAAATTAAACTCGCACATCATCAGGTTTATCATTATCAGGAAACTAGTTTAGTAGTTAACTATCAAGCCTAGGAAATAACTGCTCCAGGCACTGTTGCCAGATTTGCGATTTATCGGCATTTTGCCGATTTTTGACTTTAAAAATGACAAAGTGCGATTTGCCAATTTTTTTTATCAAAATGCCGATTTAATTAAAAGTATATGTTTGCACCACTGTTTTCATATAATTGTGTCAATATGACTTTGTTAAGAATAGAAAAGAAGAAAACTATTCACTTTTGCTGCTTGTGTACAACCCTACAAGAAATGAATGACTGAAACTAACATATGAAAAATTATTATTACTAACACATTTGCATTTTTTTATAGAATTGTTTGAAAAAAATTTTATGAATATTTTCATCAATAATGACAGTCAAATGAATGGTAAAATGACTGTCACTGTTGTGGTAAAGAGTTGCATTTTCTGCCGTTAAAAATTATTGTTGTTGCCATTGTTAGAAAAATTTGAAAACTGGTAAAGAGTGCATATGCAGGAGTGAAACAACTACATTTTGATTAATTATTTTATTAAAATGGTTATTTCCATCACAAATGACAGACATATGACAGACAAAATGACTGTCACTGTTGTAGTTTGTGTTACAGTGTTGTATTTTATGTCGTTACAAAATAATTATTTCTGCAAAAGTGAAAAGACGAAAGTGAAAATTTTAAAACTAAACAAAAATTAAACTAAATGTAAAGATTAAAGTGAAAAATTAAATTGAAATTAATAAAAAACAAGAAAAAAATTAAGAAGAAAGAAAACACTTAAAAAATAAAGATAAAATAAAATTTTTTTAAACAAATTTAATTATGGAAAAAAGGCAATTGCAAAAAAATATAAATGTTTTATTCAAAATAATGCAAATAACTCAGTGAAAAGTGAGAAATTAAAAATTTAACAAGTGAAGAAAATTAATGAAAGAATTGTTGGTGATGATTTTGTAGGAATATATAGTTTAGATTCTAAGCCAGGTTGTAGTGTATCCGCAATTGTCGAAGAAATTGAAATTTGTAGGGATTGATAACGTAGATTCAGAGCCAGAGCTATCTGAAATTATAGGAAACAATTCTAATTTTCATTTCGGATGTTAAAGGCAAGTGTGAGGAGATTAAATAGTGGGCTGTTAGGAATAAAATTTCTCAGACTGCTGTGGAGGATTTATTGCATACGCTAAATAGGGTAGGAGTGGAAGATTTGCCATTGTCGGCAAAAACTCTTTTTAGTACAAGTAGGGAAAATATTAAAATTTCAACAATAGCAAATGGTGAATTTTTATATTTAGGTATTCAGAAATTTTTTATTTCAGATTCTTTTGAATATTTATGTGGTAAAGATGAAGTTGTGATTGACGCATGCGTTGACGGTCTTAAACTTTTCAAGAGTTCAAATAGAGTTTTGTGGCCCATTTTAGGAAAAATTGTAGGCTTTGATAACGTTAATCCTTTCATGATTGGTTGTTTTTCAGGTTTTAAGAAGCCACAGAATTTGGATAGCTTTATAACAGATTTCTGTACAGAAGTAAAGTTGCTTAGAAAACAAGGTTTAAAGGTAGGCCATAGCGAAAAGTTGTTTAGATTTGATGTTCGCTTGTTTATTTGTGAATCTCCAGCTAGGGCTTTTGTTACAGGTGTAATGTCCCACAATAGCAAGAATGGTTGCTCCAAATGTTGTCAGGAAGGGTTATATAAGGAGAGAAGAGTTAGTTTTTCGAAAGAAGTTGGCATTACAAGAACAGATATGACATTTGAATTTAGATGTAGTCCTTTTCACCATACAGAAGAGTTTAGGGAAAAACGAAGTATATTAGAAGAATCAGGTTTTCAAATGGTTTCTCAAAAAATGAAGGTTAAGTTAATTTCTCTTATTATCATTGGATTAAATTAATATTTCTCTTTTTTAATTAAGACATTTTGAAATATTAAAAAATGTTTCATCTCGCCTCGAGAAGATTGAAGAAACTGTAAGTATGTGATTATGATTTATTTTAAATAAAAAATTATTTCTCCTTATTATATATACATATGCATGTTCCGAAATCTAATATTATTATTTTCTTATTCCGTTTAAGCAAACAACTATTCTGCAAAACCAGAGCATACTGAGCAATGGTCAATAGTCTCCAACCAACAAGAGATTGGCAATAAATTGGAGAAACTAGAGACAAGCCTAAGTATTATTAGCCTTCTTTTATTACTATTTAAAGAATAAATATTTTAACAGATTTTGTCAAAGCCCGAAGCCTTGGCCCAGTCCAAGGTGTTGATGGAATGTAAGGTAGCCATCAAAAAGGTAGAAAATTCTGTGTGTCGCATGACTGGCCAAAAGCAGGATAAGCATCTGGACGAAGTAGCCAGCATGCTTCCACTGAAATCAATCGAGCGGTGGGAGAGGTAGAGCAGAAGTTAGAATCTCCAGAATTTTGCCAAGCAATGGTAATAAAGTCAAATTATTTCTTTTTTTAAAATATTTAATAATCATATTTCTTTACAGATTATATTTTTGCCATAAATTGAAAGGCACATCTGAGGATATCAGCAGTTTCATTCGTGCAGTATTAACTGATGACCTGCTGGAAAAGTATAATTGGGAAGGAAGGTGGTGGAAACAAGTGCTTGCAAAGCTTTCGCTATTCCAAAAAGTTCTACGAGGTATGTCCATACTTTTATATAAATATATATATACAGTGCTTGACAAAACAATGGAAACTTTTTCAAAAATGTATTTAATCAGACGAAAATTTAACATGTTTTTTAAAAATCGGCAAAACATTTGTGGAGCTTATTAATATGTACTGTTATTAACGTTTCTGTATATTAAAATTATGTATAAAAATGAATTATATAATTCAAAAATTAAAAAAGTTTCCAAAGTTTCCATTGTTTTGTCAGCATCAAATATGTGAATAGAATTATTTTTTTAATTACTGAATTATATAGCCTTTTTATATATTTTTTAAAATACAGAAATGTTAATAACAGTGCATATTAATAAAAGGCATTAATATTTTGCCGATTTCTTAAAAAGATTTTTTAATTTTCATCCGATTGTAACACATAAATAAATTTTTGAACAAGTTTCATTGTTTTGTCATGCACTGTATATATCTTCTGCAAATTTCAGAAGTTTTCAAACTGCAATCGTCCTTAGACTTTGAAAAAAGTAATAGAAAGGAGCCACCATAAACTGAAACAAAAAAATATTTAAAAAATCAACCTTTATATAATAAATAAAAGAATAAAAACTAACATATTTTATAATAAAAATAATATAAAAATCGAGTTTTATTATAAAAGTTATACCGGTCAGATTTGACAGATATATTCACCAAGTATGACTAGTCAACAGTGACGGATTTATACATCAGTTATTATTTGTTAACAGTGATGGATATATCCATCAAGCCTGATTAGTCAACCCTGACTTACATTTCTATCATCCTTGATTGGTAAAAAAAAGAGTGAGCAGCTAAAATATATGTTTTAAAGTCGATAGAATTCATAAGTGCAAGGGAGATGAAAAATCACATGTACACAAATGTTTTCATCAGTTTTGTCCATTTGCCTTAAGAAACTGGTAGAAACTTTGTGCTACGCGATGATGGTTATTTCCATCAGTAGTGACTGTCATTTGACTGTCACTGTTCTGTAGGGAAGTGAAAAAACAACAATGGTTTACGTTATTACTTTTTGTGGATACTACATTGTTGATAATTTTCGTAGTTTTGCTGATAATATCAACCTATGAACACAAAAACAACATCGGTAAGAAATATTTTTAAACGGGAATATTAAAATTTGAAAACATAATTTCTATATTTTTTAGATTGAAAAGAAAAAAGTCTTTTGTAAATTGTGCAACACAGATCTTAAGGCTTCATCGGGAAAAACTGATATAATTGCGCATGCAAATACGAAGAAGCATTTGGATGCATCAAGATCAGTATTCCATAATCAGAAGACGATTGATTCAATATTTAGAGCACAAAAAATATGAGTTGAAATAAATTTAGTGCATCATATGACGAAGGTATTTCAGCAATGCTTTAAAGATTCGGACGCTGCGATTAATATGACCTTAGGTAGAACAAAGGCGACAGCTATAATTAAAAATGTGGTTGGAAGCTCACAGTTACAAGCACTAACTAATATTTTAAAGGATAAAAATTTTCTTTATGTGTAGATGAATCTACAGGTTTGTGGAATCAAAAATCTTTATACCTGGTCGTTAGAGTTTGCATTAATTTTGAAATAAATGACCTTTTTTGGGTTACTAAATGTAGATAGGTG